>VZRO01001452.1:218365-266671 GCA_013397915.1 Daphoenositta chrysoptera | reverse complement strand
TGGTTGGGCACTGGAACAGCTCCCCAGGGCAGTGGTCACAGCACCAGCCTGGCAGAGCTCAAGAAGTGTTTGGACAATGCTCTCAGGCACAGGGTGTGACCCCTGGGGATGGTCCCGTGTGGAGTAAGGAGTTGGACTGGATGATCCTTGTGGGTCCCTTCCAATTCAGCATATTCTGGGATTCTGGGATTCTGTGAATTAAAGGCTGATCTTGTGACGAAGGAAAGAGAGAGGCGTTTAGTTCTTATCCTTTTGGAAAACTCTCTATTCCCCTTTCAAACCTGGGGAATTTAGGCAGACACAAGATGTATGATACAGTGCTCCATGGCAGCTAAATGGCAGAGAAGCTTTAAAACATTTATTTCTAAGTCATGCATTCAGCTCTTCTGAAGGAACAGACTGCAGATCAATCTCTAAGAAATCATAAACATGAGGAACATTTTCTTACCTCCACAACACTGAAATTGAGGGTAACTCAACCGAAGACATAAATATTTTTCTCTGTATCTACCCACTCCACAAGATGTCTTAGTAACACACACCTTTCCCTCACAATGATGAGTGCAATATTGGGGCCTCCAAAAAGACCCCTCTCTAGTAATGGGACTATGATGCAGCAGGGCTGAAACTGCTAAACTAAACTGCTAAAGTAAACTTTAGCTTTGGGGATCAGACACAACCTGAGCCATACCTGTGTGCCTGGTACTCTTTCTTACCCCTCTGCTGAAATGATAATGTTAACTGAGACAAACAAAAATTATAGTGATGACTATTTACCCAAGAGAACTTTTACCATTTCCTAACATCTTCCTAACAGTCCCATTTCAGAAACAAAACCTAGCACACTCAGCACTTCCTGTACCTTGCTGGCCTTTCTCCAGAGAGTTAAACAGACCCTTTTGGTAGCAGGGCCACTGAAGACCTCATGGACATGTGCAATGGTATGTGATGTGCAAATGTTAGAGCTGGAAATAACTCACAGCATACACCTGCCTACCATTGCCCAGGGGTACAGACCTCATCCCAGAGAAGCACAGGGTCACTTGCGTGGTGCTGTCTCTGAAATACTCTGTTCTGTTTGTGCAGAAGGCTAATTAGTCCTGCTTCCCTAACCAGACTGTGTGATCTCCTGTGCCACTGTTACCCTTAGATCATCTCTCATTGCCTGGAGCATACATGGCCTAATTCAGGTAAGAAAATGCCATCTCAAGGGAGAAAGGGCTAATGCAAAGCCTTTTAATGTCTGTTCACTTCAATAAACCTTGTGTCCTAATAATGGTAACAGATATCCACCTGAGGGAGATCTGGAAAAGAAGTGGAGTGATCCAAACAGAAAAGGATACACTTTTTTTATAAGAGTCATTTAGAATATAGATGTGAATATGTATGTGAGTACTACTGTAAGCCTTTAGGATAAAGATGTGTATGTGAAAGCAGAATATCTCCAAAAACATCTCCAGGAGACTGGCAGAGGAGGGGATTCCTCTGGAATTAAATGGAATTTCATTGTAGCAAAATGATGAAAAACCTGAAAACTGGTCAACAGCAGGTCTGGTGGTGTACCTGTAAGTTCTTGTCACTCAGCTGTAAGCTGGGCATAGATCATCTTAATTTATAGGAGAGTTTTTTTAAAGTAGAAATTACTACCACATGATTTGGGGCAGCAAGATTGAACAGTGTGTCAGACACTTAACATTGTGCAAATCTGGCAGTGCAGTCTTGTCTCAGTTTAAATACAGTCTTCATCAGCTCTTTAAGAATACTGCAGCATTTTAAAATGTACTATATCTACTTAGTAAAACGTGTAAAAACCCCACAATTGTTTGTTTAAACAATGTTGTATTATTAAGGTTTGTGAACTACCATAACCACCCTGCATTGCAGACGAAGTCTGAGGGTAGCAATTGATCAAGAGCATTAAAAATATGTTGATGCCTGTAGTTATCAATTTATCATATCTACCCCCTGCTCTTTTTTGTAGTGGAATGAATGATGAACCTATTCCAAATCATCAATTCCCACAAAATGTATAACTCCAAATAGGAACATGCTAAAGAACTTATAAAGAGCACATTGGGCCTGGATACATTATCATGTTTGACATTGCTTATACAAGAAACCTGAAATACACAAATTGATTTATTTTTGTAGTTCATCAAAGCTTGATTCGATTTATCAAGGGTAGAATGCCAATTTGCATTCACCAACAGATAAAGTCAGGTTAGAGTAAAACCCTGTTTTCATATTGCCTTTATTATACTCCCCACTCTCTTTGTTTAGTTTTAAAGGCACAGTTATGAGACCCTTCTTCCTTTTTATTTTTTAATTTTTTTTCTGAAATGTTTAGGGGAATGAGACAGTAATAACAGTTACCCTGTGTTCAGAACTTGTTCAATTGGTGAAGGTGAATGTTGGCAAGGTTTTTGACCTCACTGCAGTAGTACTGACCTTTTCACAACCCTAGAGAAGTCTGCCTAATATGTCTGCAAGCTGAATTAAGGTGGAATTTGGGGGATTTTGTAGCAGATAGGAGACCTAATGCCTGTTCCATCTCCCAGTTGTGCACACAGCCTGAGATATTCAGCCCACGAAAAAAATACTTGTGCATCAAAATTCTATACTAAGCTTTAAAAGTTTATGTTACTTTTATTCATGTCCCTTCTTTCAACTGGTATTTGTCTCCTTCGTTTGTCCTCCAAATCCCTTTGTTCTTTAGGGCAGTAACTCTTGCTACCAGCATCCCATGAAATCCTTCCTAATTCTGTCCCTACTCCTCTGCACTGAGCCTTTGTCAGCTCAGGACCAGTTCAGGAAATCCTTGCTAGAGGAAGGGACCCGGTCCTGACTCAGCTCCCTGTCAGATAAGGGTGACATTTCTACTGACATCTCTCAGAGGAAAACCTCCTGCAGCTCCTGGGGGTGATTCTCTGATCTGGCTCCCACTCCCTGCACAAAGACAGGCCAGCAGTCATGTTCACCTGCAAAATAAGATGTCCAAATTCAAGACAGGCCTCCAAGTCAGCCTAGTTTGAACACCTGTGTTTTCCACTGATTTTAATGAAACTTCAAAAGAGCTCTGCTCTTAAGAATTTCATTCCACTTTCCATTAAGTGTCTCCATAAGTGAGAAGTTGCATAATTCTGAGCCTAATTTCAGGTTGATTTAAAAATGTAGTTCTGCTCTTTCAGCAGCTTTATTGGCAAAATACCTTTTTGAGCTGTGTTCTCTTGCTTTTTCATATATAATTAATTACAACAGAGGCTTATTGCTCAGAGGATAAGGTACTCTAGTGTAAAGATGTCACATCTGTTAGATAAGGGGACAGTGAAATCAGAAGCACTACCTGGGGTTGAGCTGAATGCCAATATTCAGTGGCTCTGATGTAATTAAACAGTACATTGCTCCATCTAGTCAGGAACACAGGAACAGAGAAACACTATTTAGAAGAGACTGTAATGTTATTACAGAGCCTGTTTCAACAAAGCACTTGAACACGAGCTTCAGATTAAGCACACATTTAATTCTTCTTCTACTGCAAAACAAGTTAAAATGAGCATAGGCACAGTTGCCTTGCAGAATACATTAATTATGCTCAGAGAAGAAACTTGCAGGGACCACTTCACTGAGACCATCTCATAATCTGTAATGTATCGATCCATACTGACAATTCTTCTATGACTATAAAACCTGCTATTAACTTCTTAAAAAAAAAAAAAAAAAACCAAGCAGGGAGCTGAAGGAGTGGAGACAAAAAGACTCAGCTCATGAAATTATTTAGCCCTTTAGTACCAAAATTATTTTGGTAATATGAAGGCAACTTGTACAATTTTGTAAGTACACCAAATTATTTTAGCAAATTTGGGCCAAAAAGCCATAATCCTGAAAAGTGCTTTTTGATGTTTTGGGATCCCAATAGAAGATGCATGGCAAAGCAGCTGAATTTTCCTCTTCAAAGAGATATGAAGTGAAAATTAAATTCACATTTCATGATGCAGAGCAGGACACCAAAACCATGCATCTGACATAGCCATGTTTACCAAGGTTAGGTAAACAAAACACTCAACACCTGAGATTTTGGGTCTGGCTGTCACTAAGGGCCACAGCCTGTCAGGTGCTTTGATGTCAGTCTGAACTTGGTCCAGAAAAACACACCAAGTAAAATTATAACAGATTCACTCATCACATTGCCAAAGTATCCTGAACTCCACTTAAATTCGTACAGTTGGCTTTTTTCATTAAATGGAAAAGAGAATTAAAACATCTAGAAGCATTGGGAGAAAAATATGCAGCATTTGTTTAAAAATGCAGTACTACAGCTGAAGAGCTAATATTTTTCTCTGGAGTTGAAGAAATTTAACAAGATAAAAATGAGCCAGGGAGAGTTTCAAAAGTACACTGATACCACAGTGGAAATGGATAGGGAAAAGAATGGAGGTAAAATGTTGAGTTGATTAATACACTAAAATCCTAAATGAGATGAGTCCTGTTAATGAATTAATTCTAAAATTCCATTCGCCTAGATCTTGTTAAAATTCCCTTATATGAATCACTTTTCTGCAGTAGTTGAAATCAATCAAAGTTTCAGAGATGAAATGGCTGAAAATTCTTAAGGATTTACTTTAAATGCATCATTACAACACAGGGCACTTTCCAATCTCATTCTTGGTTCCAAGAAACCTGCCAGAGGGCAGGAAAATGCCTGTGACTTCCATTAGCCTTTTCAGCAGGACTGTCATAAATTTCTTACCTATCCAAGGATACATCAACAGGAAGACAGACCACTGTATGCACAAAGTGAAACTATCTGTTACACAGAAGAAAGGTGATTTGGTACCAGTTCATCATCTGTGTGCATAATTCATTATATTATATGATGCATTTGGCATAAAGAAAAAGGGAAAGAGTTGACTAAAAATAATATCAACCATGTTCTAAAAGCTAAAAGTTTTCATTTCCTAATGAGATCACCTATTCCAGGTAGACGACTCTGCTCCTTGATAAAAAAATTGAAAAATAAATTGCATTTGCAAAAGCTGGCTGGTACCTTTCCACATAGAAGAGGATGATATTCCAATGAAAATATGTGAAGCATAGAACTGCAAGGACAAGAACACAATACAGCAAAATAATATTGGGAGTAAATACAAAAAGCTTTGTGATGAAACACTGAAGAATGACCTCAGTGGCTGTCTCCAGGGCTACTTTCATTACATGAAGTTGATTTTAGGACTGAGAAATAGTTAGTTGCAGATGATGCCTTCTAGCATTGTTAAGAATGGAGACAGCAGCAAAAGGATTAAAACACAACACAAGAATTGTATGGCTAAACAAGCAGAGACACTTGATGCAGTCCTTTTACTTATTATTGTTATTGCTATGACAATACTTGTAGATCCTGTCAATCTAAGTGTTGTGATTAGATTGGTTCTGCTCAAGAAATTATAGATGAAATAAAGTAGGAATTGCAAAATGTAGTTTTGTAGGAATAGAATTTATATCTGCTCAGAATTACCTCATGCCCTGTTCAGCTGAGATTTCACTGGGGAAGGTTTGGTAATATGTAATGGAAATGTGTGACAAAGCTTCTTTGATTTTTCATTTCAAACTGAATTTTAGGAATGTATTCTGCAAATTTAAAATGTAACATTGAATGCTGAAATAACTAGTGATTTTTTTTCTTTCCATTTTTAAAACCATCCAGGCATAACACAATTTTCCTCTTTTGTCCCCAGGGTTTTCTGGTTTTAGTCTTGATTAGAAGAAAAGTAAATGTCATTGCCTGAAAACACTGCTTCCTGACATGTTTGTGCTGCTCAGTGCTGCTCAGCCCTTCCCTCTGGAAGATGAGGCAGAGGTAGGGTGTGGGTGAGGATGGGTTACATGTGCACACGTGGGCCAACAGCAGAAACAGGAGCAGAAATCCAAAAGCCAGTGGTATTGACTCATTTTTGTCTCCAAACACACAGGGACGGCACTCCTAATCTAAATAAACGTTGAAAACAATGCCTTGCACTACATCTAAACAAAAGAAAACATCCATCTTTTATGGAACTACATTGATATACATGATGCAAAGTAGAAAAATACCTGATTTTTAGTGTTAACACAAGTGTAAGTCTTGGCTATTAAAAGCACCTGAATCCCCTTTAAAAATACTAAAAATACTATATGTATTCCCTGATTAAAAAAATTTTTAAAGCATCCAAAAATGCAGCATTAAACAACAGCCTCATATTACTTTTGGCAATTTTTTAATAGTCTTGCAATTAAAAGAAATAAAAGAAACAAGCAATAACAACTCTCCCCTCCCCCCACCCCAAAGTAAAAATAACCCTGAATTTATTAGAATAGCTAAAGAAAAGAAAAAAAGAGGTAAATTTCAGAGAGCTAAGAGATGGTCAATGGGGTGGAATGGAATACCATTTCAAGGACAGGCTCAAAATTGCTGCCAGTTTTCCTGGACACCTTAGCACCAAGAAGCACCAGTATGACTGTGCTCCTTCCTGAATCCGTGCCAAAAAGACCATCAGTAAGAGAGGCAGTGAGACAGAATGCAGCTGGGAATAGCTAATAGGGCAGGAAGCTCTTTGCCTGAGACAGAAGCTCTCCCTCTGTGCACTTGAACTCGGATGCTGAAGTGTTGCTGTGTGCTCAAGGTAATAAGGCTTCACGAAATAAGGCTTCAGGGTGCCTTATTCAGGCTCACCTGCGTGCCACTTCCCTAAAGCTGGTGCTGATTTGCACTGCTTTTCTAGGTATTTAGAGCATAGACAAAGAATAAAACATCTGTCTGGGAGAAAAACCAAACAAAACAGGCAGGGGATCCTTAGAAGCAGCCATAGCCCCAGTTGCTTGAGTAGGAGCTATTGGAATGGCAGAAAATCCCGTCCTTGCACCGTGCCATGGATCAGGAAACCACCGGGGTTTTGCGTTCCCTGCAGTTTAAAGTGAAAGAATCTCACTGGAAATTAAAGTAGAGTCAGATGAAAACCTCACTGATATCAGCAGGGGAAGCCAAACAAAGGGCAGGCAATAGTTCTGTTTGTTTAAAGGCTATAGGGATGCAAAGGGAAATCCATTTGTCCCAAGGCAGGTCAAGCACTTTAAAAGAGTATTTATGCTTTTCCTTTGTATGTAACTTGGTATAATTACTGCAGTAAGAAGAAAGAAAATTTCAAACAACTCTTTGTTTCTGAATTTTTGAACTGGTTCAAAGCACTACAACTGGTGTTTTCTAGACAAATGCACATCAGACACGTTTCCCAAAGCTTGGTGGGCTGGGCAGCAGACACAGTTGCTGTCTTTCTGTGCCAGCTTGGGCAGTAGTGATGGTTTTGTAGTGCAGAGTTATCCAGCCTCGTGCTGGGCTGCAAGTTCCATGTTCAACACAGCAACTTGGCTGTCACACTCTGCACCTCAGGGTGGGGCAGGAGGTGCAGCTTCTCAGGCATCTTGCTGGGACCTGTGCACCTGCAAGCAGTTTGGTACTGTTTTGTGACCTAAACAATTTCAAATAAATGTGACTGTACTGATGTTACCTGTCTATACAGGGATACCCCACCCCTGGAAGTGTTCAAGGCCAGGCTGGATGGGGCTTTGAGCAACCTGGTCTAGTGGAAGATGTCCCTGTCCATGGATGGGAGTTGGACCAGATGATTTTTCAGGTTGCTTCCAACCTGAAAAAATCATTCTATGATTCTATACTTCTGGCACTAAACCCAGTGCTGTTGGTTCTAATAAATTATGAAGGTATGATTGTCGTCATCTTCTTGCCTTCCGTGCCTTCGTGGAAAAATTGGAGTAGGGCTACTAGCACAAGAGAATTTTGAGAGCAGCCTGTTCCTTGGGAAGGGCCACCACAAGTGAAGACTGAACAGAGAGACCAAGGACTGAACCACCAGTTAAACCCTCACTGACTGCAAACACATGCTCTTAGCAAGAAGGTGAGCACATCCATGGCCAGATGGACCCTCCACCACCGTCTAAAACCTAACATTGACTCCCTAAAACCACATGTATGCAGTGCAACCCAGAGCTGGTCACTGCCCTGTCTGTTCCAGGCTCTGCTTTCTTCCCCGGGGTATCCCAGTGCCTGTGACAGCCCATCCACGCTGCCAGGCTGATGCTGAAGGACACAGTTCTGCAGGGGAGCGTCGTGGCAGAGGATCCGTGTCACTGTGATCTACCCACGGGTGCTTTCTGCAGCCAGCTGGGCTGCAGGGTGGGAGGGTCCTGCCCTCTGTGCTGGCCAAGGGAAGGATTCCAGGGGCTGGACACAGAGCACAGTGTATTTGCCAGCGGTGGCTGCTGGAATTTTGCCTGCTGGCTCCTGGAATTACCCTCCTGCTGACGGCAGGGAAAGTGAAGGCGGAAGTCACCCCCTGAGAAAACTTCACCCGTTCTGAGTGACGAATCATATTGTGCCCACACAGGGGAGGAAAATTTCACAGATTCTTTGTCTGCTTTCATCCCTTGGGCAGCAACATGCAGAGTGGAAATCAGGAGGAATTATTTTGAGAAGATAAAAATCAACCAACCAAAAAAACCCAAACCCCAAAAATCCAAAAAGGAATTTGAAGAAGACAAGGCAAGTAAGGAACCTTCTTGATCAATCCATAGGTGTTTTTCTATCAAATTATGCTGAACACTTATTAGATTCCTCCAGGAGCCCTAAAGAACTTTTTGAGATGTGGCAAAACCATTAGTTATGAGCTAAAAAATAGCAGTTATGTCAGGCAATTTGATAAGAGAAACAGCACCAATGGATTACAGGCAGAGAGCAGAGGCAATTCCTCTCTGAGTCACAAGCAACTCCCATTTCACCATTCAGAGAACAAGCAACTTTCAGTTTGCCACATGGTCAGAAAATAATTAGATTAACTAGGTAAAATCAACTGCTTGACCAGGTCAAAGACACAAAAACTGCTGAGTGTCTCCAAGATGAGACAGATCATTGGGATGTCAGATCATGAGGAAAATCCTTCTCCTGAAAAGGACCCTTCGAGTCACATTTCCAAAGTTGGGAACAACAAAAATCTAGAAAGTTCTTAAATGCAGAAGTTTGGTACAAAAATGAGCTACTTATGTACAGTTTTTAATTCTGTTCTTTCATAAAGATTTTGTTAAAATATTCAGTGGCTTCCACTGCAGAGATGGCTGCATTTCACAGGTGAGTGAAACCATCACTGCAGGCAATATCTGCAGAGCACTTGCTGAATTTCTGTAAGTTTTATTATTACTGATTCAATCTGTGTAAGAGGAAAAAGGGCATCCAAATGGCACTTAAGATGGAATAAGGAGCCCTTCATAAAGCTATTAAGAAATTAATAATTACAGGAAGACAGATGTAATTACATCCAGAAGATCAATGCAGCTTTTAATGAAGCAGAATTTCAGGACCCTAAATACAAATTGAGATAAGAAACTTTTGAGGCTCTCCCACATACCCCTGCCAGATAAATGGGACCAAGGAACAAAGGAATTACAATGCTGTTACACAAAACAAAATCATTCTGGGATCCTACTGAAAACCTTGAGGAAGCTGGTTTGAGCTGTGAAACCACGTCTTCTTTGATATATGATTTTGCTAGATGTTTACAGATGGTCCTAGTAAAAAACATTCAGTGTGTTCACTGCAAATGGGGCAGATGACAGGAAAAGTTGCCTCCTGCTAAAAAGCTTGTGTTTTCAATGGAGATGAAAAACCTTAAGACTCCCACAGACTTAAGCAGCTACTAAGAAATCCTTCCCTCCCACCCTGCAGAAATCTCTAAGCAATGGCAGGATACAGAAGACAAGTCTTCATCATCCCTTGCATGTGGTTGAGGCTGGGAGACTTGGCAGGACACCTGCACCTGGAGTGTCTGGGTTAGGGATGTAGCTTGGCCAAGGGAAAACAGGGAGAATGTCCTGGCTCCTTTGGCTCCTTCATCTGAATCCCTTAGGTTTAGAATGCACAAACACAACACGGTTGAAAGAGCAATTCCATTGAGCAGGAGCTTTACCTCCTGTCTGCTGTGAGGAAAATGGACAAAGGAGAACGGTAATACCTGACTCCTGTAGTGAGGAATTACATGGGAAATAAGCACAGGTGAAAACAAACTGAATTAGCAAGTCCACACATCATTGAAAATAAGCCTAGGAACCCCAGCCTCTCCATGTACATTCAGCTATAAAGCAGATGCCCTTCACACAGGCAAATACACACTGCAGCAAATGGAGTGTTTTTTCAACACACCATAGAAGAAAAAAAGTCCTCAAACAAACCCAAAGCAGCCTAAAAACAGAGCAAGGGGGAATAACCTACTGCTAAAATCCTGGGGCCCGAAGAGCTGAAAATGGTGTCACATGGAAAGAATGTAAGCATCAGCTTTCACAAAAAGAAAATGGTTTTGCCAATAAACTCTGGAGAGGAATTTCTGCCTTCATCTCCCTCTTTTCTCTGCAGCATGTCAGTACATCTCTGTGCTGTTCTTTCCTTCTGACTGCTTTCAAATCCCATAAATTTGCACCTCATCAGGAGAAATAACAAATAATGCTCCACTTGCTACATATCTCTAGTAGATACCAAACTTAATTACAAGCAACACTTTGTCTGATCAATGGGGGAGTTGGAGAAAAAAAAAATAACAAACTAGTCTTAGCACGAAATGGACATTGAAGAATAGTTGCAGCTAAAACATTGCAGAACACACTGTGGAGAACAATTCTTCATTCACTAGGAGCTAGTTCTGCTCCGGATTTGCAGCTGTTACAGCTCTGCAGGCTTTGCAGGAAGCATTTCCATTTGTACCAGCCAAAGATCCAGCTCACAGTGAAGCACATTTTAAAGAATTTCCTGGTCAATACCTGCCTGAAGTTTGTTTCCAGCACTTACCAGAAAAGTTCATTTGTTATGATGGCAAAAATAAAACACTTCTCTGTAGAGAAAGAAAATCCTCAATTATCAAACTACTGGCTTCAGCAGTATTTTTTGAGAGAGAAGGTAAAAAGGACAAAGTCTCAAGAGAATTTGAGGATTAGTGGGGATTTAATAGGAAGTGCTCTGCAGACAGCAACTTTTGTCAGTAATTTTGAAGACCTGGTTGGTCTGATTCAACAGGATGGAAAAAATTCAACAGGATGGAAAAGTTGGAAATTTGACACTGAAAAATGTTTACCAACAGCAGAATAGTAACATTATGAAACAAAAAGCCCCAACTCCTTTCATAAGTCAGTACATAGTATCTTTCTCAAACTAGTTCAAATCACAGTTACAATATTACTTCTGAGTGCTTCTGAGTGTACATTTGCCAATTGATAAACATTACAGATAATATGTTGAATTAGTTACGATATGCTGAATACCTGGCTGTAGGGTTCAGCTTTGAAAAACTCGCGGTTCTTAAAGTGGAATAGACCTGAAAATCAAAAACATCCACTGGAAAAGAAGAGAAGGATTGCTTAGCACCATAGCACATGCAGCCACAAGGAAAGGGCAGAGAGACGTGCAATGCCTACCTGGGCAAAAAGGATGTCTGGGATCTTTTCTTGTCCCACAAAAGGTCTTGCAAAGTATAGTTTTAGCCCTCAAAAGCTAAGATATACAAGATGATTATTGATAACAATTTGAAATGTAAATTTGCAAAGTTGTAAGGAATGTAGAAGGCATAACAATTTAATGACATGGTTTTCAATCCACCTATATGAGTTTCCTCTTATCAGTGAGCTCTTCCTATTTTATTTTGGGAGAGGCCTTTGCCTGGCCATGTGTTTTCAAATAGGACTCAGAAACAGCTTGTCATAAATAAAATGTTATCAGATTTGATAGCTCCAGTCCGTAATATTCCCAGGTAGGGATGGGGAAGGATTAAACCAGGGAATAGAGCTTACAGTGTGATTTTGCTAACCATTGGGTTATCAGGTCAGAGAATTCCAATGGATTATTAATACACAAAAAAATTACTTTAGCTTTCTTCACAAGCTTAGGATAAGAAAGTGATGTGTCTTACAAAATGTTCTGTTCAATCTGAAACAGAAATGCTTTTCTGTTTGTTTCAGTAATAACATTCCCCAATTAAATATTATCAGAGCTGATTTTTCCTTTGATTTGTTGGTGTGTGTATTGGATGAAAAATCGATTATACATTTCAGCACACAAGTAAATGTCCTCAGCACTTTTTGTAGGATAATGAATGTACTTAGAAAAATATGAATTTCAATGGCAAGATCATTGTGGGGATTTTGTTTTTTTCAGTTTGTTTTTTTTTTAAATAATTTATTTAAACACATATGATGTATGAGGTGTGGCATTTAGGTAAAAACCTTATAAAATGAAGGCCTTGTTGCCTTTGTAAAATCATGGCTCAGGCCTGTTACTTCGGCTAGAGAAGGACTGTGTGAAAAGTCAGTGAGAAACAAAACAATTAGTTATTACCCACGAGAATGTAGTATAAACAGAAGCAAGAAAGTTAAAAAATAAGAAGGAGGAAAACAGCAACAGATCTGCACCTGGCATTTTTCTGAAGGTTTGAATGCTTTTGTTGTAGGTGATCAATGGTAGTATATTGTAGTTAACATAGCCAATGAACTTATTGTGGTAATTTAGCAGCCAGTGACTATGTAACACGAATGATAACATCCAGAGGTCTATAAATGGAAGCTGCTTCCTGGAATAAAGGCCATTTGGGCTCTCGAAAGAGTCACTGTCTGTGTATGTTGTGTCTGTCTCAACAATGACACGAGGCTTACGAGAAATGTAAGCATCTCACCCTGCTGCACACTTTGCTATCAGAAACATGCCTGATGTTCTTCTGAGAAGCAGTTGGAAAAATCCCCTCTGAATTGCTTTGATTTCCATTGCCCTTCTCCTCAAGAAAAAAAAAAAAAAAAAGCACTCATGCAAAACTTGGACCAAGGCTGTTCACTGAAGTGAAATGTACTGCACTTGAGCAGCCTCACCCACACAAACTCCTGAGAAAGGGGTAGGAAGAAGCTGGCCATGCATCTCTAGTGCTCTGTCTTCTGAGTTACGGGGCAAAAAGAAGAAAGGAATCAGGCAAATCCACTTCAGCACTGGAGCTGGTATAGGTTGATATGTTCTGGTGGAAGCAAAAGAAGCTTATCTGTTCTGTGGGCAAAGCTGGACAGGTTTTTCACCAGGTCCACTTTGTTCTATTTGTACCCTTGAAAAGCATTGGCCTGAAGTGGCTGAAACCATCTTGAGAGGCATTTGAGCATGTTAGAAACACTGTCCTGGGAGCTCAGTTTGTGCTACTGAAACAGGACTCAAATGCATGAATCACGGCTGGCAGTGGATTTAGGAGGAAATTGTGCTCTTCACTTTTAGTGTTGCAAAGATTACTCTTCACTGCTCATAAAACCTTCATATATAGGAGAAGACATCCTACTGACAAGTATTATTAGCCATGCACAGGCCTAAAAATGTTAAACTGATTAAGCAGCTGGAGTTTCTTTTCCAATAAACATTATTTTATTTCCCACTCATATCAGAAGTGAGTATGATAATCTCTTTGCTCTTTCCCTCCACCAGACTCTTCAGGACCTCTTAAAATTTCTCTTACCTCATTTCCAAAGCAGTAATATATTAGTCCCCAGAAACTTAAATGTGTAAGTCATATGGACCATAAACCCATTTTGATTCCTCATAAAGCAAAATATTGTTTTGCTCCCATTTCCTTTCTCCCTCTTCCTCCAATGTCCCTCTCTCACTCGCTGCTCCCTTCCACACTGGAAGGAGCATTTTATCAACAGAATTAATTAGTCAAGCCAGCTACTCTGGCTTCATAACTCATTCCCCTTGTTATTCACTATTGAGTCATGAGGCAGAAGGTGGCTGTCTTGATCTTGAAGGTAGGACAAAGATACAAACTATTTCCATCAGGTGCTGGGAGAAAGGTTACAACCTGCTTCATACAGAATTAAATTAAGAATCACAGACAGTGGAAGAAAGTTTGTATTAATTCCTACAGATGCCAGAATGCTTTCAATCTATTTATGTTTCAACTCTTTCCTCTGAAAAGATTTTTAAGTAATCACAACATTAGATTAGTTCTTTTAAAACAGTAGGTGATCAATTGAATTTCAATGCCTGAGGAAAGAAATTTAAAGATTCACAGATGTTTTATGGAAATCATCAAAAAAGATTAAATTGAGAAGCAATTCTGACACTAACTGAATTATCTATCCAAGTATTTCTATTGCACTTCTATCTGGGTATTTTTGCATCGTGAGGCATTTTTAAGTGTTCAGTAGGAAACGTGGATAGACTCAAGCAGGCAGGGTTTCACCTGCCTGTGTAAATGAAGGGCTATAACAAATTAGTGTTTGGTATACTCCATGTGGCTTTTAGTTCTAAATGTCTGAAGAAAAGACCTTACCAAAAAAATAATTTGACACCTCTGGTTTTTATGCCAGTGGCTGTTGGGAGGAAAATGAGGTGATCTTCTGTTGAAAATTATCAGCTGCTTCCATAGAGGAGGACCAGATGCTGATCTACTGCTATGTTAAAGCAGAAAGTGAAATTTCCCTGGAAAACATTCTGAACTATCACCATTTCCTCTATTATTTGAAACATGTAGGAATAAGCTTTTCTTTCTTTTCTGACTTGTGTGTATGAGTATGTGTGTGGGTACAAAAACTGAAGAATCTGTACAAAGCTGATAAATACGTATTTAGAAAAGATATGTTTGGAAATGACAAAACAGTTCTACCAAAGAAATTTAGGCTTTCTGATATTCCCAAATCTAGATGTGTCATTTAAATTTGCCGTTCCAACAGATTAACCTTTGAGGCAGTTTGACATTTAACTGACGGCCTATTTTGCAAAACTAGATCAGCTTGGAGTGGTAGCCTGATTTTCTGAAACCACCATTTTTCCTGATGAGTCAGGAACCATCTGGAAGAAAATCCATGTTTTGATGCTTGACGATCATTTCTTGTGCATGGATTTCTACCACGTATTTATGTTAATGTTACCAGATCCTTCAGCTGTTTTCCATAAAGTTCAGGTTCCAGAAGTTCATAGGGGGCATGGCTGAATAATTGAACCCATGGCCTCCTGGTGTCAGTCAACAATGTTTTTGCTCTAGCTTCACATTCATTGCTACTGTAAGGAGAGTTAATGAGAAAATAAAGTTGAAGCCTCGTCCTCTGTGCAGATGGCACATATTTGATGGGTCAGATTCTCTTGCATGAGATGCTTATTGCTTTACTCATTTCATCTACTGTCTGAGCCATGTCATTAATCTAAAGTGCAAGATCCTCACTTTAGGAGTTATTTGAACTGCTTGGAGAAGGATGGGCTCATGATAAATGCACTCAACAAAGCAGATATTTATTTCCCTCCTACTATTTCCCAGATTATTGAGAGAACAGCAATTAATTCAAATACCCTGGTTGGTGAGTGTGTGAATAGACACAAGCAGGTGACCAGAACAACCACAAAGCTACGGCTGAAGTGCAAAGAGTAAATTTATTTACTCTTGCAAAGAGGATGATCCTGAAACAACACCCAGACAGCAGAGACACACAAGTGGGAACATCAGCACTGTCAGAAATTCTGCTTCTCAAAACAGACAGAGGATAAACAGCAGCAGGCATACCAGGGTTTCCCAACTGATATTCTCCAGTATTCCCAACTGCAAAGTCACTTGAGGGAATCTACCCCCTTCTCATTAATCTTCAGCTTTTAACCCTCTCCTCCCAACTGCAGGTGTCTTTGAGAACTGTGTTGTAGATTTTAGTCTGAGAGGAGGCTTCTCAGCCAGCAGATTTGCTGAAAAGGGTTTTCAGGCTGCCTCCCAAGGACTACTTCATTAACCTGAGGTCAAGACCCAGAGAGGAGGAGACACAGAGTTTATGAAAGCAGTGAGAGAAATTCCATGCAATGACGTGACCAAAAGTCTTGTGAAGTATCTGATGCATATTTGAATTCAGATTCGCAGCTTCTGGAGGTTGGCACAGAAACAATGCAAGAGAGAAGTGATAACTGCTGCCCACTCTGCCTTTCCACCAGACTTCACCACCCTCTTCACTGAGGCAGCTGAACGAAAGGTGTGTCCAGCCCTGAGCCACTGTTATTCAAAGCTTGGTGTATTCTTTTCAGGGTCTACCTGGAGAAGTGCCTAAATCTGCCGTTCATCCTTCCACTGGACAGTTCAGGGTTCACAAAGCCAGCTTGAGTTTTCTCAGCAGTGGAAACAAAAGCAAATGTCACCCTTCTGGGCTGAAACCTGCTGTCCCTGCTGTGTGAGAAGCCAGGCTCAGCACACACACGGATCTGCGTGCCCCAGTCCTGCCCAGCAGCCAGGGGCACCTCTGGAGCTGTGCTGCAGCACTGGACCCGCAGCACTGGATCCTGTGTTCTCAGGAGCCAGCTTTGAAGCAGCTGACAAATACTGCAAGGGTGATAACCGAGGCAGCAGGAGCCCAGCAGAGAGCAGCTACCAAAATCTTCCTCCTCAGTTCCCCTAAGCTGTGTGGGGCTGCACCTGACCTGGGAGCATCAGTACTCCCCTGCTGAGACTGCAGGCAGAGGAGGAGAGGGAATTTAGACCCTCTGGTTACAAGATGTAAATTAATATAATCCTTTTGCTTGTTCAAGGTGTTCCTAGGCAACCATGGCTTTTGGGGGAATTTTGAAATTCTCTTGATTATCTCTCCTAAAGTATAGACTGACACATGACCATTTCAGTTTTCTACTGAATATTTATTACTGTTTTCTATATGGTGAGGTCTAGAGCTCAGTACAACTGGTTCTGAGTTCAGCAAGGAGCTTTATGTACAACCACTAATGCAATCTGTGCCTTAGCAATACTAATGATGGATTCACACTGATAGAAAGTGGATATTTCCAGCTAAATCTTAAGAAATTCATTAAAACTAAACCTGGATAATCTACCATGCATTCAATTAGAATGCTTGCCTGCCACGAACAGCAAATATGAAAACCTGCTTATTAAAAACACCCACCCACCCCCCAAAAGAAGAATCCAAGCTGTCCTTCCAAGGAGGCTGCTTCTTCTTTCTGCCTCCCCCACTGTCACTATTAGCTTAAGACCAGAGAGAATACATCAGAATTCCTCGGAGGAATGCAGAGGACAATCCAATGAATAATGCTGTGGGAGTGATTTGTAGCTTTCCCCAAAGCGTGAGCTGATTTGTTATGAATAGAACCCAGCCTGCTGCTCTGTTGAAAGCCAAATCTATGTGACTGATTTTCTTTTAATGCATTTATGGGAAAGAATGATCCTGCATTTGATTGCGTGACCGATCGCCCCGACACATACGGCTGATATTCTACCTGTGCAATCATAATTCTACACGTACCGACAAAAGAAAAAGCAGAGAAAAAGAGATGTGTTTTAGCTGACTGCCTTACTTTCTCATTCCACTAGTGCAAAGGCCATCTGATTTAAATTCTTCAAAGACACATCAGTTGGAAAGAAGCATTTCAGGTTATCATTTTAAGATTGTATTTGCAGTGCGGTTTAAAAGGACAGTATATGTGGATTTTGACTGGGGAGACCATTTATTGGAAAAGTAAAACCTGGTAAAAATGTGTGGGACTACATAATTGATTTTTGGATGTTCTCGCTAATTAATGAAGTTTAAAAATGCTTGTAATTTACCTTGAGTAACCAGATATAAACAAGATCTACCTTTGGGGGCAGAAACTTATTGTCCCTGTAGGACTGAGGGAATTAAATCTTTATTCAGAGTGGTTACACACAGCCATATAGCAGGAGCTGAATGGAAATTATTCGGCAAAATATACTGAAAATAAACCTTGTATTGTCCCTGCCTGTGCTGTCCTGCTTCTACGGAAGACTGTTTTGTAATAGAAACAGCCCACAAACAAGGAATGTTGGCAAGTCCCCATTTTTGCAGGGGATATCAAAGTAATTTCATAGTAACTGTGGTGTATCCTCTGCAGAATGGGAGAAAACCCACTGGAAATTGCCTGTGCTTTTAACCACCTGGGAGAAAGGATATTGGATAACTCCCCCAGAGGCTGACCCAGGGCTGGAAGAGGGAGGTCTTTAAACAGATGAAAATGGCAATGGCCAGAGAACACAGCATAATAACTTTGCCTCCTTCCTACTTTCTATTCATTAAACAGAGATATCCTCTTGGTTTTCTTTTCCGAGGAATATCATTACCCAGTTCCCTGCCATCACTTTCCCAAACCAGAGATAAAACCGGGTAAAATGTAACCTCCAGGACTGGCCAGAAGAGACCAGTGACCAAATCTTAGCAATGCTGGGCACATATACTCACATGCTCAGAGAAAAATCAGTCAGCCACCCCCTAAAGTACTTCCTCGTACATTTATTTTTGTCCTATTTCCTGTATCACTACTACCTGCATAAACAATCCATCACATTCAAAAGGTACTATTCCCCACTCATCATCATTTGTGCAAACTACTCTGGTATCAGTCATTTAAAAGATAGAGTCTCATCTGACAATGTTATTTAAACCATGTTGTTTCTGATTTTTAACGAGGGATGATAACATCCTTGTCATGAGCAAAACATAAGCATCACATTAAAACAGACAGTGATGGCTTTAACTGTGGCTCTGCAGAAAATCTAGAAGGAATAGTAGCATGAAGTTACACTGATTTATGAACAAAGACTCTGATTGTGATTTTCCAGGGATTTGTTTATAATGACACAAAGGAGTGAGCAAAGCACCTAAGTTACACCTAAGGAAGCTGACAGCAATTTACCACTGCTACAATGACAGCCAACAATATTGCTGGGAGTGGGTTTCACACAGGACATCACACGTCTTCTGGCTATCAACTCAGACCGTTCACCCACACCCAAGCCTGCTACCAAATCCATACTTTAGGCAAATATTACCTATTAATTTCAAAAGCACATTTTGACATTGAAAAAAAAAATTGAGGTTCTGACCTATAAATGATTTTGTACAAGATGAGGCTAGAACTGGATGTGAATGTGTCTCTCAGGCAGCCTTTTGTCTGCTGGGCAGTGAAATGGTTAATTGGTGACAAGTGGGTCAGGTGTAGCAAGAAAGATGCAGTGAACCCTTGAAAATATTTTTAAGGGGGACAAATCCTTTGGCATTAATTCCCATGACTCCTAAGAAATAGGAGCAGGCTGGCAAAGCTTAAATGACTGAAAATGATGCCCAGGGCCTTCTGCAAAATCTGATTTCAACTCCAATGATTGATGGGTTGCCATTAGTAGAAGAAAAAAATGTTCAGAAATTGAGCCAAGTAAATCAAGAAAGACCTTTTGAGTTTACAATGAACACTTCAACATGATTCAAAAAGTGTTTTAACCAAGATTTCATTTTCTGTAAATATATGTTGCCTTCAGAATATGAACTATTCATTTCCATGAGTCTCTTTTGAGCCAGACTTTCATTTGGCCTGAAAAGATGCCCAACTTTCCCTGCCAGATTTTCAAGGCTTTATTTGATTTACTTCAATGACATTGGGGAACTTCAGCTTCTGCATGAGCTCTGGCAGAAACTCTCCTCTTTTTAGCTATAGGTGGCTCAGATACATGAAACTTTGAAGTTCTCACTGCACATTTGTTGAATTCCTTTTCTTAATAGCTGAAGCAATTTTCTTTTTAGTTAAAAAAAGGGGAAAAAAAGAAACTACTTTAACTACTTTCAGGTTCATGAAAATCTGCTACAAATTCCTGTCATGACTGGTCAGCTCACTCTGCTGCAAGATACACAGCAAAGTGAAAAATCACTGAAAATTAAATTTTTTCAGCATTATAAACAGTGAAGTAAAAGGTGCAACTGGCTCACTATCTGAATGGAGAGAGAAAAATGCTTTAATGTTAGGACAATATTTAATAATTTATTTTAAATTAGAAATTTTAAAATAGGGCTTTTTATTCTATCCTAAGTAAAATCCTTTATGATTTCAAGCTTTCAAATTTGGAACATTTATTTTTATTTTTTCATTAGAATTTCGCATGTTTCAAAAAAAAATAGACTTCTGATTCAAAAACGTACTCGTTTTATTTGACAGGAAAAATATTTTTGTTTACTGAGAGGAGAGGGACATTCTGCCAATTACACTACCCAAGAGAGAAACGGTCTCAGGCAAAATTACAGCTCATCTGTGAATGTTCCTCCTAGCCTCAAATCAAGACACAGCTGTACCATTTAGAGTTTTCTTGTAACACCAGCCTCTCACAACTTTTCTCTTGAGAGTTCTAAACTGAGTCCTCAGCTCTGACACAGACTCCCTGGGCAAACCAGGGCCAATTCTGGTGATTTTTGGGGTTTTTTTGCACTTCAGAAGAAATTATCTGAAATTTGCAACCCGTATGTTCCAAGTTACACTGAATGCCACTTCCTTGGAGTTTTTCACCTGAGATCAGAAAACTTTCTACCACGTGTGCTTTGCTGATGACCAGAACTGCTCTGAGGTGTCAGAGAAATCAAAACAGCTCTCAAGTGAATTTTTAGCATACTTGACTCTACTGCCAAAGCCTAGACAATGTTGTTGCCATTTTTACCATGGAATATGTGTCCATACATGGAAAAAAGTCTTGAAAGTACATTTATCATACCTAAGGTAGTACTTGAGAATTTTTAAATTAAACCAAATCATGTAAAGCAAACAGAAGAGCAACAGACAACCTCTTCATTTACTAGGCCTCCTAGAGGTCTCTGTGACATAAATAAATGAGTTATGGGTAAGCTGATTTCAGTTTGGCTTTACTCATACAGTGTAATGTAGTTTTTTGTTAATTAGGAAACGGAGCATAACCTGACACTATTTGAGGAATAGGATTATAAAGATGTAATTTTATGTTAGACTGCTGTGTAAATAGGCTCATTCCCAGATTGTTAGAGCAGTGAGCATTTTGATAAGATACCTGGAAAGCCTGACTATATTAACAGTATAACCTTCATAATTATGTTATTGTTGAGTGATAGCAACATAAATGAATACACAATGGATCAAAAGAAATGCAGCACACAGAAGTGCACATAAGCACAAAGATTTAAGACTGATGCTGAAAGTAGATGAATAAAATTGAGCATTTAAGTAGCAACTTGCAACTCTATATGCAAATCCTTGTGATATTCTTGCCCAGAAAAACAAACCTGGGTGTATGGCCAGAAAAGGAACATCCCATTCCAGAGATACCAAGGGCTGTGGTGAGCCCCCTTGCTTTGCATGTTCGCAGCACCTTGTAAATCTCTCTCCTTCCCAAAGTGTATCATCTCAAGCTGATGCTTTTAAACAACTCCTCCCCTTGAGGATGCTGGCCCAGGCCTGATACGGCACCAAAACCAAATTCCATGTGAGACCCCTCCCTGTCTTCCTCCCAGTGCTTCACATCCAGACCACCCTTTGCTGCATTTCTGGCAAGGATTCAAAGTGGTGTTTTACAGGCTCAGAGCAGTTTGTTCCCTCTCTCCTGCAGAAGGGCCTCTGGGCATGGGGACTGACTTCTCCTTGAGATGGCTCCTCCTGCAAGGAAGCCACCAGAGGGAGCGATGCCATCAGAGCTGCCCTTTAAACAAACCTATTTAGGATTGCTGGAGCAGCTTGGTGTCAGCTCACTGGAAGATAAGTGCTGCTTGTTGAGTGCTATTTTTAATTAAGCAAAGATAGCACTCCAGCAATCATGGGACTGATGATGCAGCTACTTCCCAGCTTCATTATAACTGAAAACGTATTCCTAGGTCTGTCCTGGATTGCTCTTCAAGCACCTGTGTAGCAGCATCATTGCCCCTCATTTCCACAGAGACTGGGATTCACTTCTCTTCTGACCCACAAAAGCAAGTGCAAGGAGTCAGAGCATAGTCGGGACCCTTTGCTGACTGTGCAGGACTGGTGTTTTCTGGACTGTCACCACAGACTTCTGCAGCAATTTATAGAGCACGATGGAGTGCCCCACTGTGGCTCTCCTCAGCTGGGGTGTGCTGGTTCCTGCTGCACTGCTCCAGCACAGCACACACAGCCTGGACACAGAACACAAACTCCCAGATCTCTGTAGGAGTCCTTAGCCGAGATCACACCATCACCAGCTCATCCTTTCCCTGCCTCTGAAGCATTTGACTGGAAAAGCCCACAGCCTTGAAATGCTGGACCAGTACAGTTCCTTTCAGGTTTAACCACTCTGGCTCACAAGTTCTGTCCCAGAAATGCCCTCTGGAGCATCTCACAGGAAACAGCCAGCCTAAAATCCAGCCTCCAAGCCATCCTTGGAGCAGCAGCTGGGTCCCACTTGCCCAAACAGCACCAGGGGAGTTAACATCTTAGGAACTCCTCATCTGATTGTAGAAATGAGGCACGTCACCCTCGGGGATACTCAGGATATGTTGGCTGCAATTTTTCATTTAGATTCAAAGAAGAGATCACCTCATGGAACACATAGCCTAGTTCCTCTAGTTATAGGAAAAATAAGAATCTATGGATCAACTCTACCTTTGAAATTAAGGGTGGTTTTTCCCCCATTACGGGATATATACTCTGGAACAGCCCTGGTCTAATGTTTATGAAAAGAAAATAATCATTACAGTTAATTTAGATTTGCTTGTTCTTGGATCAATATCCTCCTTTCAAAATGTTTCTCTTGCATATAAAACCTACCCAGTGTAGGACATGGTCACCCTTTGAAGTAGCCAAGAAAAATTTGTTGTAAAAAATACTAATCTAAGACTGTGTGTCTTTTATTGCTTACATGATTACTTGATTTTAGCTCTTTGGACCAGGTCTGGGGTTGTAGCTGTAATTCCTGTGTGATGATACTTCCCCCCAGCTCCCTGGCACGTAGCAATGTCACAAAGCAGAGTGTGCAGCAGGCAGTGGAGCTGGCATTTTACAGCAGCAGGAGCCAAGTTCTGTTTCTGATGCTGCTGCTGATCTCCACCACAAACTTGGCAGACCCCTGCATCTCCCCTTTTCCTTCAGTTAAGGAGCTGCAGCAACTACACCTGCCTCCTCTGCAGACCATTTGGAAAGACTCTGAAGAAACTATACTACAGCCAAGTATGATATTTTTCCACACTATTTCTGCCCAGGCTTGACTTCCATGTACTACATGTAAATAAAACTCCAATTTGTATTTAATGCAAATGCCTTTTCCTCTCCTAGCATAAGGGATTCCATCGATTGAAGGAAAAATTAGGACATTTGGGATTAGGGCTTTAAAGAATCTTCACTGTTGAGATAACCCACCCCCCATCTCTTTTAATTTAAAACCTGCTTAAAACCCATTTTCAAGTTTCCAAAGCAGCTATAAGGTGCTTTAGCACACACGAAGCAATGAAATTATTTTGTAATGAAAGTCTTGTCATACATCATTAGGATCTTCCTCCTACCTATAGGGCCATTTAGGAAGCTGAATAAATCTATCCAGCTTTATAGCTGTAAGAGACGGTACATTAAGTTTGCTGGCCCCAGAGTGCCTGAAGAAATCCAAACACCAGTATTCTTCAAGTCCAGGAGATTTTATATTCCTGCTTCCAAATGCTGTTTGGCAGAGGTCTCCAACAGCAAATCCTCAGTTGGCAGCTGTGAACAGAGGTCTACAAGCTTTAAAGAGACATATTTATCACAAAGCACACCAAGAGATGTGAGCACTATATTTTTGGTGAACAAAAACCTATTGCCTCCTCACATCTGTGTTGTTGGTCTTTTCAAGACACAAGAACGTGGCAATCTGGATCCTTATTTAGTCACACTCTCCTGCAGTCCTGGAGCTTGCTACAAACTTCAGCAGCTCCAGTCAGCTCTCAGCTCTCACTGACATTGGGATATTGAATACGGGATATTGGACCCCCACCACTCTGCCCAGGGGGGTGACACTCCAGCATTCACTGCCCCTCCAGCTGCGAGAGCACCTCCCCTCCCTGGGCTGCAGCCGCAGCTGGGACACTGAATTGCTCCAAATTAGGAGGCTGGCAACAGTATCCAGGCAAGCACTCCTAAAGAAACACTAGAGCTTTTGGACACATCGATTTTAAATGAAAGATCACAGAAAACAGATACTTTTAATAAAAATATGCATGATAAAAATCCTTTTTTTTCTTAAGACATACCAACTGGACCTAATTTTTAGCATCCCCAGCTGTATCTTAACTTGAATGAGAACTAAATTATTTTCATTCCTGTTACACTAGTATCATCTGCTATTATCCCAGCGGAAAGTATGTAATCAAACTAATGCATTTATCCATTTTGATGCAGGTTCTTTGACATTTTGTTTTTTGCTCTGCTGGAAAACCAACAGTTGCTTGGTTTCCACTTGTCTGTCTACTATAGATGGACGAATAATACATTTCCCAAAACAATCTGACTCCTTTTGTAAGGTGGGGCAGGGGGAAGGAGGATTTCAAGTGGAGTAAGTTTTGTTTCCTTCCCTAAGCTACTTATAAAAAAACCCCAAATAAGTGATCCACTCTTTGCAGTCAATTGAAATGGATGGGTTGCCTGCCCTGGTGTGTGGTGTCTGGGGGCCAAAAACACAAGCTGGCTCAGTTTTAAAGTACATTGATCAAAGATCAGCACTTTTAGGGAGATCAGTAACAGACATAATATTAATTAGGCTTTCGTTTGTGATTTTCATCTAAAATTCACTGCATCTTTTTCTCACACTTAAATTTAGTGTCTGGTGACTTGCATGAATGCAGGCTGTCTAATAAACACTGGAGCAAAAACAAGAAGAAGGCTCATTTCAACAGTGGATTCCACCATAACCTGTTTTTTGCTGTTCTAAATTATTCCATCCTTTTCTTTGTGTGTGTTCTATAGGGCTTACTCCCGTACATTTGTCAAGTCACTAACATAAAAAAAAACCAAACCAAACCAAAACAAAAAAAAAAAAACCAAAAACAAGAGAAAAAAACCAAAAAAACCAAAAAACCAAACCAAAAAAAAAAAAAAAAAAACCTGAAGAAAAAACCCCACAAAAACAAAAAACAAACAAACAAAAAAGTTTTAAGCTTTCTTTCGCTCCTTACAGTTAAGGGAGTTTGGAGAACCCACTCATCATCCCTGCAGACACTGCACCAGTGCCAGACCATGATAACCTTCTAGCACCCTCCACAGAAAACTTTTGACCACAGTAATCAATCTAGCTGTCTTTCTACCTCAGCTCTGGAGATGAAATCAGATTTAAACACCATTGATAAACAGCTACAAACATATGGTCATTAAATTCTGAGGGATGTCTGTTCCTGAGCCCTGTCGGATGAAGGTCTGGATGCTACCACAGAAGACATTCCCTTTTTTCCAAAGTCAGCTGCAGGGGAACCTGATCAGGAGTTACTTGACAGAAGAGGGAGTAGAAGCTCCCCAAGGGAAATATTCTTCATTTGTCACTATGTCTCCACTCTCTGCTGCATTTTCTGTTTGTTTTCCATTAATAAACACTACGTAAAGCAAACCTCCCCAAAGCTCACACTACAGAAATAATTACAAAGTTCTCACATGAGAGACCAATAATAAAAGCTAAATTTGCCTTTAAAATACGACACTAGTACTATTCTCCCATTCCCTGCCTGTTAAATATCTATTAAATTGGCCAGCAGCTACTTCAGAGGCAGCTGCTAGACATTTATTGCATGTTACACACTGTTGCTCAATTTTATGTGCTCTAGGAGGGGGAACACACACACTTGAAATGCACTTAACGGGCAGAGGGGGCAGAGTGAAAGCCCCAGGGCTGCAGTTACCTAATGGAGCGTTGTGTGTTCTAGTGGAATGGAGAAATGCAAATGTTCTCTCTGACCAGCCTTGCAAATTATTCTGGACCGTCCAGGCAGCTTGACTTCTGGTTTAAAAATCTCCTGCAATTTTTAAAATATCAGGTAACACTCCCCATAAACAAACTATAGAAACCCCTACTAATTAGAGAAATCTGCATAACAACCACAAATGGATGAAAATCCAGGGAAAGCATAAGCTTTGAAATAGAGTGGAACATAAAGTCCAAGCTTCTGCTGTTATATCCTGTGCCTTGCTGCACTGAGCTTCACTGACACCACTGTGCTGAGCATTTTCTGAGATGGAGCACCAGCAGAAAGCATCTGTCCCAAAGGCAAACCAACACAAACAACCAGTGCGAGGAATACAGGACAAGAATTAAGAAACACTTCATCATAATCAATACCTGAATCTCTATACGGCCTAAAGAAATGCTTGTGCAGCCAAAAGTTTGTCTCTTATTTCAAATACACCAGCTAGTCTTCTAGCTGCTTCCCTCCACTGACAGACTTTGTTTGCCTGTACCTTCACATGATCTTGGCTATAATAACATACTATTTAGGCTCCTAGAATATTTATATTTACCTAAACTTTATGCTAAGTTAAGTAAATCTTGAGAAGGAAAATACTCTTGAGAAGAAAAAGACTGTCACAAAACAGAAAGTCTCAGGTATCAGGACAGTATAGCCTGAAAAATGGCCAGAGCAAGGACAACGAAGAGTTAAAGCTCACGTAAAGGTTACATTGAAAATGTGGATAGGTTTTTCTGAGCCTTGGTATTGTAATAGTTGAATAAAAGGCAACTATCATTGCCCTGCTCTCCAGAGAGGTAATGTGCTTGCTTTGTCTGAGTGCTGCCTTTGAAGTCTTATCATTTATTGTTTTAATAAAAGCACAGCATTTAAAACATTAAACCTTAGAAGAATTCTGTTCAAAAATTTATAATAGTGACACAAATAAAGGGAACCTTTTTCAGAAGGGAAGCCTTAAAGAGATACAAGAAATGGAAGATGAGAACATACCTCTTTTTGTCACACCCAAATGTCATGTTTGGGTAATGCAATTGAAGTCCTCATCTGAAAAAAAACCAAAAACCAACCAACAAACCAAGTCCCCCAAGCTCCCAAAATCAAATAGAGTAGCTAAAGGAAGGCTGAGTCTCACAGGGAGCAGGAGTATGAGAGGGGCTCAGTCAGAGAGCACCAAAACAAATCGGGAAAACAGTGTCCCTTTTCCTAGTTTTTGTAGAACCCTTCCACAACAGGTGTTTGTAGCCAAGCTGATAAAAGGAGAGAGAGACAGCAGCAGGTAGAGAGGAATAAATGGTGCCATCTTTGCTCAAGTGTTTTAGTGCAGCTCTGGCAACAAACACTATCTTTAAATCAAGAGTCACTGTGATATACTAAAACAGGCTTCTTAGGAAAATCTGGGAGCTAAATCTTTTATCTTCTTGTTGTTTAAAAACCAAGAAGAAAGAATTAGGAAGGAGCCTGGGGAAGGTTAACAACACAGTTTTGCAAATGTTTATTAGGAGCTCCTCCTGAGCAAGATGAAAGAAGGACTATATGTTTGATTATCAAACAAACTATACAACCAGTCTGCAGCTGCAGCACATTAGGCTTTTATCCAGGCTAGTCCATAGTAACAGATGAGAGACCTCCATCCAGAGTGAGGACTGCATAACACCTTACTGCTTACCTGCTAGTCTTAAATGTCCTTTTCTACAACACTTGCTAGGTTTAATTTTGAGTGTCTATCCTTACCAAGCCCCTTGCTAGGGGCTGAGGCTCCCTTTTATCAGTCTGGAATGCAATTCCACTGCCTCAGTGATGATTTTTCCTAACACACACCTGTGGAAATGGTTAATGTAGCTGCAAAACACTTAATGTCTGGGTAGGATTTTACCCACCTCTTACAATGTTGGCTTCCTTTGGTCAGCACTGCAAAGGAAGAGTTCGTGTGTTAAATTTACTGAAACAGGCCATAATTAAAGTTTATTTCCCATGGTACCAGAGAAACGGCTCAGAAAAGCAGGCCACAGGGTTATGGGGAATTCTGAGCATTAAATATAGGCTATTGGCTAGCAGCTCCAGCAGCAATGAAAAGTTGGAAATGAATCAACATTTACTCAAGTCCTTCCACTATTATTGGAACCTGTGTGAAGTTTTCTTCCTCTGAACTGTCTAAAGGACACAAGATGACATGAAAAGGCTGCTGTTGGGCAGGGCTCCCTTGTGTGGGGAGGAAGAAGAGGTATAAAGGCAAACCAGCTGCTCCCATGTTTTCTCTTGTAAAAAGTTGGCAAAGTTGCATTATGATGTTGGTCAGCAGAGAGAAGGCAAAAGTCTCAGCCCTCACCAGGTCCCTGGTATCCTCTGATTGTCCTTTCTGCAGGGCTGCAGACAATAACATGGTTCCCAAGCCCAGATGTAACCTTGCCAAGGAATTGCAGGAAGCCTAGAGCCACTGGCAGGTGCATGAAAGACAAATGAGCCTAATAAAACACTAAGAGAATTAGTGCTAGGTTATTAAGCCCAGGTCCCTGGTGGTATCGAGGTATTTAAAAATCAGAGGGAATTAGGAGTCTAAATATATGTGCAGCTTTGCTCCTACAGATTAAATTGTTATACTGGAAGTTTCAAAGCCATTAGATGGGCTCCATATTTCCCTTGGAAAATCAAATGAGAAAACAAAAACTGAAATTCCTTAGAGCTTTTATTGCTGCAGAAACCTCCCTTTGCCTTGGCAATAAAATGTTCACCACAATTGTCTTTCAGCTTTGAGATTCCAGTCATCCCAAGTACTCTCCCCAGAAATTCCAGGCTTCATCCTTTTCTAGAACAGTACCAAATTTTCTGACCTGGTACTTTACCTTCTATCCAGATTTTGGCTATTCAGAGGAAGAGTAAGAAAAACTATTAGTATCTCATGAAAAATATAGAATTTCACCTATGCAGATCAACCAATATTCCAGAAAATGTGTGTAGACTTTTCTGTGGTCCTACCAGAAGAATGGTTGGAGAAAAGATTATGTAAATAACAAAAAAAATAATAATAAAAAAACCCAAGTTAGGTGACCCAGGTCAAGTCTATTTCCTTATTTATTTCCCTGTATTGTGCTAGTGTTTATTCCAGGAGAGAGAAAAATAAAGGGAGAGGGGGAGAGATAGAATAAACAGAAGTAGTTTATAAAAATGTTGTAAGAATAATGCTGTTCCCGTTATATCACAGAGCACATCTGTCAACTCTATCCATTTCTTCTAGATGAGGTGGAGAGACCTCTGACATTTCAAATGCATCACCCTAATCAAATCCCTATCCTCTGAAATGTTTTCTGAGACTGCATTATAGGGCTGTAGAAAGCAATGAATGAATAATACTTTGGAGAACAATAAGTTAAGTAGCAGAAACAGAGCTGAAATAACTGGGTTCACCAGCATTAAAAAGCAAGGGAACCATTAATCCCTGAAGAAAAAGTATTTTCAGCTGTACACCGCTGAGACCTGCAGGGCTCTGGGGAGAAGCTGCTCAGTGTGTTCCCATTTACCACGGGGGAGCAGGGATATTATCAGCACTTCCCACTCTGCTGCACTGCCTGGCTGGAAAGGCAGACATCGAGTTCCATGAAGGGATGAGGGGCCTTTAAAGGCAGTTGTCAGTCTCAGTTTTTTAGCCAGAGGATTTATTTCTTTTGTCAGAGCCCTCAGTGGCCACTTTTCAACCTCTCTCTCAATCGTAAAGTGTCCCTTGTCCTTCGTCAGCATTGCTGAAAAAAGGTGTGAGACGATGTAAGTCATGGTCTGGTAGCTAAAACCATTTAAAAGTTACATTTTTGGTTCAGTTACAAGCACTGTAATTTGCTTTTTGTGTGATTTTGTATTTCTCTCCAGCCATCAAAACTGAGAATACCTAGTCTGAACCAGAGACCTGGGCTTCTACAAGCACTGAAAAGAGGGAAGAACATGCAGGAGGCAATTCTTCCTCTTCCAGGACTCTAAACTGAGTCATTTGACATAAACTCCCTTCCTTTGTCCCCACCATTAACCACAGAGAGAGTGCAGAGGATCAGTTTAGGTGAGGATTGGTTTCATCTAACCATTTGTGTCTAGAAGTTAAACACCAGTACTCCCCAGATAGTCAGAGTGGTAGATATCCCTACAGGGCAATCTGTTCTTTCTTAAACAAGGGCCTTAGGGTGGAACAAGGCACACAGGGAAGTCCTTGTTTCTGTTAACCTTTGAGGGAGTTCAAGAATGGATTTCATAACAATTATTTTTGTGTGTTTACCACACAGGGACTTTACATTTCTGTTATAATTAATATCATTTATATAGAATATAGAATGATATTATATAGAATAATATCAAGAAATGAAAGAAGCAAGGTAAGGAAAAAAACAACAAAAAAATAGAAGTTAAAAGGAAACAGAAAGTAGACCAGAACTACCAAAAAACCCCCAACTTACAGGACTCAGAGAGGACATTTAGTCCATCCCCATGATCAAATGTTGATCCAGAAGAAGCAGTGCTGTAGCCATGAGGAATGTGTTTTCACTCAGCACAGGCATTGCAATGCCATTATCCCAGCTGCTCAGATCCTTGGCATCTGGGACAAGAGTACTCCAGACTTCAAATGCAAGCAACAAGAGATAAGAGGGAGGATCCCAGCAAATGCCTCCATGCTCTGTGGACACACTGCTTTCATCTGCAGTACTATCAGGGGACCAAGGATTTAGGACAAATGTGCTGAAATATTCTGGTCAAGGCTCTTACTTGATGCTATTGTTTCTGCAAAAGAGAAACAAGTGAAAGCAAGTTTCTGCAAAGAATTTAAAGCAAGAAGTGTCATGTAAAACAGCAGGACCAAGCTCATGTGGTACCCTTGGATTCATTAGCAGAGTCCCAGCTGGAGTTACACTGATTTATTCAGGATTGGTTCAAAATATGTTCCCTAATTAAGTAGTGACAGAGGAAAATTAGTAATGGGACCTTCACCAAGAAGAAACTGCACCTGATTTGCAACCTTACAGCTGCTGAACAAGGCTTAGGTAAAAGTTTAAATCATGAGCTTGAGCAATGGAACTTGCTGGAAAATTTGAGACACAATAAATTTTGATGGAAAAAGTTGTATAAGTAAGCAATTTCCTACAGAAAATGGTTTGCTTTTTTTTTAAACTTAATCTACAAAACATAATTAATGTATTTCCAGACTTCTCAGAGGGTAATATTTTGATTAGCTGAACTATACTGACACATTAAATACAGTTTCCAATCAAGAAAAGGCAATCTAGAATACACCCAGGCCCCATAAGAGTCATAGTCCTGTCTCAAATCAAATTCTTTCCAAGAGGGAGATTTCACCATCTGAACTATATCTACCACAAAATGCAGCCTCTCCTCTGACTGGTTTGCAGTGGGGTATTCACAGGATTGCAACTCTCCCCACCACCACAGCCTTGCCATACAAAACCAACAAAACACTGAATTCCTCATTACAGCCAGGGAACAGGGAAGGGCTAATACTCTTTACTTTAGGATCCTTCTCAAATGCTAATAAAAATCAAGCTTATAGATCTACTGCCGTTTCACTAGGAAAAGGAAATCTGATTTTCTTACCTCTAGACATCTAATCTGTTCTCAGCCATTCTTTGTTCATTATAGCAAATGTACTTTTTCAAGACTAGAGCAGTGGAAGGAGCCTAATCGAACTCTCAATGTGACTCCTCAGCTGTGACATTTCTTTTGCTAATTCTCTGGGAGAACAACCCTGCAGCTCCTGACAATAATTAAACAGAACCCTGAACAAATTCCTGCTGTGAAAACAGGATCAGACTGTACTCTTCACTCTGCTAAGAAGAGTATTACAAGCTCTTGTCTTTATTTTTTAGATGCATTTATTTAAAGGTTGTCAGTAAGCTGTGATGTGAATGTTGCCTCCCTTGAGCTGTCACTGCACACTGAGAAAAAATGGTGGCTGTCCTGATTATAAAATACTACTTTGCACATGGAGAACTAATTTAGGAGTGGCTTAGTCCTTTTACTTCCTCTTTTTGCTGGTAAAAGTTGCTCTTGTCTTTTCTCCTCTCTTTGGGCCTGAGGTGAGGCAGAGGAAAGCAGGCAGACTGTTCATGGGGGCTCAGCCAGTGGCTGCTGTGCTCTGCAAACACACTTGCTCTCAGTTTCCATGGATCCTGCTCCAGTGGTCCAGGACACAGAAATTTATGTTAGAAAGAAGAGTTGATTAGAGGGAGCCCTGAGTCGTGAACACCATGAGCTCCTGAGCTCCACTCTCTGCCAAACTCAGACTCTGCCACCCTCACTCCTGTGAGAAAGCACAAGAGGAGCACCATCCCCTGGAAGACCTGTTTTGCTCCAGGTCTGGCTGTTGAATATTTCTTCATGCCCAGCCTCCTGGTGCTCCTGCCGTGTAATATCCTCGTTTGAAAATTCTTCACAGGGATGACTAGCTTTGCTTTTATTTCTAATTATAGTCACTGCTACTAAAAGGGGAGGAAAATGCTGTCAGAATGTAGATTTTCTCATGTCTCAAAAATGTTTTTGACTCAAAGACAAAAAAGCAAACCAAAATTCCACAAATCATGAAACTTCAAAAGTCAGAAAAAGAACAAGAAACATGAAGAGAAATGTCCCAGCAACATGGTTGGGCTGGAGGACTCCAGTGCTCTTGGGTTACCTGTCTCTCTCCCAGTATGTCAGATTTCCTCACAATCAGAATTCAGGTTTCTGAGGTGGTGCTGGTTTGCTGCTATGAGAAAGAACCTGCAAGCCAAGCACTGTGTGACCTGGTGAGGTGTAATGAGAGAAGAAAATTGTCTTTTCCATCCCTTTCTGACATATCTGAAAGGAGAGCTCAGCATTAACATCACCTCTTCTGATGCTATTTTTGCTATAGGACCCTGGAGTTCACTTGACATCTTATGCTGCACTGCTTCTGTCCTCTGTTGAGCAAGAGGAAAACAAAAGAGCTTCCACAGAATTTCAAAGATTTTCCAGTGAAGCAGTGAGGTGATCACTTGTCACAGGATAAGTCAGATCACTCTCAGTAATAACTAACCCAACACCTCTAGTTCAGGTTCAGACCAAAGCTGAACCTCTTTTAGATATTGTGGAAAATCAGTTTATTTTACCGTGGACCAGAGAAGCAGCAGAGCTCCAGCTCTGCTCCAGCTTCCTGTGGCTTTAGCAATTTGTGCTGTGTGTGAGGGCAGAACCACACATCACACCCCTCCTTACACTCCCCACTGCCTGCTCACATACACCTCACCATGCCCTTGCTCCCAAGCTCAGAGCCTGGTTCTGGTTCGCATTCCCTGCTTTGGGAGTGTACAGTAAATCCTGTGGTGCTTTGCTCTTCCTCTGTATGGCCTGTTCTGGACATATCAGTGACCTGTGCTCCAGGACAGAAGGATGCAGGGCAAGGCACTCAGGAAAGGAAGGTCACCAGGACACAAAACCTCTGGCATTGCTGAGGTGGAGAGAAAGCATCTCGGAAAGGAATATATGGGGATAAACACATTTAGCCCATGGTCTTATGAAAGGTTTTGGCGTTTCACAAGACCACAAAAAAAACCAGTAGGACAGAGAGGAATTACTTCAAGGGTCCTCAGCACCTGAGCTGTTTCTTTAAGTAGTGTTCCTTATTTTCCTCCTTAAAGTGGGTGTCAACTACTCAGGCTTTATTCAAGCCATGAACAGGCCAGAGAAACCTGAACAAAAAGGAGATTGCAGGAATGTAGGCACCTCCACTTTTAAGCTGAAGCTGTGATTTCATTTTCTGCCTTTGCTCCTAGAACTTTTTATTATAAATTTAAGGAGAGATTATACTGTAATAAAGAGGTTATTCAGTGGAATTAATGGCTAGGAAATTTAGATGAGATTAACAGGGGAGCCTTGCTGTGCCATGTGTCATTGGATCATGCAATAATTTGCTGTTGTCTCACAGGAGGTCAGCAAGTCAAACACAGCAGCTCAAAGCTGGGAGAGGACTAATAATCTATGACCCTAACCATAGTTTACAGTCATGCAGGCTTTGACCACGAGCAATCAATTTTCATACTTTGCAGAAAAACCTGCCATGGTAAAGAGAAAGCATTTGAAACTGCTTCCTCCATGCTACTGATGCTTGGGGCTGGGTGGAGTCACCCTTCCACTTGTTGAGCAGTACCACAGACATGACCCAACCCTTCATGAAGCCACCAAAGGTTTCTGTTTGATTTTCCTCAAGCAGAAAGTGCTCTCACACATGCACATATTTCTTTCAGGTGCTCAAAGGGTGAGGATGATGCCAAACAGGAGGACAGAGAGAGAGACCAAAAGGCCAATCTTTACTGTTTTGCCACCTTAGGCAAAGGAACCTGTAAATGGCAAGAAATCAGACTTGATAAGCAGCTATTGCTGGTCCACTTTCCATAATTTCCATGGAAACCTGTCAGACTGTACATGCCAGTGTACATGAAAGTGGTGTATGAGAAAGGAATATTGCAGCAATCTGTTTTCCTAAGCTCTCCAGGGGCTTGCTAGCCCCCTTAGCCACCCACTAATACCTTCATCCTAATTACACTCCCATCCAGCCAACAAACTCTGATGGCAACGGGAGGTGGACCAAGGTAAAGACTGCACAAAAATCACGGGGTATAGAAGTGTATGTGAGCCCAGTTTGTTATCTGTAAGGAGGGCTGCACACACAAAATGCACCTGGGCTCAGCCAGCACTGCATGCCACACACACATTTAGGTGAACTGGGGTACCTCCTTTACTTCAAGTGACTGAGCACTAGAAGAAAGGTCAGATTCATGGATTTCTAAGCTGGAAGGGTGCTTGCTGATGGTTTAGCTGTCATTTTTAGAATTAAAACCTTTGTGTAAAAGTTTTGGACATTGCAACAGCTAGAGAAAGTACAAATTTAATCTGCAGAGGGAATAATTACTGTTATTCTTATTCTTGTTATTGATATTGTTATTATTATTATCATCATCATTATCATAATCATGGTTGTCATTATTATTATTTTAATGTAATAATAAATTTGGGAGGATATTCAACATTTTGGGTCACTGGTGGAGCAAAGGACAAATAGAACAGGATATGCAACAACAGTTATTGGAACAGAACAGCTCAAACCTGGTAGGGAAAACCAGGCAGTTTGCAAGGCTGGCAGCTGCTCAGCCAGTGAATGGGCTCTCATGGCAACGAATCCCAAGCAGTGATTGAATTCAGCACAGGATTTCTTTCTCACTTTTGAGCCCTAGTTTATAGACCTCAGGACAAGGTTTGTTAAATTAGGCTATAATTCCTCCATTATAAAATGACATCTTAATGGTTCTGATCTTTTGGAAGACTTTTAGCAGATTAGGAGGTGATGGGATAGGGGAAAAGATTTATTGCAAGCTCAAAGCCATGTGGTAATCCAAAGGGATTTATAGACAGTACTCCTCACTACTTGTGCTGAACAAGGATGTGAATTATTTGATTCTGATAACATGAGAATCCTCTTACAATACAGTATGAGCTTGACAAAATGTGAATAACACTAAAAAAACATTCAGAAGTAGATTTTTCTCCTTTTCCCTTTAGTTATCTTTAAAGGAGTAAAAACCTGGGTTTGTACAATTTTTAAGTCCCCTCAGATAGACAGAAGCTCTGAACAAAAACTGAGTAGAATGTCTATGGATACATTTAGTTGGAAAATTCCATTGGAAATATTTTTCTAGCTGCTGGAGTGTGCAAAGTCACGGAAGTTAAAACTTTTTGTAAGGTTATTGATTTCAGTTTGGACATGCAGGATTTTTGGATTTTGGAGAGAATTTTAGGTCAGAATAGGGGAAATCCAAATTCATGGTCTAGTTCAGCCTAGTTCAGAGAAGACATTGGGCTTAAGGGTGCCCTCAGACATCCTGTCTGGCTGCATCTGAGCTACTTTAATTAGGAGCTCTCCAGTTGCTTTCCACAGATAATCCATTGCAAGGAGAAAAATACCCTTTCCTAGCCTTGTCAGTAAAACTGTGTGTGTAGCCAATAGTTACACCAATTTAATCAGAATTATCAAGACTATGAACAGACTGCAGCTTGAAGAGCTTGTACATAATGTTGTATACAATAATAGCTACTTGTTCATTTGAATCTGAAATATTCATGCATCTCTGATTAGATTCTCTTATGAGCCTCATTAATATATAGCTCTGGATTAATTACAGAGATGTTTTCATTTCAACTTCAGGATGTAGTGAAAAATTATTCTCTTCACACACCAGAGAAGACAAAGGGGTTATATGATCAATCCAAGGTTATAGATTATATCTGTGGGAGGTCCAGCAAGAGAAGAGCTAGACCCTAATGCTTCATGCTTGCTTCAGTCTCCACACTTGGAAGATTTTCTTTCAAGAATTTTAAAAGAGTTGAGAAAAGAAATTATGTTCTTAGGTGGTACAATTGATATTCTCAGCTGGAACAGTACAGAAATCCCATAGCAGAGATATGAGCACAAGAACAAGTTCAACTGGGAAACAAACAGTTGCTAGTTCAAGAATAATGTAATAACAATTTATTTTCCCCTAATAAAATCCCAAGTTTAGTTCCAAAGGGGTCTGCTCTGCCAACTGATCTGAACTGCTGGACAAGCTAAACTCCCTTAAATGTTTGTCTGGTTTTGGTGCATCTGAGTCCTAGGTCACACAGGACCTACCCAAGAAATTGGGCCACATACAAGGATGATATTTCTCATACCTGAGAGAATTCTAAGATACCCTGGAAAAGGCAGAACAAATGTTGGAAACTGGCAGTGAAAGCCAGACTAATTCACTCTCAGAACAGACCTTGATTTTTTTAACAGACATGATAACTAATCATTTGCACAATTTACCATGGAAAAAAGCAGATATTCTATCACTTGAAAATTTTAAATTAAGTTGAGTGTTTTTTCAATGAGATGTATTTATTAAGTTGGCAGCTCTATGCTTCAGTTGGGTGGGAAAGAAGAGGAAATGCCAGAAGGAATTTGTTACTTTCCATTATGGAGGGAGATCACACAGGGGATTTCTGCTACCTTTAAGACCCAACATCTTTCTTTAGTGGTATGCAGTGACAGGATTTCATTGTTCTTAAAATCTGATTTAACCCATTATATGTTTCTGCAGAAAGGCAGGGAAGGACCCCAAAGAACTAAATATGGAAAATTTGATGTAAGTGCTCAGGTGAACATTTTGTGAACCACACACAGAAGATGCTTGTGCATGATGCTTCCCATTTTTTCTCAGAGCTAAATCTTTGCAAATAGTTATATGTGTCCATCACAACTGACAGCTGCTGCATCTTTTGTGATTTAATACAATGCTGTACCAAAGGACTTAATTTGATGTCTTTATTCTTTTTTCCCCCTCTGTGTTCTTCCTGTTGGAATCCAATTTGTGGTGATAATTAAAAGCCAGTGCCATTTCAACTGGGGAAGATTCCTGCCCTTCTAAAATATGTGTGTTTATTTCAACTGGAGAAGATTCCTGCCCTTCTAAAATATGTGTGTTTATTTCCTTCAGATGTACAATTACTTTTCTCACACAATAGTTGCCACAGAGCATAAAATTACTTCAACGCCAAGTTTAGCAGACAGAGTTACATCCTTGTTGTAATGCTTTTAATTAGTCATTACTCATTGGAATGGAAACTTGTTTAATAGTTCTTTCACTTGATGAGGCTGATTTTCACTGGAAGAAAAAGCAGCTGCCTCCAACCATGCGAAATTCGAGGCTGTGATGAGCCATAGGGCTGTATCCAGGACACAGAGAATGCTTTACCTCACTCTGCTTGGCAAGAGCCAGTGCTCCAGGCTGCAGTGTATGGATTGCTCTGTAATCTCTCTGTGGAGTGCCTCACAAGCTGCAATGAGTCCTAACGAGAGGCTCCTTATCATGGGAGTTTTAAGATCAAGTTTAGGAAATTCAACAGGGTTAAAAAATAAGAGGGAGACGCTCACCTCCATGCAATAGCAGTGTCAAGTCTATTTAGAGCTCCGTCTTATGGGCTGAATTGAATTGTTATGAAGGGGTGAAGTGTAACACATTGTCACTCTTGAGTGAGGATCTGAGCTCTGCATAGCAACTGAGCAAGTTGCTGGCTGTTATTTAACAGGCTCGGGCCAAATGCATGCCAGACAGCACAGCTGGGAATGGCAGCAGCTCTCCTGTGCTTTCAGTCCCTGTTTCTGGGCTCATGTCAATGGGTTTCACAGGTCCCAGGCAGGAGTGAAGGAGCAGGGCTGCAACATCATTCTCCAGGCTGAAGGGACTGCTGTGCACTGCTGCCATGCCAAGCAATGCCCTGGTCACAGCTCTGCCTGTGGCAGTGGCCACAGAATCCCTCTTTGGTGTCAGACACCATGGCTGGCTGCTCGTTCCTGGCTTAGTTTCTGGTCCCTGATTCCTCTGCTCGCAGATTCCCCTTCCAGCTGAGGCAAACCCACCTTCCTCCACTGCTGCCGTGGGTGTTTGTCATGAATGGATTTTGAGAATTTAGTTCAGCTCCTGTCTTTGCCCAGGCCTATGGCAGCAGGCAGGAGGTGTATTGAAGTGACCAGCACCCCAAAAATCAACTTTATCCACAAGTTCTTTAATAAGGGCTGATTTGGTCTATTATGAAATGAATTATTTATTAATAGACAAAAAAAACCTGACAGACAAGACTTAAAACAGACTATTACTACACAGGGATAAAACAAAAAGAAATACTACTAGTAGATTGACATACAGTGCACAATAAGGTACCCTTTCAATTACAGCTAGTGAAGAAATAGTATAAGCCTAGGATTCAATGTATCTCACCATCGAATGTTGGTGAGGCACACATCGAGATCCTTTCCCTCAATCCCCGGGGAAGTAACCATGAAACNCTTTCCACCCCCGGGTTCTCTCTTTATGCACCAGCTATCTGTGGGACAGAGACAGGGTGGGGGTAGGTGTCCTGCCACAGCGTTCTCCCAGTCTGGGCCAGTGCAGGAAGCTGAGGTGGGCAGACTGGGGTTGTTGGGATTAAGTCACCACCATCCATATCCCCTCTCACCCCAAGACCTAACAGCAGCCCCAGGCACCACTTCACCACTGTTAGAGTAACTTACTCTCTTTTTTTTCTGTTTTTGCAGAGATGCTGAAGACACCTTAGGCTCATTCAAGTCCACCATAGGTCATGAAGGGGAGTAAGGCACTGGAAGACTTAAGTCATGTCATGATGACTGTCTACAGTCAAATACACCAGACTGAGCTGTAAAATCAAAATGTGCTTCCATCGCTTCTTTTCTTCCCTCACACAAATGTTCACACACCACCGGGCTGCTGTTGGCTCCCTGAAATATGATGTTTGTGTCTGTACACAATAAACAACTGCAACCCTATGAAACAAGAGAGATCCTCGTCTCACTCCTGCTCCCAGCACCTTAGGAATGCAATGCATTAGGCAGTGGTAGCTCACAACTCTCTGGTAAAACAAAATGACCATCAGTCTCTGCAGCTGGAGCTCAGGCAGCTCCCAGCCCCTTTTGCTGAGGAAGGAACCCTCTCTCAGACACTGATATTTGTTTCAGCCTTATTTTGATTTACAGTGCTGCTCCTCACTTTGGTATTTCATGGTGAGTAATGTGTGCGTTCTGCAAGACTGTGGATAACAGTGGATAATCTTGTCTTCTTGGATTAGGAATTTTTCACCCAAAATCTGGTTTTGTTTCAGTTGCCCAAACCTGATAAGGGTTATGGAATTAATAAGATTATATGGCAGAGCACCTGTTTCTGCTGTTCCTAAGTTTTTTTTCCACTGGCCAACTTCACCTTAATTTGATGAGAAGTAGGACTCCTATGCTCAGCCCTCCTGCAGGGTGAAGGGCAAAAATACCCTCAAGGGAAAATTGTGTGGGCCCTGAACATCCCTACAAATTTGTTTTGTACAGGTAGGCCTTTTCATATCAAGTCATGTAGTCTTAAAGGAGATAAAGCTACTGGCTTGGGGAGGGTGTGGGGTTGTAGAGGAGGTAGGAGGAAATCCAATGTAGTACAATCAAATATAAAGCTCCTAGAAAAACAGACCTTGTTAGGCCTGCAGCTTATAGGAACAACTAGTTCATTACAAATGCTGGATTCTGAAAAACTGCTGTTTAATTTTGGGCAATGTTATCAGTTACAACTATTGTCAATTTTCCCCTTGGGGAGGAAAGCCAAATGGAAGCAAAAAAAAAATTTATGTGGGGTAAATATGCCTAAACTAATGGAAACTGCATTACACATAAATGCTTCTCACCTCCTCCTTCATGCAACTGATTTTATGGCCATGCTACCTGTCTCATGAACACTCACTGCTGCTGAGATTTCCCTGCACACTGCAGTTTTATAGCTAAGAAAATTTAATTTTGGACCCACTTCAAATAAAAATTTAACATTTTAAAATGGAATTACGTTCAAAAAAATTTTATTCCAGGAAAGAAGTTCTGTGCTTTGTCATTTCAACTCAATTAGGATCAAACTTGAATCAAAATATTAGAATTTTATATGGAAGAAGAAATCCAATTTCTGAATTAGATTAGCTGTAATTCTATAGTTACTTAAAAATCACATTTGTATCTGCCTATTTATAATTTCATAATCTACATCATCCTCTTCAAATGAATCTGTTGATAACAATTAATGAGTCATGCTATCTTACAAGTAAGGAAATATCAAGAAATGTGTTTCTCATGCAAATTCATTGAAATATTTGGAAATTCTCTTTGACTTGAATGGCCTTTGGATCAGGTCCCTGGTGTGTTTATCTAGCTTGAAATGTTCCCAAGGTTGTGCTGTTCTGAATGAGAAATAAAGTAATTCAATTCCAGATATTAGCTTAGCAGAAGAGGAAAAAAAATCAGGTCATGTTGTGGTTATGAATTTTTTGTTCGTTTTTGGTGTTTTTTCTCAGTGTGGAAGTAGGTAAAGCTTTCATCTCTTCTGGGCAGCAGTTATGAGGATTAGGTAACAGGAAGAATTTCATTTAATCAGTTCAATGAATTTTGCCTCATTAGAAATTCATGCAAATTGTCAAGTTCTAAGCCCTCCCAAGATTGCCCTGGTTTGGTTTTTTTGTTTTTTTTTTTTTTTGTTTTTTTGGTTTTTTTTTTTTGAGAAGTGCTTAGAAAGGTTTTATCCATGGACTGTTGGGTTCAACTAATTACATTAAGAGCTAATACGATTTCCTTGTTTATGCTGTTTGTACAGGAAGATGATTGTCTAATCCTTTAAGCAGTACATTTAATTTTGGTTTCTATTTCAAGACTTTAAATTGTGTTAACTACTTCTGGTTCTCAAGGTAAACATAGTCTAAATCTTAAATGTTTACTTCTGAGTAGTTTCAAGGATGAAGCTGCTCTGGTTTCATTTCAGACAGGAACATCATTTCATGCCTATTGGTTCTAAGCTGGAGGGCAATGGTGGAAGAGGGGAGAGGGAACAAGAAAACTCCTTTTCTAAAACAAGTTCAGGACTTCATCTGCAAAATTGTCTCACGGTGGGTGGGTAAAGTGTTCATTGCTACACTCCAGTCATTATTACTAATTATTAGTCTGTCTGTCGTGTATGTCTAATCTGATCATCCATCTCTATCTAAGTGTTTGAAATCTGCATATAGAAGTAGAATTAAGCTATACCTGGACTAGAAAATCTGTGTACATTAATTACATTTCCTCTTTTTGGAAGTTATGTTTCTGTTGTATTTCTGAAATAATATTGTAAGGGAAAAAGAGTAAAAAAAGTCTTGAGAAACAGACTAATAAATGTCACTGCCTAAAATTGCATGCAGACATTATGGCTAGTCTTCCCTCTGTTTTTCTAGCTTTTATTAAAAAAAAAAAATTAAATAAAATTAAGGATTCTGAAAATTGCATGTTGAAGACGTGGAGCTTTGATGGGAGTTTTGCACCTCTTGTTGTATTTCACCATTGATACTTCTTCAGATTCTGTGCATAGATTATAAAACTTTGTCCTGCAATATAGTCAAGTCTGATGTCCCAAGGTATCAGCACCCAAGAAGCAGTAATGACCCATGCTCTTTGACATTTCCTGTAGGTCTCCTCTAGAAAAACTTCCAGCCCATGATCCATCATTTCTAGGCAATTCTTGAAAGGGGATTTTAAAACCAAGTCCTTATAATTTCTCCAGAAATCTGCCTAGAAGAAGGTGCCCAGAAATCTGAACCTCACCTGGAAAATTTGCAGGAAGAGTCTGTAAAACTCCCCACCCTGAGATGCACTAGTTTCTACTGTTGCATGAGTGTCAAGTGCAGGTGTACCTACCACACACTAGACAATGTACTGCCCCCAGATATTGGTACTGGAGACATCTGCACCTGAACCTGCTGAGGACGTGCTTTTAGGACATGCTGTAAGGATAGAGACATGCAGACAGAGAAATTAGGCTTGAGCTATCAGTTGTGTCTTAGATTAATTAATTTAAATCACTCCCTTTATTTCCGTTTCTACAAAAGAGAAAATGGGGAAAGAAAATTTCTTTCATTTTTCTTGAACTCCTATTTAGGTGATAGAGTCTTAATATCAAAGACGTTCTTGTTTGGACATTAATTCTTTATCTTAGTTACAGCTGGAATCATAGAGTTTCTCAAGTTAGAAAGGACCCATAAAGATTATCAAGTCCATGATCCATTGAGCCTATCTAGTACATATTCTTTCTTCATTATAGCCACAGGAAACACCCTGAAGGTCATATCCCTGGTGGCCTAAATTAAGCTCTTCAGTCCCCTACAAATTATTAAATTCTCTTGTATTAATTAAGAGAAGATTCAAGTGAATAAATATTATGCTAATTTTTGAAGGAGTGTGCAGAAGTTGCCATGGGATTCTCATCAGAATCTATACTGGGACTTTCATGGTTTAACAAGTGATCTGGAAAACTGAGTGAATAACGTAGGGGCTAAGTTTGCTGAAAATGCAAAAATTAGGACTGACAAAACTAAGGCAACTAAAACTGGAGCAGAAGACAAGGAACTATAGAATATCTCCTGATACCGAGTGAGACAATAATAAAACATCCAGTGAAAGCCAACAGAAAATAATGCAGCTGGGGACACTAATTCTAGCTGTATTATTTGGTGATTGGCCCAGCAGGAAACTTATGACAAATTATCTTGGCTATTGCAAATCTGAGTGCCTTAAGCCTGTCCCCAGCTCAACACATCCGCCTCCTCTTTTCTGTCAGTCTAAAAAACCCCTCTTTTCTTGTTTAATGATAGAGGGTTTGTGACTTTTTTTTACCTTCCAAGTATTCCACAGACCTGGGTCAGAGTATAGACAGAATAATTAAGGTGGCAAAACCAGCAGGAGGTAATTTCTAGTAGGGGGGAATCAAAGACCTTTTTAGGGGGGTCATGAAGGGAGAAACAAGACAGATTTGCTGAAGTGAAAATTGTTCCTAATTCAGAAAAAAAGACTGGGGAGCATGTGTGGACATTTCCCTAAACTAAACAGAAAAACCTATTAAGCCACAGCGTGCAGCTATGGTGCATCACCATCCTGACTCCTGGGAGGAGCTTTTCTCATGCCATGCCAGGAAGGGGCCCGTTGAGAAGGGCACCAAGGGGAATGACAGCTTCATCAGGAGAGTTAGAATGACAGGAGAGAGACGGAAAATCCTTGGCTTCCAAGACAGATGACAGGGACCATGAGAACACAATCAATTCTCAAAAATCACATCTTATGTACAGAGAGCAAAAAAGATCAGAGATGGGCTGCTGCTTTTCACAATCTAGGAGCAGAGGACACAGAGTATTATTATTGGGTGTCAGAGCATATAAAACTCGGAAGAGAAAAACAATTCCCAGGAAGACATTACTAAATTGTGGACCTTGTTGACACAGTGTTTTATAGATGTTTAAAAGTATTGATGGATTAAAATAGAAGTTAAATATTATATAGACTTCCTGGTAGCTATTAAATTCTTTAATGGGGATGTAACCTCTTTTTCAGTGTTTTCAGAAAAGAGAGGAATATAACACAAATATTTTCAAAAACATCCAGCATCATCTGGATTAATAAATATCCTCATTTCTGTCAATCTAAAAATGACCCATATTTTCTTGGTTTTGTTATTTTTTTAACTTCCATGTTAACCTGATCATTTCCATTACAGTGATGGGCAAAAGAAAAGAGGGTCAACAGAAATATGCTCATTTTCACAGAGGATCAGGCTGCCTGAGGTCAGGCCCAAGCTTTTTGGATAGGCTACAGAGCAGATAAAGGAGGCCTCTGGCTCATTCCTGATAGTGATAGCTCGCCAGAAGGGGAGAGATGACTTTCAAACTCCTGCCTCTGCCTCTGCTAATCATGTTACAAAATCAGAATTTTGATAAGCCAGAGTTTGCTGCAAAAGGCAACACAGGCAATTCACATCTTTGTCAACTCTTAAGGGTAACACAGCTGAAATGCTCCAGCCAATACTGAAATAGAATAATAGCAGAATAAGTGATGCAGGAGGCTGCCTGGGTGTTTTACAGGTGCAATATGTCTTATCAAGGACACAACCTTTAGCCTAATGTTTACCTTTATTTCCAAACTGGTTTGGACATGCAATTGAAAAATAATATCTTAATCTCTTCTTGAAGCTCAGACCAAACAGTTCAGCTGGACTTTATCAACACTTTTACATTTCATATTCTTTTTAAATGGGAAAAAAACCCCTCATTTACAGTCAAGTATTGTCTTATAAATTGTTGATAAGACTTTTCACTTTGGTATTTAAATTACCAAAAATTGCATTGCATTTGTATGTAAATCATAAATTTGTAGCTGAAAAATGTGGTGCCTAGTTTGTAAATGCAGGTCAATAACTGTTTAAATTCAAGATGTACTTTAAGCTGATTGCTTTCTCTTTACTACATACATCAGTAGTGTGGGTATTGATGCAGAAAGGAAATTCTTCAGAACTGCTTGAGCAATTGTTGTGATTTTTTCATTATTAAAATTATCTCCAAAGAAGTTTTCATTATCAACAATCTCTGAAGACTATTTTCTTTCACATAAAGATTGGGTTTGGGATGAAAGGAAGGAGAGGAATTGTTGTGAGGGTTTTGATTGAAACTAGAAAAGTTTTAGCTAAAATTTGATTTATTAGAAAAGCAATAATCTGTTTTGTTTAAAAGACATTTTCTTCAAAATCATTATGCTTTTATTGACCTGCTTCCTTGGTTACATACCATATTTCAATCCAGGAAAATGGACTCTATAACACATCATTACTTCAGGCATATGATATCTCTTTTGAACACAGGAATAGATTGATAAGGTTATCTCCTCACATTCCAGTGATTAACACAGCTTTTGGCAACCCTTCCTCAATATCTGAAGGACAAAATAAATAAATAAAATAAAAATTAAGAAGCAGGCAGAATTCATGTCTGGATTGAAGATTGCAGATGAAAAAACTTGTACTTCATTTGAACACATTTTCCTTGCAAACCTGTCCCTCAGTAACAGTGCTGTCTTAGTGTAAATTTAGCAGGTTATAATTTTCAAGGTAAATTAGATTGCCTATGTACTCTAAATTTTAGGATTTTGCACATGTGCTTAGATAAAATTTATTATACATGTCATCTTGGAAAAATTGTAGAACTGTAATAGTCAAGAAGCTATCTATCCAGATGAATTTAAAAAAAAAAAAGCCTGATCATAAAAAATTGTTGGTTTCGCAACCGGATGCACCAAAATTATAAGCCAATTTACCTTTATCTGCAGGTGCATTGCTGTGATTTCAAAAGGAATCATTCCCTCAGCTGGTAAGTAGTACATATATGTTCTGATTATGGCCTCGTGTTCAGGGTAAAATGCTGCCCAGAACTGGCACAGCAATGCCCTGAGGTTAAAAGGAGTTCTCTGATCTGTGCGGTCTCAGCCCCCACGACAGAATCAAGCTGACTGTGATTTAGTGCCCACAGACAGCAGCTTTTTTCAACACCAGGAAGAATTTCTCTTCTGCAGAAGTGAAAAGGATAAATACACTCTTGTCAGACTTGGTGCCTCTCTGAAAGCCCAATTATTTCCAAATGCCTGTGAACGCTGCTCAGGCAGAGATGTCCGCAGGGATGTGCACTCCACAGCTGTGCCGAGAACCAGAGCTCTGGCCTCGGTCCTCAGGAGCCAGAAAACCTGCGTGGTCCCACTGAGTAAGGACACAGGAATGCACTTTTATCCTGGGAAGGGGCAAGGTCTAAAGTTTTCCCTCAAAGAAGTGAACGACCTGCTAAAAGCAGCGTTAACCTTGGAAGAAGTCGAGCTCGCCCTGTCAGGGCTCCGGTCTCTGTAGTTGCTGCTCCTGAACCCAGCAGGTCAGAGCTTCCCTCCCTGCAGAGATCGTGCCATGACCCCACCTAGGGAAAGGGCAGCTGTGTAAAATGGGCATCAGCCTGCACAAATTCCTCCTCGACCTGCGATGGGCAGGAAGGATAGATGTACTTTTTCCATAAAGCTATTCAGGCAGCCTCTGGCCTCAGTCCCAGGCCTGGTTCATCCTCATGAAACTGTGGATGAAGAGAGTCCTGGACAAAGCTAAGATTCAGGTAATCAGGAGTTCCAAATTCCCCAGATTCTCTCACAATTGCAGTCAAAGGTACCAACTAAACAGTGCCTCAAATCCTCTTTCTGCCCACTGAGCCATGTCCAGACACCACTGCTATTAGCTTCTACTTGACACAGCATATTCAAGAACCAGTTTTACTGAAACCTTCTCATAACATTCATTTGTTTTCTGGGAGGGGATTAAAAGCCACATAGAGTTTCAAAGGACTTTGTGGAAAACAATATTCATTATATATCCTCCCAGATTCCTATGATCAGGTCTACATTTCTGTCCTGGATTTCCTTTTTTCTGTATTTAAAATACTGTATTAAATATAAAAATACTGTATTAAAAATATTACTATTAGTAGTAGGCAGCAGTCTCTATCCTAGAAGTGTAAATAAAGATGGGAACACACATGTATATCCATACACACACGCACATATATGGATCTATAGATACATAAATGGATACACGGGCACCATGCACAGGTGCACACACACGACTTTTGCTTGATAATTGAGAAATTGGTGAGCTGAGGAACCACGACTAATCCAAATCTGCAGAGATAGGCAAGGAACTACTCCTTTCTCCCGGGTCCTGGGTTGATGAACCATGAAACGGTTCAGAGAGGTCACTCCCCCAGGCACTCTCTCTCCCCTGACACAAGGTGGGCTGCAGTCCCAAGTGAGACCTCACCACACATTTGTCCAGCCTGCCTCCCTGCTCCTTTGGGAACAGCCATCCCACACAGCAGCTGAACAACCTTCCTTGGCTGTCAGAGTTGTCCATCCTGGCATTTATTTTCTTTTTTTTATTCTGATCACCACAGAAAATGCTACATTAAATCAGCATCAGCTGTAGAGTTTCATATTCTGGCACATCCTGGTGTGCCAAGAGTTGCAGTCTGAGACCCATGCATCAGCATGTCTTTCAGAACAGATAAATCATTCCTGACAAATAGATGCCTGTGGTAACTGATGAAAAATGGATGGGCTAGCTTGACATAAACAGGCTTTTGGAGAAGGAACTTACTGACTGGCTTGCAGAATTCTCTCTTGGTTGAGGATTCTCTGGTACAGTGTGTTAGTGCTGAGTTCTCTACTCATCACCCTACTGGTTGTTCTTATGCAACTTTATTAATTTTTGCCACTCTCTCCTTTCTTATTCATCTTCCTGCCATCTCCAGTTTGTGGTATCAGAATGTCTGAGAGCTAAAATTCCGTTTTTCCTTCCGTCTACCAAGTCTTCAGGAGACTGAAACCTGCTCAGTCAGAATATTTGCAAAATACACCAGTGCCAACAAATCTTAACCAAATGAGTTCCTCCCTGGCTGTGCTGCAAATAACTTCCCCCCTCCCTTGTTTTGTGTGATTTTCATGACAGTCATCAGCAACAGCTATTTGAAAAGGTCATTTTCCACCTGGAATGAGGCAAAAATTGGGTGACAGGAGAGAGGTAAAGTAGCGTTTCATGAATGCAAACTTCCCCTTGTGTCTGAAAATCACACCACCAGCCACAAACACACACTGGAAACTCCACCATTTCCCTCCTCTTGTAAAGGCATCACATGATGTTTGTTGATTTGCTCTGAATGTCAGTCAAATAAAACTTCATGTATTCTGCTGAGCTCAAGGGGAAAAAAAATCCAACAAACCAAAACAAATTTATGAGCATAGTTGGACATGAAGTGAACTTAAATTCTTTGTTCTGTAGTTGCTCTAACTTTAGAGTTTCCACGGGGAGTGTCATTATCACACACTGCCCTTTGACAAACATCGTGGGAGCTGAATCCATAGGGAAAAATGTCCCTTTTAGGAAAGGTAGTGCCCAGTTTCATTATTTCCACACCTGCAGAGAACAGTTACAAGTTTCTCTGTAGTGCCTTTTTTATGATACAGATGACAAGAAAGAACACTGATTTTGAGTGGTGCTTGCAGGCAGCCAATACTAGTGATGAAGCCTTTGAAAATCGGGTTTCCTGCTTGTACCACTGAGC
>VZRO01001452.1:195964-218337 GCA_013397915.1 Daphoenositta chrysoptera | reverse complement strand
AAGAGGCCACCTATAAACAGAGACCAGACAGGAGTAAGGGAATAAAGGTGGGTATTTATTTGAAGGGCCTTCAAGGTACACCCCGGGAGCCAGAGGCTGTTGCCAACATGGACCCCAAGATGGACAACAGGTCACGAGCTCCTTACACCTTTATAGGTTTGGTTCATTTGCATAGCCAGGGTTAACTCTCCAATTAAAGCTTCAGTTTAGTGATGTAATTCCCCTCAGCTTGCCCCCCTTTCAGAGGCTTTTAGTTTACACCTTTTGGGCCTAGGACAGTCTAGGTGTCCTTGAAGAGCAGGCCCAGAGAGGCTTTGTTATGACTACTCAGTATGAGAGAACAGAAATTAACAGGCTACAAGAAACCTCAGAGCTACACACTAAGCAGTACAGGATTTTGAAAAATATAAAAGTCAAAATCTAAGGCATCACAGCTGCCAAATTATGGTACCCTCGGTTCAGCCCCGTGTGCTCTTCCCTGAAATGCTCACCATGCACAGGGGTTTGATCATCTCTTTCAAAGACAGTACCCAAAGCACCCTCTGGTCCTCGGTCTACTTGCTGCTGGAAAAGGAAAGGCAGCAGATGTGTTTTGGTCAGGCAGGAAAAATGAAATGTTTTCAGGACATATGAGAGGGAACAGCTGGTAGTGTCCATGGGAAGAGCATGGTGCTTTCTATTCCACCGAGGTAGTTTTCATCAGGAAACGTCAGCATGGCTGTGCAAAGTGAAAAAGAAAGTCAGGAAGATGTCAGATGGTCAAAATGGGGCAGGTCTTGGAGCACAGTAGCCCCATGACTTAGCAAGGCCTCAGAAGCAATGTCTTGGATGTGTTACTTCTGTCTGTCTCAAAAGGGTCCTACAAAAACAGATGCATTTTAAGGGTGATGAGGTACACTCCCAGAGGACATATATATGTATGTATATATATATATATATATATATATATACACACACATGGAGTTTGTTTCCTTGTTTGAAAGGAGAGTGTAATTCTCCAGAGTGGAGCATTTTTTCAAGAACTCTTTATAAGCACTAAGGGAGAAGAGGCTGTTGCTGCATGATAAGGAAGTTTCTGGGTGATAATTTAAAGATAATCTTTTAAGATTTGGAACAACCTCATTATGCACACTTCTAAGTGACTTAGATACAAGTTCTAATTATTCCTATCTCTATCTTGCAGTTTCCCTGAGAAGCCTTTAAAAAAAACCCATACAGCTCATAGCTGAACTGGGGCCCTGCAATTCATAAACTGTACTTTAACTTTGGTTGACTGGAAATAGGTCTAATCCAATTGCATTCCAACCTTCACTGGAATAATAATACTGAACAAATAACCCCAGAGGCAGTAGGACATTGCTTTTCCTGCCAATCTCAATTTTAACTTGATTGTTTCTTAATGCCATAGGCGATGTCAGGGTGACTCAGGACGATATGTTGTTGGGGAAGAATAGTCTGAAATATTACTCTTAATCCCATTTTATAGGTGCCTGTAAATGTTAGTGGTAAACCATAGCCAGATACCTGTGGGGAGATTTAATAACAGGGCATTATAGCCAGAGGACAAAATATGGCAGCCCAGACCTTCTTTTTTCTGCTCCTCTGAGGATTTTTCACTTGTAGGAGTGAAATATATCGTACAAGGTGATAAAGTTTAGTTTAACACCAAAAACCTCAAACAATCCTTTTCCCTCACAAGGTCAGCAGTCGTGAATTCAGCTGTGAAGGAACCTCAGTGAGACAGCACTTTTCACTTGTTGAGTCACAGAAGGAAAGAAGGAAAAAAAGCCCCACACTCTACTTTTATATTGCACTGGCAAAACGAGCAAAACTTTGTCAACTGCTCTTATTCCCTGGCCTAGAGAGCAACCTCTGGATAACAGCGTTGATACTTAGCTCAATACTTTCTAGGATTGTATTTGACTTTTTAATGTGTGGCACCACTTCGGTGAACAGTCATACTTGATTTTTGAGTGCATCCATATTCTTCTTGTGTTGTTTCCATCTGACAGACTCAATTGTTTTTATCATTCTTAGTCTCCAAACATATATATTTTAAATATATATATATTTAATGCATTTTGCATTCTTGATTTCCATCCCTGCATTAAGATTGTAGCTGATTAATCTTTCTGTAGGATAACCTGACCATCTGAGTTAACAATACTTTCCATCTTCATTTCATCAGCTTATTGGCCTAAGAAGCAGCAGTGTGTTAATACAAGGTTTTTATGGAAAATATTAGGTACAATCAATTCCAAAATGTGACCTTTATGAACTATATTAGCTACGTTTTTCAAGCTTCATGTACCTCCTTTCAACACTGCTTGTTATCCTCTTCTTTTTCTATTTCTTACTTTACAAGTTATTATTCCTCCATTATAACAATGTTCTGATCCTCCAATTTTCTTTTCTTTCTCTATTGGGTTTTTTTTTTTCCATTTTTTAACCTATAAAATGCTTTTTTTTAAAAGCAAGAACCCCTACCTTTCCTGTAAGGGAAATTCCCTTATCAAATGCAGCTATTGTGTGATCTACCTTTGGAAAGTTCTTATTTTACCTGATCCCATTTTTCAGCTACTTTGACATCTTGAATTACTCTTTCTATCAAAGTGTTTTAAACATTTGAAGGCCACAAAGAACTAAAAAATGGGCCTGCATCATCATTTTTCACTTCTTAAATATGTGCTACTTCACTGCTTAAAAACATGCTATTTGGTCTTCTCCAGTCTTGCACTACCACCTCCTAACACAACAATCTAATGAATATAACTTTCTATACATTAAAATTTGTTAGAGAAACTATTATCATTCATAGCCACTCCCATGAGAAATGATATAGTGATTTTTTCCCCATCTTGAAGCCAATTAGATGACATTTATCCCAAGAAAAAATGATCAGACATACTAACATGAGAAACTTTGCATCAAAACTACCAAATTTTCATATTTTCTTTTTAACTGATGGATTAGACAGTTGAAATAAATCTTCTTAAAAGTACTAGAGAGCTTGAGGGTTTATTAAATTAATCTGAGAAAAGAAACAAGTATGATGTGCACTATGCAATGTCTTTCAACCTCATTGCCTGCCTATTAGGCTGCAAGAAAAGAACATTTAAGTGTCTGTTTATTAACTGATAGTCAAAGAAATATGATTATTTCCAGGATATAGCTTTGCACAAGAAAGAGGAAGATGAACTGAAGAGGAACAAAATGATTGATTCATTTCCTTTGGGGGAGGGGAGGGTATAAAATAAAATAATGAAACATAAATGTGTCAGATCCATTTATACAGGATTGATATTTAATTTAGCTCCCTTTGAAGTTGAAATTAAATTTCTTAAGAGGTATTATTAAAAGGGAGATGGAATGTAACCTTCCATCAAGCTACCATTATTTTTAATACATCTTTAAAAAAATGAACTTTTTTTCCTGAAGTGTGCTGGTAAATTGATTTATGCAGTTCTAAGCAGTAATTATGAAATGTGCTTATCTAGACACCTTCTGTTTCTATTGATCCTACACCTTATTCTGATGAAAAGCTCATAATTCATAGCATTCTCGATGTTTAGAATTGTTGGAATTATTTATAACTTGCAGTCCAAGGGTGATGCTAGTGAAACGGGGTTTGAAGTTGATTTTCAATGCACCAAATTGTCTGTTTTCAGGCCCTGAGCACAGATAGTTACAGCACTCTGCTTTGGTGCCCACAGATGGAGAGTGCAGCACCACTGGGGAAGAAAAAAGACCAGTGGAGGGTAGGGAAGTGACAGTCTTTCCAAGAGTTTCAGAGGAGGAAAATGGCTAAAGCAGGAGATTAAGAAATGTGTAGAACTGCTGCAATAGGCAAAACAAGTGCTTTGATGGGTGCTAGGAAAATAAATGATTAAATCTACCCTAATGTTCATCTGCTAGTGGCAGTTACCTCCTTCCAAAGCCTGTGGTGTTTGTTTTATTTTCTTCAGAGATTTCCTGTGAGCCAAACCATCTGTTGACGTTGCAACTGATACTACTACTAGAAATTGCAGGGGGAAAAAATAATAGCCATTCCTTCTCTGAGCAGTGAGGACTGAACCAGAGGCTTCCAGTCCTTATCACAAGATTTGCTCCAAAAATACCCCCTCGTGCAGTCATTGTAGGGGAAGATGTCGTGTCAGACCCCAGAGCTCTTTCCCACTGCTCTGCTGTGACCTGAAACCCACACAGGAGCTTTTGCAGAGGAAGGAGCTTCCTCTGTGTGGCTTTGCTGGGAGGGAGGAGTGTGAGGACAGGGGAAAGAAAATAAGACAAGAAATGAGAGGACAGGTATTTAGTGAAGAGCTGATGTGGCTCCAGCCATAGCCTGCTCTGGGGAGTGTGAAATGGGTGAAGTGCCACAGCATTTTGCTGTTCCTCGTGGTGCAGCTGGGATTTGCCAGTCCCTGCCCGTGCTTTTCATGGGGATAAACACCAATATTTGTGGCCCTGCCCTGCCAGCACTGATTTCAGGAGCTACCTGTCATTTCTTTATCCTTTAGCCCCATCAGGGACAAACCAGTGGCTTTTTGGGCACCTTCTCTATCTGCAGGAAGTTCATATGCCACGTCAATTAGAAGACAGGGTGGCCTTTATGCTAAACCAGGTAGCAGTGACAGCAGATTTAGTCCATGTGAGGAACGTTCTGGAGACACAGCGATGGCCACACAACCTGACAGCCAGCAGAGTCACTGTCATTTATCAGCATGGTGCCAGCCTGTAGCTTCAAGGACATCTCAAAAGTCCCTTTAATGGCACATTTCTAGTTCCAAAGCAGAAAGAAAGCTGATCTATATTACCATGAAAATAATACTTGGAAATTTCTGGTCCACATCTAAACACAGTGATGCACAAAACAAGATTTTTATTTTCCTGTCATTATTACCCCTTTGAATGCTACTCTGGATTAGGATAAGGACATTTTTCCTCATCCAGACAGGCCTCTCAAATGTCTTTGATAGGCCTTCTATTAATATGCAACTTGGTGTTATCCAGGATAAAATTATGGTCTGCCACAGGCTCTGTGGGATAACATTGCAGGCCACAGATGAGCCAGAGGCTGCAAATTACCCTCTCCTCAATTAAGCAGAAAAAAACAGGCCATATCCACGGAGCTGTCAGAAACACATGATGTTGCAATGAGCTACAGTGCTCTGAAACCAAACACAGCACAAGGATATTCTAAAACAATTCCATAAAGAAGTGCACAAAGGGAAGCACAATTAACTAGAAATACTAAACATACCCATAGCATTTCTTTTAAAATCCAATAGAACTTCTTAAACTGAAGCCAATTGACATCCCTATTGGCACTGATCTTCACATTTGAAGATTACACTATATCCTAATAAAACTAGGAAATTGCAACTCTCAGCAAAAAGAAAAAGAAGTTAAGCCCACCAGTAGCCATAAATTCCAAGAGTCAGTCACATTTCTGTTCAGTGTGTTGCCACACACTCCATCCAAACAGCTGTTGAGCATGGCATTTACAACACGAATTTAAATTCTAAGGTAGTCGAAATTACCTTTATTTAAATTCCATTTGTGCTTTGTTTGGTTTTTTGTTTGCTTGTTTTTTAAAGAACTGACCATCAAAATCAGAATTTTCCTTAGATGTGACTACATAGCTGGAATTTCATTTAGGGAAAAGTTTGGAACAAAAGGGATTGTTTTTTGTCTCGTAATGACTTCTTATTTCTAACTCTATTGTCAGAAAACAGGCATTCAAATAAAGACAACAAAAGAAACAAAATATATTCAAACAATTCTAATGGCTTAAGCTCAGACTGCTTTTCATTATCAATCTCCTGGGGCTTTCAGATTCATTTTACAGAATTGTTCAAGAATACACTGAAAGATGTTTTGTAGAGCCCCTTTTTCTTACAGTGATCAGTTATTTATAATCCTGTGTTTGACCTGCATGTTTTGCAAGCCTCAAACAAACCTACTCTTACCTGATGCTAATCCCAAAATAATACACTCATCTCAGGGCATTGGATGGGCAGGAAACAGTGACAATGTTTATGAAGTCAATTATGTTAGTAACTGATTGCATTAGGATTAATTTATTTTTCCAAAATCACTGTTTTCCGCCTATCCTTCTTTCCTTTCCAAAGACACCATAACAGGAATCTTTGGAAATTGTTGATCAACTTAGAGGAAGCTTGGTTCCCTCAACATCTTAACCAGAAACATGCTCTCACTTCCAGTAAAACTTTTTTTCCTTTTTTTTTTTTTTTTTTCAGAGCTTCTGACTCATTTAATCTCCAGGGACAACCTTTCTCTACTGCTTCCATTCCTGGTCACAGTGTTTGCAAATTCCTGGGAAATGAAATGGACAGTGAGCTCCTCTCTGACATTGATCCAGCCAGCTGAGATACCAGCTGCCCTTGCTCTCTTGAGTGGTTTTTTTGGGGGGTGAGAAAAGGGAGGGACATTTTTGAGCAATATGATTCTAGAGAAGCTCGCCCAAGAGCATGGCAATGGGAAGATTCACCCTGATAGCAAGGAAGCAAATTAAAGGGTGAGCACTGTAGGCTGAGCCAGAGCCTGGGGAAGTTGATGAGAACTGCTCTTCCACTGCCTCCTGCATTTTGTATAAGCTCATTAATGATCTTCAGCTGATGTCGGTTGAATGGTAAAATAAAATAAAATATCCACTGAGCTTTAGAGCCAAACTGCAAGGAACTAATTATTTTAATGTATTCTGTACCTGGTGTGCCATGGGAAATCAGCAAAGAAAGAAAGGAAATCCCCAACCTGGCGAAGTGCAGGAGACCTCTCTCACAAGGACAGGCATAACCAGGCTTGAAGCTGAGGATCTGTGGCCAGTGAGGCCCTACAGGTTTTGTCATAACACTCCAAAAAGTGTTTTCTAAGACGTCATCTGAGAGGGAAACTTCTCACATAGCTTAGAAAGTTTTCTTTAGAGCTCAGCCCTCAGGACAATTACATCTCAGAGCACCTCAGGGGGCTGCTGCCAACGGAGGCTTGATTTGCTGTCCATCATCAGCTTGCTGTATTTTCTTGGAAACTGTTCCTTTAGGCTGGCTCATTATTTTATAACATACCCTGAGGTGACACATGTCTGTTTGGGTAGCAACGAGGAAAGGATATTGTGACTGACGAGATTTGGTACAGAGTTTTGGTAAAGCATCAGAAACTGAGTTTTGGGATAAATTGCTTGCATTTCAGGTGCAGAATCAGATTGGGTTTAGAACATTCTTTTTATTTAATTTATTTTGCTGAGGAGAATGTCCAGCTTTTAGAGATCTATTTAAATTTGTCTGGCCACTGGATAACCACCAACACAATTGTGTGTAAGAACATGGCCACCTTCATCTTTCCTTATTTCCAAGGACAGTCCACCTGGTAAAAAGAAATGGACTTAAACAGCAATACAAACATCAGGACATGTTGGAGACTGGTTTCTCAAACCAGTTCTTTTTGCTCTTTCCAAATCTCAATAATCTCTATAACTGGCAGAAACACAGACAATCCATCGTGTAGAATATGTGCGTGACTTGCTAAACGTGTTTGACTCACACTTCATTAAAATATGTATGTATAACTTTGAAGGAACCCTATGTTCTATATGCCACATTTAAATGATTTACATTAATTTTACTCAACCATATTTTATTATTCTTAAAAGTTTGTGGGCTTTTTCTGTTGGCTGGCTGGTTTTTTTTGTTGTTTTGTAAAGGGTTTACAGCAAAAATCTCACAGCATTTAAGCTAAAGTTGCAGTAATCTCTCAAGAAAAAGAAAATAGTCTGAAAAACACAGGCATTTGTATGGACTTTGAAAATACCTTAGTGTAGTCAGGGAGAAAAAGTAGGACCATGTTACCAGGAGAGATGTTAGATTCAGAACAAAAGTACTTAGATGATGTTATTGGCTGAATAGAATAATTTAATAATACCTGATTGAGATATTTGTTAGGCCATGAGTAAACCAGAAAAAGGGGGGAGGTTACAAATTATTAATTAAAAATTTTTATTCATTTTTTAGAGTAACCAGACTTGGTGTTATCTTGGCACACAGTGCCCTTTGTGACAAGGAAGTTTGCTACTAAATCCAGCCCCACAGTGAGATTGTCCAGCACCCAAAAATATATTTTACAGTATCCCCTTATTTATTAAGGGCAGAGTCTTTGTCTTTCTCAGCATGCTGAGTGCACCAGGGCTGCTTCTACTCCTGCTGCACCTTAATGTTAAACAACTGCATTTAGCCAGGAGCAGGTCAGTGCAAAGAGATCATTCCAGAAACACTCAGACTCTTCTCCCCTGACCTGAGACCAGGGCACCTTCCTGCAGATGTCATCACCAAATGTCAGCTGGTGCAGCTAAGGCAGCACACTCTGATTTCCTCATTAGTCACTTGCTGGAACACTTCATTATTAAGCCACTTAAAAACCTGCCCCTTATCACACTGATGATGGTGTGAATGCACTGTGAATGAGCAGAATTGAGTAATTTAGGCCCAGAGACATTTCTTAAAGCCTTCTAGCTGTCTCTTAGCAAATTTGCCTGTATGAAGCCTACTGCAGATCTTCTCCTAAATACTTTTTTTTTTTCCTTTTTCTAATTTATATTAAAAGCTTGGCATTGATAACTGAAGTATAACTAATCTCAACAAGGCAGATGATTTAAAATATATTCATCCTGAGACATGAATCCAAGTCTGGAGGGAAGCAAGTAAACACTGAAATTGGAAAAACCATCCATGTAAGTGTACACATGGGACATTTCCAGGAAACTGGTCTGTTTTTTGACTGACACTAAGCTGGCACTTAAATCACGAGGAAGAAACCTTGTTTATTTAGACAAAGCTAAGAGAGCACCTTGATTTCTGTGGCCATAAGAGGATAATATTAGAAGGGGTCAGTATAGAAGACAATGTGTGAATTGTGCTTGTGGTACCTGTTGCAGTGAGGGATTTCACTTCAAGACTATTCTGTGTCTGTCTCTGTAGATCCCACGCTCTTTAAACAGCAAGGCCAATTTGTATCATGTGAGCATCTCCTCTTTCTATTCTGTTCAGGATTTTCCTTAAGCAGCCTGTGCCAGCATATGCTGTATTGTAATCAAATCACAAAGTTTCAGCTTCTCCCTGTCTTACAGATACTGAAATAACCTCAGCATTCTTTATGATGCAGGTTCAGCTATGCCTGGCCTTAGATATTTTATTGCTGGATATGATTTCTCCAGGTTCCCAGTATGTTCTGCATACCTTTCCCTGAAACTCAAGTACGTTTTTTTTTTCTGCCTGTCCCTTCTCCAAGGAATGTTTCCTTTCCTGTTGCCCCTCGTTCTCTGCCTCTCTCTGAGGCACAGGGCTCCCCAGACTGTTCTCTCTCTCTCTCTCCCATTCTGGTTGTCTCATATGGTAGCTTTACTAATTCAGCTAAGATGCTCCTTCAGTAAAATCTGATATATATTCCATGTGTAAGTTTTATGTGAGCAGAAGGGAGAGGCACCACCAGATCCCTACGGACTGTTCACTGGGCAGCACAGTTTTACCTTGTTATCTGCAATGAAGAAAAAACATCTATTGTGTTTTGTAATGTTAAATAAGACTGTTTGAAAGCACCTTAACAAAAGAAAGAGAGAAATAAAACAAAGAGTAATGAGATAAGCAATTAACAACTTTTCAGGGAAGCTAGAAGAAAAAAAAAAAGGGGGGAATTAAAACAGGAAAGAAGAGCTGATGAAGCAGAGATGGAAGAAAGGCTGCTCCAGCATGCTGCAAGAGAAGAGGGCTGCAATAATATGCAGACTGCTTGAAAGGGCAAGAAGTTTTTCTTAAGCTAAAATACTCTTCAGCTAGAGAAAAACAGGAGGAGGATATTTATTAACTAACAGTATCAGAGACTAACTTAGGATATCTCCATTTTCAAACCAAAATTTATAAATGACTTCTAGTAAGGTGCACAAACACATGAAATGCTACAGCATTTAAATCAAATTGAAGCAATCAGAGTGAAGTAGAATGATTTCTGAGTTTCAGCTCTGACGAGCTATTTTAATCCAGTTTTTTCTTTCTGTGTTTTTCAATGAAAAGACCAGATACTAAACTTTTTTCTTATTGTTTAATACGTCTATATTCAGCTTTAGCTGAAGTCAACAAGAATTTAGCTCTTCAAAGAATAAATATAAATTATATCCCTGTTAAGAAAGATTATTAAAAAATACACCATGGGTATATGGTGTGCTAAACATCACAGTTTGATAGCATAGCACACAAAGAAAAGAACATTTATTTTTTTAATTATCAAAAGGGAGGAACTTGACATCCATGTGCCTTGCCATGTTCCTTAGATTCCAATTAGATCTGCTGTGCTAACAAGAAACTTGTGCTAAGAACATTTCTCCTTTTTAGCATGCACAATGTGACTTCACATCAAAACAGCAGGATCTGGCAGTCAGCAGCACATTCCTATGGGGAAATGTCCCACGTAGTTGTTTTCTAAGGTGAAACACAGGCTGGAAGGACTCAGTTGTCATCCCAGTTGTTACCACCTATAATTACTTTCAAAGATTCATGTCCTGTAATGATCCAAGACAGTCCTGTTATCTCTTTGCAGTGATTGATCTGAAACATCTGTCATCTCCATTCTCCTGGCTAAGAGAGCTATTTTGCTGAGGCATGATGGGGAGAGCCAGCATTGTCATTGAGTTACAGTACGTTCTGCATGCAAAATCAAAAATGTCACACAGCAGTCTCCAGCTGAAGATTTAATGGCATCTAAATTGAAGCCAGTAGCATTTTGTTTTACAAGGTGGAAGTGTAAACATGTTTGTTTACAAGCCTGCTGCTCGGCAGGTCTGACGTGGCAAAGCATCAGCAGAGGATGACAAAGTGGAGCCATTTTCTGATGACTCCAACCTCTGCCAAATCATTCCTGCTCTGATAGAGAAGGACAGATTCAGAACCTGCCCCCTTTTTGCTAGTTTAAATAATCTGTTAATTACTCTTCCTGTTTATTACTTCACAGAGTCCAAGCTGAAGAAATTTGATTGCCTGGAGAAACTTCCCATTGACCTCAAAGCATTTGTAGGACAAGCTTCTGCACAGATCCAGAAGTCATTAACCTATACGTATTGAATTTCTTACTTTGCTGTAATGAACAAAGCATGGCAAGGTATTTGTAATGTGTAATTAGTAAAGACAAGCTGGCTCCTCCAGATTAAATAATAACTGAAGGCCAGATTGTAAACAGAACTCATTAAAGCTATTTGGATTTGCATTACCTCAGAAGCTAGCTCTGGTATGAATTTTGGCTTCGGATTCAAACCAGGCTGACAGAGCTTAGGGGAAATTGGCATTTGTTTTGTTATTTCCCCATTCACCTTTACACATTATGGAGAGAACAGGAGAGGAAAATCTGGAGTAGATTTTTTCTGGCCTGACCAGAAGGCTAGAGCAGGGAAGCTTTGCCTCACATGCAATTCACTGTCCAGTTTCCAATGGACAGGCATGAATTTGATGGGTTTTTCATTTATACAGAGCTAGTCAGAAATTGCCATCTATTTGCTGCAGACAACCAAGATTATTTTTAAGAACCGATAGACTAAAAAAAATTTAAAAACTAAACTACAGAAACGTGCATTTTTGTACATGTGTTTGTTAGTGTATGTGTGCTTTTATGCATGCATTTGAAATTTTCTTTCAGAAAGTAATGTATATTTTAACATATCAAACAACTTTAGAATTCTACACATCTGAAGACATAGGGAAATACTAACTTTGATCTTTGGGTCTCCTCATAGGAGCCACAGGGAAATCCACATTTGCTTTATCCATCACTTACCCATGACTACTGGAAGCAAAGAAATCCAGTTCATATAAGACTTACGCAAATGAACACCATGACACGTTTTCCATCAGAGTTTAAATATTGAGAAAATGTTGGACTTTAAGGTAAGGAGCTCTAACACAATTGGCACACTAAGGAAAGTGTGCTGTGCATAGATACCAATCACAACATTGTGTATCAAAAAGAAAGCAAATGCCAATAAAACAGGTTCCTGAAGCACAGCCGCTTTTATCAAAATTCAAGAAATCCTGCTGCAGCGGTGTTTCTATTTTAAGGCAGGGCTCCCCAAAGCCCCAGCCGGGGTGTGTGGGATCCTGGCAGTGCCCAGCCTGCCCTGCTGTCCCCAGCCATTCGTGCCATCCCCACTGAGCCACGGCAGCACCGTGCTGCTAATGGTGCCCTCAGCCCAGAACAGGTATTTTAATGATCGCGTATTTTAATGAACGCTCAGCTCACAGCACAGGCAACGCTGGCAAACACTCAAGGTTTTGTTTTGCTGCCAGACCCCAGAGAGGCACATACACATCCACACATCCATATTCAAATATTAACCCACGCTGGAGAGGGAATGAGGCTTTGTTTTATTCTGCAAACTCACAGTGGCTGCAGAAATCCACCTGATGGTGTCAGGGGAGCTCAGGGGAGAGTCTGTAAATGGGTCTGACAGTGCGTAATGGGGAGAGTGAGAACTCTTTTTTGCTATATTCTGGCTTTGATGTTTTAGTATTTGATATTATTGTAAACGAGCCTGAAATGCGAAGGGAGCCTTTTGTGAATATTTTTAGGCCAGAGAGTCGAGTCAGTTCCCTGTTGCTGGGTCAAATGCTGTGGAAGCTCTGCAGAAGAACAAGTTTGCAGCATGTTAAACAAAAGCAATATAAGCACATCCTTCCTTCTCCCACCCCCCACTCTCTTTTTGCTTTTTTTATTTTAAATTTCAATTTCAACTAAGAATGGACCACAGATCAATAGCCAGTGGTTAAACACCTAATGAAGGAACACAGACAGATCAAATGAACTATTAATGGACATATGCACAGAGGGCTGGCCTCTGAAAACCCAAGGCTCAGTTTTCCATGTTATGATATCCCACTGTTGAGGCCAGATAATTTAGAACACATGTGACTTTTATTGAAGCAACTCGCTACACAGCAAATTTTCAAGAGTGATCATCATTTAATAGAGACAGAAAAAGAATAGCTGCAAATTCAGTTTACAGTGCTTTTTACCCCACAGGCAAGAAAAACAGATTAGGCTAGGCATCAAAACACACCACAATTTTGCTTCACTTCACTGAACTGGAGGGTTTATAGATTTGGGTACTTGGGGGAGACTCTAGTACCTTCTTTCCCTCATCTTCACCACTTTTTCTCTACTTCCAGCAAGAGCCAGAGCAGAAGTACCACCACCCCTTCCCTTCTGCTCCATCCGGGGCATTTCTGGCAGGCTGAAAGGATGTCAGGAGAGCTGAGGGCAGCAGCTCTGCAATGCCACGAGTGAGTTGCTGACCAGAGTCTGCATGGGACCTGACCAAACTAACACTCTGGACCATCAGCACAAGTGGGGAGACAATAAATTACCTCCTTTACCGTCCTTCCCACATCTGCTGTAAATATGAGGGAACAACCCTTCCTCCATAGCAGTGATCGTGAACAATTTCTTCTGGAAAGGGGAACCTCACTTCGTGTTCCCCACTGCTGCATTGTCCTGCAGCTGTGAGCAACAAATAATTCTGATTTAAATGATCACAAATCTCTATTCTTTCAAAGCAAAACAAGCCCAGAAAAAATGGATTTATCTCGTGGTATCCGAGCTGTTGTGTCTTATAGCCAGAAATTTCAGTTGAAGGCATGTGTATGAAAATAGTGCAGATAACTCCTTCCCCTTCACTGATGCTGAGATATGAGGCACACATGAGCAGACAGAACTTCAGAGGAATCAGATTGCTCATGGGCAGCATAGGGTGCTTTTATTTTACTAGATTAGGGAACTTCTTATCAGCTGCTGAAAGCCACTCAGGAAACACAGGTAGTTAAAGGAGTTTATCCTCCAAGCAGGCAGAAGCAAAATCAAAAGAAGGTTCCAGACAAGATGAGCATGTAGATGTGTCCTGTCCTCCCTGACTGAGCTAAGCACAAGAAGAAGAAAGCCATTTTATTTGTACCAGACACTTCTGTTTTCTCAGACGTTGCTGAAATACACATCTGCCCTCTTCAATAAGAACAACAGCAGTAACTGATTTTCAAAATTTTCGTGTTTCTCGTGGCATAATCACCAGGGATCCTGACAGTTTTCAGGATGCAAACCCAGAGAAAAACGTGCTTTTAGTGGTAAACCTTGGACAGTCACAAAGACTTTGTTTTTCCCTCTCTCCTTCAAATAGTGCTGCCACACTGTCTGTTCTACAGGCACAGTAGAGACTCCACAGGTTATGGCTGCATCCACAGTGCCCAAAACCAGAGAACCTGCTCTCCAGCTGGGAAAGTGTCATATTCAGCTTGGTGAGAAAGCTTGCTTTCTAAAGCATGTGGTGCTAGTAGGGAACAGTGCTTGTCTTTGCCGGTAAATGCTTGGCCTGCTGAACAAAATACAGTGGGGAGCTTCTGGTTGAGAAGGTGTGCTGCTAATTGTCATCTTAGGCCTGGTTTATTTTTTCTGCTCTTCATGTTGCCTAACACACTGAAGGAATGTGAAGTCAGAGGCTACTTTCCACATGAACATTTCAGTCTCTTTAAAATCAGATATTCACGAGATTTCTCAACTGAAGACATAAGACTGGAAAGCAAAAGGACAAGGAAAAAAGTCCTGATAGGACAAAGACAGTTTGCCATATCTTCCTGCCTTTGGGATCAAACTGTGTTGTCAGTGTCCTTAAGGGTCAATGTCTGCCCTTTATTTGATTTAGAGGCTTATTTAGAGACTCTCTCAGCTCAGTTTCTGAACAGCCATCAGCCCATCAGACATTAGAATGATTGGATTTTAATTCATCAGACTAACAGCATCCATGTGTCCATGCACAGAGGGCCTACAGACATCAAGAGAAGAAACAGAAGAAAGAATTAAAGGTTGAAAAATGAAATTAACATGTATCTAACTGTAAGTGAAAGTTTTTAGGGATGTGCTTCAAAAAATGGTTCATATGTGATGATTATTGCATACGACAAAAAAAACCCCCAAAGTAAACAAAAAAACCTACCAAATAAAAATTAAAAAACAAACAACCAACCAAACCCTGTAATTTTTTCCAAGAGGCAGATGAAGTTGTGCAAGATTCCAGAGGAGCCATTATTTAATTTTGTTGCCTACCAGTGGGTCTGAGGAGACTAGTTCAGATGGAGATATCTGTACTGTGATCACACATACAATTAACTGAGACAGCTCATCCAAGGCTTACTCCCAAATTATGCATTTTTTAAGAACAGGTCCTGGGGTCATAACTTGGACTTTTGACTTTTAGACTTTTCAACCACTTGAACTTAAAAAGCAAACTATAAATCAGCTCCTTCCCACAACACCAGCTGTGGATGTTTCAGGAACATGGTGCTTTGTCCTATTCCTCTGGTACAATCACAGAAAGTGAGCCAAGAGAGACTTCTTTGCTTTTTTGTATTGTGACCCCCCAACAACTATGGGCTAATGTGGAAATAAACTGCTATGGATTTTATTTTTAGAGCTTTCACTCTCATAATCCACTGACATTGGGTCATATTTCTCACACACAATCATGCATTGTTTGTATCACACACACACACACAATCTTTCCACAAAACAAGGAAATTGAAATTCTAGTCTATTTAGAATTAAACTGAGCGTGGCTTCAAGTTCTACAAATCAAAACTGTGGCAGCTTGCAACTATTGTCACATTTAATGAGTTAATGTCTGTAGAGAGTTTTGAGCATCTCAGATATTGTATAAATCGTGTGTATTATAATGAATTCATTTGATTTCATGAAAAGCTGTATATTTCACAGTATCTAGTTTTGATGCATCTCTACGGACTTATCTGAACTTAAAAGTTTTCCAAACAAAGTGATCCTAAAAAACTCTCTCAGCATGGATGATATTTATCCTAGCAAAGAAAACAAGAAGAGAAAGCCAGCACAAGTCAGCAGTTCTGTTCCTTTGCAGAAACAGCTAACAGTACTTCTCTGAGCTGTACTAATAAAAAGATTTTCTTGCCATTACTCAGGCAATATATATGCAGTTTTCTTGCATATATAATTGTAAGAAATTTGTTATAATTACCAGTGTGGATATAGTCAAATATTTCAAGTATATTTATTTCCAGTATGTGGGTGAGTGCCCCAAACAAACTTCCATAACCTGCAGCAAGCCAGGAGTTGTAACATCAGGTTACAAGGGGGATGGCTGGACTGGTCAGTGCTCTCTTGCACATAAGGAAAAATGTTTTGATAAAGACAAAAAATATATTTGTGTTGGACATTCCCCATGTCTTGGGATTCCTGCATTAGGATTTCATAATGGGGTACCCAAACTCTAAATACCAACCAAAAATGCATACTCAAATTACTTTTACAGCCATTTTTAACCAACCTTTCATTTCCTCCTGATCTCTTTAAATAAATAAATGAGTAAAATGTTAATGGTCCTTGCTAATCTGATAGTATATTCCAGCCTTTGATCTCCATGAAGTAAGGATGATCAGAAAAGCATATAATGTACGTCAAAGCCTGACACTGATCATGTTTGCATTGGTTCCTTCATTTACAAGATTATGTTCATGTGGCAACCTTGATGGAACAGCATTAAATAAGATAAGCTACCAGGGCCCCTTGGAATGACATGACAGTACTTTTTTTTGTGAAGATGTGACTCAGAATATAAAGAAGTAAAAGCCACATTGAAACTCCTTCTAAAAATATGGTCTGGGGTTTTTTATTTCCAAGTTAAGGCTAAGAATGGAGGAAAAGATATGGAAAGATCTTTTTAATTTTCCAGCCTTGGAATATAGTTTGTCAAATATTCTACAGGGACTGTGCATTCACTTTGCATCTCCTCAGTGAGGTGCAGGAATCTATTTCTAAAGAAGACCTCAAGCATATTCTTAGCCCCAGCTCTCTCTGATTCTGGGGAGACAGAATAGTCCCACACTTCAAGAATGCCATCTCAACCCACTCTGTCCCAAGAGAGGGCAGCACAAGCAAGGAATGAAGATCCCGGGTTTTCCTTTCCATTCTTTCTTAGTCCAGGAAAAATAACAAAGTTGAACAGAAGGGCCAGGACCTCCACTGACTCCAAGAGCTCTACAACTTTTAAATCTAGAAACAGAACAAGATGCATTTTCTCAAAGGTGAAATGAGGCTGTGGCTCTGTTTTAACAGAAAGGAAGCTGCCACAGAACCTTCTACCTCATCTATATCCCCATCTATATCTGACAGGACCTACAGCTCCGGTCTTCTCCAGCCCATGGAAGACTTGTGTTCCTTCCTCCTCCTTTCCCAGAGCAAAATCAGTGGAATATACTTGTATCATCAAGACCTTCTGTTTCCAGAGAAGGAATCTGCAAAGACAAATATTTTTATTTACTGAAGCTTTGCTACCATGTCCTAGTTTATTCTGTGATGCTTCATGTTTAACTCATACAAGGGACACAATAACCACAACTCCAAATAAATCTCTCTCCTACTTGGCTTTTTCTCAGCACGTGGAATATCAGGTGGCTCTTCCTATATTTTGACTCTTTGAAGTCACAGTTCAGTCCATTGCTTTAACACCAAGAGAGAAACACAGCTAATAGATGTCTCACATCCACAGTGACAGCAACATTTCCTCCACTGCAATGATTCTTTCAAAAGGACAAAGGTTGTTATTGCACAGAATTTAATTATTTTAGGTCCTGCACCAAGACTGCATTAATGAACTATGCTAGAAACTGAGGACTGCTGGAAACAATCCCATCTTCTCCAGTTTCACTCTCTCTGTCTCACATTATCATTCTCTAACACAAATTGAGAGTCACGTGGATATTTTTAATTAAAAAAAAAAAATCCTTTTCTTTCAAAGCACTATCAAAATAAGACAATAACGCATAAACCAAGTAGGATGCTGAAAAAAACCCCACAGAAACAATGAGTCACATTATTCACTGGGATACTGATAGATACACAGCTATTACTGGAAAAAGCATAACGCAAAGCCCTAATCAAAGCAGAAATGCAGATATTGCTGGGATGGAATTAAGCAGCAAAATACACGTAAAAGGCAGCAGCAATGAAGACATATCACTGAAACTCAAGGTGAAAGAGAAATTAGGTTCTGCCATTACCCCAAATGGCAAAATCTAGTTTGGGAAGGAGATAGAGGAGGGACATTATCCTAGTTGGAGGTAGGCAGGGGTGCAGTAACATCCTTCTGTCAGATAAACACCATTCCCTGCAGAGGCCTCCAGTTCTGCAGGCTAACATCAGCTCAGCAATCAGCTTGTGAGAAGAGAAACGACCCCTGAATCACTGGATTTTCCCTTCAGTTCCCCCATTACAAGGAACAGACTCTTTCTGACTGAACTTAAACGTGTGAGAAGGGGTGAGAACACAGCATGAGCAATTAGAGCTACAGAACCTAAACTTTTATGGTCTGCATCTTTGCTATAGCAAAAATAAGATTTAAAGGCTCCGAGGGTAACTTAGCCTTTTTGTTAAGGAAGAAAACAACTTTTTCGCTTGACATAATTCTTCACACAAGGCCAATCTAAATTTATAGTTTTATTACCATACCACTTATGGTTCTAAAGGAAACAGAAAGCATACCCATCTGGACATGATCAGTATCTCCCAGTTACAAGAAACAACACAAAAACCCAACGAAACAAGAAACTCTGAGAAGAATCTCATGCATTTTCCACCAGCTGCTGTATTTATTTACCCCCACTCTCCTCTCTACAATGCACAGGCCCCTAATGCAGGCACAGGAGACACAAATTGGAGATTACTCTTTGACCCCTGTAGGCTTCGATCGATAGGATCACAGGTGATGTGAAAATTAAATCCCTGAGGTTTTCGTGCATGTGAATGAGAGAGCAAATTCCAGGTCTATTGGCAAGGCCATAATCCTCTTGCACAACTGTATCACTTCAGCTGAAACAATATTAATATTGACATTTGACAATGGATACATTGCTTGGAGGGGGTGTAGGACACGAGTAAAAATGAAGGAAATCTAATAATCAAACCACTAATTCTGTAGCACTAGGATTCATTCTGTTGTAAGCTCTGTATATTATGCTTTGCTTTTCATGCTACTGAAATATTTTAGAGTTTTTTCTTGCAACACTTATGTGTAAAGGAATTTTAAATACCATTAAAGCATGCAAACCTAATCAAACGTAATCTGTGCTGCAAATCCACCCAATCATTCTCCTTGGGTAACATTAGGCAACAACCAAAGTTAAGTTATTTGGTTATGACTTGCTGGACCCAGTTCTTGAAGGAATACTGTTTTTTCCAAAGAGCTACTTTCACATGGAAGGAACTGCCTGTGACATCAACCAGGGCGGGTTCACCTAAGGACAGACTTTGCCTGTGGCTCTCAGTGGTCTTTATGGGAGTCTCAACTTCACTGGAGTGTGAAGACAGCAAAAGTTTCTTGGCTGTTCTATAGGGATCATTTGTAAAGCCCAGTAACACAGAAAAAAGAAAAATACCTGAAGTAACCAGTCTTGGTAGCAGAGCTAGAGGATGCAAAGTATTCTCTATTTAAGAAAGAAAATGCAAAGTATCTTCTGCTGTTACTTAAGTCATTATCATGATCAGAGAGAAAGCTCAGAGGGAAGAGATCCACTCTGTGGGCTGAAGCATTCAAGCAAGGGATAATGTTTGCATCAATCTTCATCTTTCTCTGGCTGTTACTGACACCTCTGACAAGATCTGGGTTGATCTTTTCACTTCTTCCTCATCACAGACAACTTAGTGGCTCATGGGTGAGAACAAACCCCAGGTCAGAAGCTCATGTAACCTGGCCAGCAACAGGCAGGGCTGGAGTCAGGGAATAAGGACCTCGGCATGCCAAGGGCAATGCACCTGCAACTCCTCTCATTTAGATTCAGCCCTGTGAAAGGGGTCCAGGAATGTGAAAGGTGATGATATGATGATATGATGACAAAATAGATACAGCCAACTCATTAGGCAATGCTCTATGGACCCTCTTTTTTTAACAAACTCCCCCCTTTAATTTTCCACATTAAAATTGAATTAACACATCACATGAGCACATTCTCTAAAGCTCTGACATTAGTATGCATTTTAATAGCTAATTAAAAAAATTTCACCTCTTATAATTGCCAATAAATTCCATACAGGACCTTCCTCTTGAGCTCCAAGCCAAGAGGGAAGAGAAAAGAAGGAAATGAAAATATGCTACCACTGCAACTCTAGACAAGAGGCAGAAGCACACATTTTCATGTTTCCTTTTACTAAGGACTCACGGTGGAAATCTGACATTAATTTCAGCCTAGCATGGTTTCAGAGGAGGTATTTATCTTTCTGTTTTGGATTTGTGGATGTCACACTCATTCAAACTAATTTTATTTGATTATTATTTTCAGATGCATAAAGGCTGAAATTCAGATTTGCTCATCTTTCACAGCTCCCATTGTCTTTAACTGCACTGCAACCAGGCAGGGAATTCAGAATAAGATCGGGGGAAAAAATTTTAAAAGAGCTATTTCTGCTTTCCCTCATAGCATTCTGACAGGTTTTATGATGTCACTGTGTGACAGTGACAGCTACTCATGTTCCAAGAAGACCTGAATATCTCTACAGGTGTCCATCTGCATCAGCCTTGTGAAATTTCCTCTGGAAACTCGGTATGCACACATTTCAAATCCCCAGAGAGTGGAGCAAAGAATATTATGTTCACAGAGTTTACAATGAGAGTTTACTTGGACTTTTGTCATTACGGCTCTGTAGTTATGGTAAAGTCTCTTTTCCTCATGCAAAAGAACACAGAGCAAATATAAAACCAAAGGTTTTATAGATGAGTTCCTATGGTTTGATAGAACTGCTGCAGTAGGATTGTCTGTGTACTCACATCTTGAGAGGAAGTTTCTGTATCCTTTGCAGCTGCTTTTACTATTTAACAGGTAAAAAAATCAATGTATTTAAGATATTATCATCTTCTCTCATCATCTGATCAAAATTGGTCCAAGCAGGAAGATAAGCAGGGGCAAAAAAATGCTGTGCTAACAAGTCCAGTTTCTTTAGCTGGGAAGGAGCTGATGCTGTACCAAGGGCTGTAAAAAGGGTGCTGATGTGCTCTGGAGTTCTCACATGTGAACCTTGGCCCTGCATACATCAGGCTTGGAAATGCTGCACTGAACTGATTTGGATTTTTTTTTTTTTTTTTTTGGAAACCAATGGATTCAAGGCCAACATTTACAGCAAAGGCAGATTTCATAAAAATCAGGGTTCTTCACACTCATGCAGAGAGGGCATAGGACAAAACTGGTAGTGAGGGAAAAGCACACATGGAGCACTGGTCCAAAGCTAACAAAAGGCATCACTGAGCTGACACCATGTGGTTTTTTGTCAGGCTCAGACCCCATGTTTCAGGTGGGAAAGAGAGGGCTTCCCTGCCTCTCCCTTAGATTCAGATAGATATTCCTTTCAAGAGTGATTGAATAGAAAAAGGAGACAGTATTAATCTGCTCACACCTTACACTGCAGAAAAAATTAAGCAGGAAAGGATATTGTTGAAGAGAAAAAGAGGGAGAACTTAAGACACTTTGGGCAAGAGTTTGGAGAGAGATCCTTAAGTCCTGTTTGGATACTTTATTACTCTATGGAGTCAGTGCTGAGCTTTCTGCAGCTCCTTCTGATTCCAAATAGGTAAAAGATCAAAGGAGGCATCAAACCTTCCATGAACTGCAGAACTCTGCTCTTTGTGTCCTACTTCCAAAGCAGCAAGATTAAAGCTGCCATACTGAGGAAGGTGCATTGATGGGAAATGCTGGAAATTATGCCTGTATTACAAAATGCAGAACCACGTGCTTTGTCATGCTCCACTTGGGGCTTCATTGTCACCAGAAATAAAAACAAACCAAACCAAACCGAACTAACCAACCAACCAACCAAAACCTCCCCAAAAACAAACAAACAAACAACCCCCCAATAAACAAACAAACAAACAAAAACAAAAAAAAACCCCAGACCAACAACAAAAAAATTATCTGGGAGAGAGAGCAGAATCTAAATTCCCTTCACAACACATTTCTGCAAGGGTGTTTTTAATGATGAATCTAGAAAATTCAGCAATGCCCCACCCACAGGGTCCCACTGCAGAATTCCTGGGGTTCTGCTCTCTCCCTAGGGAGAAAGGCCTTTTCCATTTCACTGAGGTCGTGAAGGAATTAACGCCGCTAAACATAAACACTTCAAGAAACAAAAAAAGGAGTTCCCTCTCCTGGAATCTGCGGCATCTCCACGAGGGGTCTCTGCAGACGCAGCTACGGCAGCAGGTCCTGCACCGGGGTGGGCAGGCGATGATCGGGGAGGGATGCTGGGGGGGTGAGAAGGGGTGATGG
>VZRO01001452.1:101941-195148 GCA_013397915.1 Daphoenositta chrysoptera | reverse complement strand
GGTGATGGGATGGGGGTGATGGGATGGGGGTGATGGGATGGGGTGATGGGATGGGGGTGATGGGATGGGGGTGATGGGATGGGTGGCTTCACAGCTACACCAGGTTTGATGGAGAAAAGCTAAGGAGCCTATGGCTGTGCTACATCCATCCTGTCATACACCACCCCAGCCCCAGAGGCCAGCAACAGTTGCAGCTCTGGGCATTCACTCGGAAGGAACTGCACACAGATGTGACAGATAAAGTTTTTTCTACCCTTTCCTTCACTGCCTTCATTTTCAATACAGACAGAGTGAAAGTAGGAGTGTCCAAGGCTTTTTAGTTCCTTTGGCTAGCCCCGGGGTTCCTGTGCCTTTACTAATACTTCCTCCCATCAGTAGTTTGTCAGTGCAGGACACTAAGCTGCTGTTTTGGATGAGACAGGCTAACTTGGTCATTATCTTGCAGGAGGCTTTACTTTTTCTTCCACTCTTAACTTCTAAAAATTAGCACTGCAGGCATTGTGACCATACTCTTAATGTCTGTTTTCCTGTGCATGTGGACTCACATTTAGCTGTCAGAAAATTAGTCATTTTCTATAACATAATTTTGAAAAATATAGAAAATAGAGTCAAAAGACATCTCAAGATTATTACCTCACCCACCCAGCTTCAAGAAACAAGAATTAATCCCATGTAATGCGTCTTTTATAATTATCAACACAAAGAGTTCCTTAATACTTGTAATGGTGGTGATTTCCAGCCCTCCCAGGGAACCAATTTCCATCTTTACCAATGGAAGAAAGTCTCCTGCTTTCTCACCTGTGGCTATTCGAATACCTTTTAAACCCATGTGTCCTTGCACACTTGACCATTTACATAGAAAAAAATCTCAATCCCTTCTTTCTTCCCCCCTTGGCTCTTCCCCACATGCCATGCTTTTCCCTGCCAAGCACTGAACTGCTCTCACACCAAAAGGACTGCAGCTGAATCAGGGCCTGTTGACTCGCTGGGATGGACAGCTTCTCAATCTAAAATGTGAGATATTCTTTCTATATATGCAATATGTATACTTTGAATTTATCCACTTTAATAAAAGACTAGGTTTCAGTATGAAGCTGGCATACAAGCAGTATAGACACTTAGACTTCTCTTGCCTGACTAAATTTTCCAATTAATTTCAGCTTATCTCATACCTTGAAAAACTGCACTGAAACATGTAAATCAGAGAGTCTTTCCACTACTTTTCTTTAAACATTACTGTGTTTAGAGACAAATTGGAGTCTTTCTCCTCAGCTGAATCAGAAAATCAGATCTCTATACACTGAGAGAAGCAAAAAATATCTGTCCTGGATTCAAATATTCCCAAGTGATGTTTAATCCCAGGCCTCAAACACAGCTGCTTTCTGTGATACAGGATGTTCTTTAGTGTATATAAGCTTTCCTGAGCATGGAGGGAAAGGTTCAGAGTTTAATGCCCTTATTTTCATGTTTATATTTTGATACAGAAAGCTGATCAGATAGAGGTGAAAGGTTATTTGACACTTTCTTAACCTGATCAATATCACAGGGCTTTTTATCTCTTTAAGTAGAGTCACTGGTCTGGAAAAAGATCTTAAGGTGCAAGACTCATCCCACCTGCTCAACTAAAGTAAAAGGCATCCCAAATCCTGCCAGCACTGACCATAAATGTTTAAGGTCTGAAACAAGTTCTGGTTCAGCAAACTCCAGTTTCCTTAGTCCCCAGCAAGAGTGGGCATCCAGAGCCTCACAGGCAGAGAGAAAGAGAAAAAAAAAGTGAAAAAGAATCCCAAACAAAAAGCCTACAAAAAAAGTAATTGAACAAGCACTTTCCTGCTTCACTGAGTTTCTATCCTATGAAGCATTAACCATTTATAATGTATACAGCCTTCTCCCTGAAGGCTACCGGAGCCTTTTGCAAGCGTTTTATGCAAGACTCGGATGTAACAGTGCTGAATTCCATGTTTACAAAGCTTGACAACAATTTACTTCAGATTTTGCAATAAACTCTGTGTGTGTATGAGTATGAGGAGTTTGAGGTACATATTTTCCCGTGCTGCCTTCTAATGGCATTTTCTTACAGAGCAGGTGAGGCACAGTATTCATCTCTACTGTGAAAATGTCTCATCTCAAACACTGTGGACTTTCACACCAGGCAACGCATTGATCTCCAGCCTCTCTGTTTGAATATGTTATTCTAGGTGCTATCTCTTGGCTTTTGTAAGCAAAAAGAAGACAAAAACCAACCAGTGGAGCCAGAACATTGAGCTCTAAAAATATCCCAGAGGAGAAATAAAAGCAGACATGCAGACATATCCCTATTGTCTTTTTCCATCAAATTTTTTGTGTTATTTATGCACATCATAATCTCTTACATTCTTGTTTGGGTTTGTCTGCTGTGGTTCATAGCAACACTGTTCCAGCAAAATGCATGAGTGAGCAGGAGCCACCTTTCTCAGGAGACTTCAGGCAGCTGCATGGATTCATTAAACTGCAATTCCCTAATGCAAGGAGGGGAAGCAGGGAAACTCACCAGGAGAAATCTGGCATGTGATGGGTGTCTCACAGCCCCTCTGATGATCTGCAGTGAAGTGAAGAATGGCCAAGCTGACCTGGAGTAGCAAACAACTACCCAAGGTAACTTGCATTATTCATAATCTTTACCTCCAAGGATAACAGCACGTTTAACAACTCAATTTAAAGGCACATTTTTGGAAACTTACAGCCACTTCTGAGTGATGGATCTATATTAGACCCCTGTGGGGCCTCATGGAAAGAGCTGTTTTCTGGTTAATTTCCATCCTTTAAAGAAGGTCAAAGGAAGATTTGTAGAAAATAACATCAACAAGAAAGTACATAAACCCATTTGAAACACACAGATCCACAGATTCGGTGAGACAGGCTTTGAAACATTTTCCTGGTCCCAAGTATGCCTCACTAGAGAACCTGGAGCACTTTCTCTTCCAGTTTGCAGGTGAGCAAATGCCTCTGAACTAGTCCACATGGATTTTAGTTCTATCTATATAATCCAAGAGGATGAGAATTAGTAGTGACAGGGGCTAATTATGGTACTTGAACACAAGAATCTTAATTGAAATAAATCAATGTCAGCAATGATGGTAGGAAGAAAGAACTGATTGAAGAGATTTAAAATGGAAAAGAGGACACTGAATTACCCTTTTAAAGTTTCCAGAGAGTCTGTGACTGGTTCAGAGCAGAATGTTTTTTCACAGGGGAAAAAACAAAAGCAAAGCAAAGCAAAACAAAACAAAGCAAAGCAAAACAAAACTCCCCCCAAAGCTGCCACCACCACATGCAACTGCTCTGCTTTATGTCACTCAGAATTATTGCCAAAAGCATTTTGCAGATTTGAAACTGGGATGGGTTGCAGTTGTTATGACTATCTGGCTCAAAAATTCAAAGAGATATCTAAAACACGAGAGAACTGGAATACAGAAGACAAAGACCAATTAAGAATATGGGTTGTGTTGCAGCTCTCTTCTCCCTAAACCATGTGATCTCTAGACAGATGGCCATCTGAGCTTTCCTGGGTCTCTAATGTTCCAGGAATTAGAAATATCTCAGAAAAAAATCTCTTCAATGCTTTCTTTTTTTTCATCTCTAATGAGCCTAGTAGAACTCATAAAAATATTTCTTACTCAGCTACCTCTCATCAAAAATGAAAAGCAGTCATAAGAACTGCATAATCTTAATTTCCTCCCAAACTCCTAAAAATTTTGGTGAAAAAGCTCTGGTACAGATCACAGGCTAATAGAACGTTTTCTCAAGTTTCATTCCTGTTTCTGCTGCACCAAATGAGGAACGGTCTAGTTTCCAGTACTTTTGTTTGCCAGCTTTGTCACTCACTACACAGGCACAGTCTCTGGGATGTGTAACTCTGTAAGGATTTACAAGGGCTTCGTGTGGACAGCAGTGGCACAAATTAAGCAGACACCATCATCTGCTGTTGCCATGGAAGGGCTGGAGCTGAAGAACAGAGTGACTCGGGTACCAGAAACAAATCATCAGCTATCCATCCTCCCACCCTGGTAACTCATTTATCCTGCAGAACTGGAAATCAAATTAGGAAAGATCAGGTGGCAACTCAGAATCTCTCTTTCCTGCTTAGACTCCACTTAATCCCAGTCCATGGTTTGCCTGGTTTTATTTCTTGTTCTACTCGTTTTCCCTCCCATCTTGCCTGTCTCTCTCTGAAGCAGCACTGGGTGTTACTGACTCTGACAGATGTTTTTACTGTCAGGCATCCTCCTTGTTTATTGACACATGGCTAGGCAGCTATTAGAAATTAATTAGAGGATTAATCACACCAAAGTCTGCTCCTGCACACAGCACTGAAGGCTGTTGCCAGCGCTGGGTTTCAGGTTTCATCCCATTTCAGGGATCAGGCACGTGGAGCAGGACACGGCTCTGTTCGCAGGGATGGCAGGGAGGGCTGATCACTGCTGAGGGTCAGGCGTGAGGGCTGCCCTCGGGGCAGGAATCGATGAACTTCACCACCAGGCTCCTCGGGCTGCTTTCACCTTCCAATTATCCCTAATGGGGCTGATGAGCAGAGTGTGACCAGGTCAGCTGCCCATGGAGGACAGAGACCTTCCCCAGCCTTGCCTCTATGTTAATTTTGTGCTTGCATTTTTCATTATTTTTTACCTTAAAAGATCGTTCCAACGCTAAAGTAAGAGCTAGAATTACCTGACATTCAGGAGGTCCATTTAGGAAGCAAATCCAGAGCTCATCACTACTGCTTTGGAAAGTTAAAAAACCTGCTCTGGGAAACTACAAAACTGAACTTTATCCCACTTTTTGTCATCTTCCTCTACAACACTGAATGCTCTTTTAGTGCAAGAATAATGTTTCTCCCATTAAACTCTCATCAGCTGGCATATATTTTTTTAGAAAAACACGAGTTATCAATATGCTAGCAGCTAGATTAAGGTTTTATTTTGCATGACCCAAATTTGGCCATGAATGCTTTTCCCATATATATCTGCATAATATTGCTGCACAAAAATATCTCAGTTATCTTTCAGTTTTAATACCACTTCTTGGAAATACAGAGGTCAACAATTAATAAGCTCATTAAAACTTACAAGCTGCTTTGATTAATATTCCTTGTCTAGTTCCTTGAGAAATGTACTGTATCTCCCAGGCTAATGAAGACAAGGCAGAGTTATTTAGGTGTTTGTTAACAAAGCTGATTTGCATATAATTAACTGAAAAGAACTCTGTATTTACAAGGGAAACTCTGTGAATCTCTTTTGCTAGGGTGTTTTATGTAAACAGACTAAGTCCATGCCAAATTAACAAAGTAAGTTATGTTCTTAAAAAACTAAATTAACTCAAAGGGATACAGTTTTGGGGGCTATAACTGATAAAAAGTAAAACATATTAGAAAACAAACTACCTTCTTTCAAATGCTGTTTATTCTGTCATGTGGGATTTTTTTCTTGTATGCTCTCATTCTTTTAATTAGTTAGATTGGTTTTTAGACATTTAAATGAACAAAGACTCTCATATTGGATTGCTGTTTCCTATGACCTACTTATAGGAAAAATTAGTACCATTTCAGCAAAGCCAGGCTTTTGCACAGATGTGCTCTATAAGATTGCTTATTCTACACCTGTCCTATACCCTGAAGCTCTGAATATGAAATATTATATAAAATAACTCGCACTTGCAGCCTGCAGGGTGACCAGACCTTCATATAAAATATATTTCAATTCAGACAAAAATAGTGGCATAGGCCTTTTGTCATTCACTTCCCATTTTGTCATCCACTTCCCATTTTGTCATCATTATTTCTTCACTAAAAGGGTTGTCAGGTGTTGGGAGAGGCTGCCTAGGGACAGGCTTGGGTCACCACACTGGAGAAGTTCTTGGAGGTTGTGCAGATGTGCAGCTTAGGGACATGGTTTGTGAGTAAGACTTGACACTGCTGGGTTGGTGGTTGGGTTGGGTGGTCTTGGGGATCTTTTCCAAGCTAAACAATTCTGTTATTCAGAGGAACACTTGAGGGAGCAAAATCACCCTAAATTAACAGCTAACTATCCAGTGAGATCTTAAAAATTAGGATTGTGAGAGATTGTACAATAGCAATAAGCAGATGAAGGTTCATGAAATCTGTAGATCAAATAGAAGAGAGGGACCCAAAAGCTCCTAGTTCATGACCTGACCATGCTACAGGATCCTGTATCACCTTGGTTATGTCATTTTTCGAAGGCTAATAGGAAATAGATTTTAAAGAAAATAAAAATCTATAACTCTATTGAAACCTTACTTACATCAGGTTATATAAAAACTCGTTGATCTCACTGATTATGTTAAACTTCCAATCTGCCTCTTCTACTACTACTCCAGTTACTTCAATTACTCTATTGCTTCACTGCCCAACTTTATACCAATTTCTCCCATTTATTTATGTTCAATAAAAGACAACAAAAGACATCACATCACAAGCCAATTCCTGCCGGTGACAAGAAGTTTCAGGAAACTTTCCCGAAGAACTTTGTCTACACCAAGAAACCTCATGGAGCAGGACAAGGCATTTAGGTCCTTAAATAAATAAAACTCTTTCTTAAAGCAGAGACAGAAAATAGTTAGCAATAGAGCTTCCAGTTTCCCAAACCTTTCTCTGCTTTAGTTGCTACCAAAGCAGCAAGCAGAAGAAAAAGAACATATTAAGGAAAAGCTTCTGGACACACTGGCACTTCCAGTCATGGACATGTTGCTTGAGATGGACAAAATCTGCCCTCTGTGGGGAAAACATAAATAGCAAACAAACAAGCAAACAGCACCCCCAAATAACCAGTAATTAAAAAAAAAACAATGCTTGATCAGATCTGAAGAGAAAAAAACCAACCCACAGAGCAACCACAAAGGAGCTGGAAGGGACCAGAGCGGGGAGTGGGAGCAAGGTGGAAACAGTTGGATGAGTTTGAGGATCTTCCACTCTGCTGTTCTCATCCATTTCAGAGAGGTTTTCTCAGCTGTCTCCATAGCTGAGAAGCTCAGCAGAGCCCTTTGCTACTGCTGACAGCCTGCTGGTGCATGACTGAGAACTGACCTGTTTGCAGAGCAAGGAGAGACCAGTAAACTGCAGAAAAAGCAACAGTTGGGGAAGCTGTCGTGGTCCCTCTGTTACTGCTCTAAATCACAGCCAATGACCCAATGCAGATAACAGAAAAGGGCAAACTCTCCAACAAAATGTCTGATTATACCCACGTGAAAAGGCTCCACACCAAATGAAATCATTACAAGTAAAAAACAAATTAAAAATAGTAGCATTAGTTTTGATTTTGGAATGCCACAGGGAAGTCCAAATCTTCATTTTGAAATAGGTCTAAATAGACTAATAGGTCTCCTTTGAAATAGGGTATCCTACAAAATATTTATTATTGCTTTATTTTAAGTGTATTACAGCTGAAACACCATTACTCAGGATCATTTTAAGATGTTGTGTGAGAAAGTACCCTGGTGACTTGTCTTACTGAGTTGAGTACAAAAGCTAGTGGTGTAAAATGGACAGACCTGTATAAGAATCAGTCTTTAATTGCAAGAATAATTGTCAGCCACAACATGGATCATTCAATGGTGCTAAGCATAAAATCACTGGAAAGAACCTGAGAGACTAGAGAATGGTATTAAAAGGTTATTCACCATTTTCTCCTGACCTAGATCATCCCTACTTACCCTCCTACAACATTTGTAAAACTTTATCACCTCATAAATATTGCAGAATAAGAGAGGAAAAAAAAGGAAAAAAGGAAGATGGCACTAAGGAAAGTATTTCTCCCACTGCTACTGGATAATTCAAGTCACACACAGACAAATGGACATACATGAGTTTTATGCCAGCTCTCACTTTGCCGCTTCATTATTAATAGTAGGATACTTACTCTAATCACAATTGCTACTCTCTAGACAGAGTCTACAAAATACAATAAATATGAATCAAGCCATTTGCAAAAATTTACTGCTGAAGAACGATGAATATTCTGGGAGAAAAACTGTCTGGCACTGTAATGCACAGACCACGTGAGACTGGTCCTGGCCTTGCATCTCAAACCTGAGAGACCAAGACTGCTGTTACCAAGCTTTTTCTAGGTAGAACTGTGATAAATACCCATTCTCTATGATTTTTCTGCATGCATAGTTTATTTAGAAGTTAACTTCTATACGGCAAAATTTTTGCCACCCTAGAAAACTGCAGCAGTTAATTCAATGCTGTAAGGACAGAGCTGGGGAAAGGGGCTCAGGTGGAAAAGGATCAGGTCCCAAGAACCTCTCTAACAATCTGCTTTGCATCAACCTGAAACATCGTTGCAGTGTTTACTGGTGTGGGTAGGCAGTCCACAGTAAATCTAATTAAATTGAGGAACAAAAGGACCCTGGGGTGTGCAGAACCATGAATGGAGCCTGCCTTTTAGGCCATTCACTCTGAATAATTGTGTGTTCCCAAGGCTTTCAGAGACTTTCTCTTTGGAAATAACGAAAGAGTGAAAAAGGGACTTTTCTTCCGACAGCAAGGTGAGGGAGTTAGATAATGTACCTCATTAATTACAGGGAAATCATCACCACTGCACACGAAGCCAAAGAAGAGGCCAGACTGACTTTTTTTTTTTATTATTGTTCAGTCATAGTGACAGAAAAATAAGTAATAAATCAGAATCAGAGTGCCCTTGATGGTTTTATTTTGCAACTCATCTTGCTATTGTGACAGCCTGACACTAATTAGCACTCAATGCACAGGGGATGGATTGCTGTGGCCAATGGATCTCATTAACTGCTGTGAAATTTTCATGCCAAGACCAGGCACAACAAAGAACAGAGACCCCAGCAAATCGCCTGTCAGCAGCTGTAAGCATCACCACAGAGCCATGGGTGCATAGATCAAAGGGCACAAAGAGGAGCCACACAGCCAGCTGCCTAGATTTTCATGGATTTATTAACTTGTTATCTCATGAAGGCAGAAAACTTGCCAAAGAGAAAATCCCAGTGTCCAGAGTCTCTCCCCACTGTTTGAGTTGAGCCAGCCCATGGAGAGGGAAACTGAGGGCACCTCAAAGCCTGTGGCACTGCTCGTTGATGTGTCTGTGTGTTAGCAGATGTGCCCTTCCAGGGGTGACCCAGTTTGTGATCACCGTGGGGACAGGGATGGAAAGACACGTTGTGGGATCCCTGCTTTGACCAGCTGCCTATTTGCATTAAGTTTATAAGAAATTGATTCTTTGAGACGTGTCAGGCACGTTTGGCACTGCCCAGCAGCTCCATTAATAAAAAAGGAAGGGCAGGAGGGAAGAAGAGTCAAGAGAGATATCGAAATAATCCCAGCCACAAGCACTGAGTGACTGCCTGATCCTCCTTTAGGAAATGGGGCTCCCAGGCTCTCTCTTCAGCTGTGCCACCACCTGTCCCCACGTGCCCTCCTCCCACAGGCACTGCCAGCATCAGCCTGGGCACACCACTGAAGGCAGACGACTCTACTTCCTTAGCAAAACCCTAAAAGTCAAATGAATCACTGCAACAGCAGAAACTCCCTTGGCCCTTTTTGGTCAAATGAGACCCAGCAGTCACAAAGCTTCCCCCAGCAGCCTGTGCTTTCCCTAGACCAGAGCAGCAGAAGAGCCAACAATTTTGGCTCCCAGGTGATCTCAGTGGTGGGGCGTGACAGGCTCCGTGTCTGAGTTAACTGGGGACCCACAGGGACGGGCTTTCCTCACCTCAAGCCCTGTCTGTTGGACGCAGGCACAGGGAGAGCTGTCACAGTCATTTGGTGACAACTGCAGTCCACACCTCACCTCCTGTGCAGTGGCAGAGGTTTCCCAGCCCAGGACTGCAGGCTTGACACAACAGCATCTCCCTGATCCTACAGCTCTTCTAACAAGTGTGAAACCAACTCTGCTTAAAAACATGTTTTAGGGAGAGGCTCACGTAGAGGCTGGCAGGTCCTTTGGATTGTGGTAGCTTGCAGGAGGTAAAAACTCAATTAAACAATAAAACACCAGGACTATGAGTGGATCCATTTTCTTAACACACCTTCAAGGAATAAAGCACTTATTAGCCTAAATGTTTGTGCTGAGTGCATAGTTAGTCCTTGCTTGTTTTAAAAGGTTACTTCTGAACAGAAAATTGAAATAATCTTTCTTTTTAAAAAAGGATCATTTAATGTAAAAAGTCTGTATGCAAAAAGGTTGTTTTTAAGTAAGTTTTTTTATTTCTGTTTGTAATTTCAAAAAGTAGCCTCAGAGATCCAATGGCTCTTAGATTTCCTTTTTCCCAAAGATGTGAGTCAAAATGCAGCATTTAGATGCTGGCAGTAAGAAAAGGTCATTAGTACCTTTTATTTTTTTATTTTTTTATTTTTTTGAGATGAAACCCAGGTATGGTTATTCACATTCACTTTCAGAGATTGCCTGGGTTATTTTAACCAAGAAGCAAGAGAAATGTCATCTTATGTTTGTGGTACAGCAGCCAAGAAGGTAGAGGTCTGCTATCTACCCACAACCTCCCAGGCTCAGCTGAATACATCATCAGACAGAAAGCAGTTTCTGGCACGCAGAACTGGAATATCTTGGACCATGCTGTTTCTGGTCAGGCCTGTGCACGTAGCTTATTTATTTATGGCATTTTTAATAGATGGAACATCAATATTTGATTACATCCTATGAATGATTAAAAATCAAGAAAATCAAGAACATGAAATACAAACATCTACTTTTAAGTGACGATGGGGTTGTGATATCCATAAATAAATAATCTGGTGGCCAGTTCTAGCTTTCTGAGATTGAGTTAAATGAACAGGCACTTCAGTGGATTTACAGCATGTTTACAGCCATGTGTGTAGGAGCACAATCTGACCAAGGGATTTCAAAGTTGAGTCTAATGAAGTTATCCCAGAGCAGTGTGTGAATTTTTAGCTCCTTAGAAAATGTATTATTTAAATAAATATATATAAAATCTTTGGTTAGAAAGGGACAAGCAAATTAAATTTAGATAGATGTAGCTCTACTTCTGCTTTTTGGCTTCTTTATGATAAACAACAAAGGCCTAGTTTTACCTCAAAGAAATCTGCTCTAAAAAAACCAAAGAAAAAAAGCTTTTAAAACATGTGAAACAATAGACCTGAAAAAAATTTCCTGCAGCTGAAGGGCTTTTCACACTTTATGCTCTCATAATTTAATTGACAGATAATATTCATAGACTTGTTGTTGTTTAGGAGTTTGTTACACAAGAAGTGTTAGTTAGCCAGTAGGAAACACTCTTTTTCTTTGCAGCAGTGAACTGAGATAAACGCCACAATAGGTAAGTGTTGTTCTTGTATATAATAAGACTTTATTGCCTAGAATGACAGAAGACAAAACATGGGGGTGACTCTAATAGCAGAGTTTCACAGATGTGGTCTGATTCACAGAGAAATAAAATAATTAAGTTTGGTAGAGCAACAACTGAATATACTTCTCATGCATCCTCTGGCAACAAGAAAATTCCTTTGTTCCAGCACAGTTTGGAAAGTATGAAACTGTAAAATTCCACCTTCTTCTTTTTGTGGATAACAGGAACCCAAGGAGGTAGAAGTATAACAGAGACAGGAGAGAGAGAGAATTAGGTTTCAGGGCCATTGAAGTTAAAACTTCTAGGATATTTATGTCAAAAAACCACCAAACTACTAGTGACAACTCAATGTAGAATGCTGCCACCTCTAATGGAAGATACCATGAGCCAAAATTCATATTTTGCCTTATGTGTTTTGAATTAACACAATCATATTAACAAATCAAGTATGTATTTTCTGAATCCAAAATTAACTTTTACCAAATATGTTTGTGTGTGCTTGTTTATGTTTGTAGTTTAGGAAGCAAAAACAATGTATTAGCACAAGTAGGTACATGCATATGTGCAGACAGTGAGTTTAACAAGTCTCATTTCTCTGTTTCTCAGCACTAAGCAGATGCCATCTCTTCCTTGCCTTGTTGTGCTTTATTACTGCTTCGTGAATATATTTCTGAACACCACCTTGGACATCTCTGACTTTTCCAGACACTGTAAGTTCTTAATGAACTATTTGTTTCTGCAGTGAATTTACCTGATTCCCTCACATTCAATGTGCATTGATGCCAGCAGGACATTGTAGTTGTGCTGGTTTTACCAGTATGATAGTTTTATTTGCAGATCTCAAACACCATTATAAGGCTGTAGGGATTGTTATTTCCCAGCATCCAACACAGGGATGTGGATAAGTTAAGAGAAACGACCAAGAACTGACAATGACTTAATGGGCCAACCCATCACTGCCAATGTCTTTCCAACAGATCTATGAGCATCAGTATCACGACAAAGTGCAAACTGTCTTTTGCCTTCATAACTGAAATATCAGTCCTTAAATGAAAGGACATGGAACTTGCTTGTCTAGCAGCATCTCTTTCATCCTATCTAGAGCTTGTACATTCCCAAGAGACAGACAGCTACAGTGCCATTATTCGTGTGCAGTATCAGCCTCAGAGAGGGTTGGGGACTTCACATGACAGGTCCAGCATGTAACCTGACATGAAGGTGTCCCTTGACACACAGATTTCTATTAAAGACATGAATCCACTGAAGGATCCTGCTGGCAATATTGCAGGAGTGACAGCAATTAACCAGAATCCATCTGACACAGGGCTATCTTAAAGAACTGCAATTTTAATTAAAAGCTTCAGCCTGTCACAGGTTTGCACAGTAGTCTCCTATCTGGTTCTTCTCTGTGGTGGTTGCAAATTACAGCTACCCCTTCCCTCCATTTTAATTAAACGTTCTTAACCTGACATAATTAACTCCCATTAATTTTGGGGTTTTTTTGTTGTTTTTTTTTAAATAGTCATTAAAGAAACAGAACTCAAGTGCTATTTAGTATTTGCCAGATTCGCTGGTGGTTAAATACAATAATGCTTGTCATTAGACGTCTCAGGGTTAACCTGATTAATTAATTTATCTCCTTTGGAAAATTTCCCTCCATGCTGACAGAAGATCAAATCACAGCAGAGAGGTTCTCTGCTCACCAGGCACCAGTGTGCTGTCAGGGTGTCAAAAGCAGCTGCTGGTGGTTCCATCTCAGCCACGGCAGTGACTGGATCAGTGGCCTGTTCTGGGGATATTGGCTCCCTGGCATTGCTGGGAATTTCACAGCTTCCCTGACAGCAAAGTTGAGGAGCTAAAGGTCTGCAGCAGCAGGTTTTTCCTCTCTTTGTTCACCCTCTCTCCTTCCCAGAGCATGTCCAATGGGTAGGTTTAGCTCACGCTTTTGCTGCACCTGATGTCTCTGCTAAAAGACCTTTTACTTTGGAGGGGAACATTTCCTCATGCTAATGCTCAGAACACATACAGTCTATTCTTTACAAAATGAAACAAATTCTGTCTGATAAATTCAGTGCAGTATTTTGGGACAGACCCTAAGGCTAGAAGGAGGAAAGGATCCATGCAGACTGCTCTCCAGACTCTGACCCTGGCCAGAAACCTGGAGAAGAGCAAAAGAGCAAGTACGCAGAGTGCTTTCCCAAAATAATCTCCAGTCTCCAAACAGTTGGAAGGTTGGAGTCTTTTTGAGCCAGACACAGTCTCTATGTATTTAATAACAATCAGTGAACAGATTTTTCGTTCATTTGCCCAGCACAGCATGGAGCTGTGCAGTCCTTTGTCTTCTATTCCTTCAACCAGGACTAGGGGAATACTTCCCAAAGTCTCACCACCCTTAAGGATGCTGGGCAGACAGGAGGGCTGTCAGCAATGTTTTCACTCTTTTTTGCTACGCTGTGAAACTGAGACTTTAATGCCTCAAATTCAAATATTATCCCATTTTGTTATTGCTGAACTTCACGCATATGTTTTGGAAGGTGGATTAGGAAATGAGATTCAAGTGATACGGGGCAAGAGGAGCCAGAACTGCTCCAGAGAGTCATACAAGGAATTTAAACATTCAACTATCAGGGAGTGTGGCAAGTTTGATATTGGCTCAAGGAGGAGCCTCTCCTTCTAACAGGAGCCATATGGGTTGGTCCCTCTCTTTCAGGCTTTCACAAGCTCTTGCTTTCACAAAACTGGAGTGGTCTGCCCAAGCAGTATCCTACCTGCAGCCATGGCCAGCAGCAGCTGTTGTGAGCTGTCTCTTTTAATTTCCATGAGAGTCAGTCACAGCATCCAGCTAGACTGCCAAGCTGTTCAGGAACCTCTGAGGGCTTGGCTCTGTGAAACCACTCCCAGGCTCCTCTTTGTGATGCTCGAGAAATAGGACCCGTGAAGGAGGTACTTTTCTAATGCAAACTTCTCCCTTTAATTTCAATCTCATTTTCCTAAAGCTTCTCTGATGCTGCCTGGCATCCTGCCAAACACTCACTCCTTTGCCTGTTTGTCACACATCAGTGGGATTAATGTTGGTTTTGTTCGGTTTCGTTTGTTTTTTTAAAAGAGGTTAATTACAGGCTGATTCTAAGGTTAGGTGCATACAGTCACTTGTCCAGAAGGAAGCAAATTTATGTATCTATATCCTTAAAAACCTCTGTTGTTTTTTATTCCCCCTCCTTTACTTCCAGATTTTTTCCTCTGTGGATTTGTGTAAATCAGTCTCCACGGCCAGGATTACCATCTTTGCCTGGCTTGATTTGATCGATCTATTTTGGAGCTCAGAACACCATCACAGTAAAGCAGTATTTTCTGCAGTAAGTTAATAGGAAAATGGAAATCACTAATAATAAGAGAGAGGAGGTTTTTATTTTTGAAACAGCCATTTGCCTACGTAAAGACCCTGGGCTGAATTATTCTTCCTGCCTAGTTAGTAAATCCAGCTTGATTGCATTCACTGAGGTTGTAACTGAAGATGAGATTTAACCAGGCAAACCTACCTTGCATTTTCATATCTCCTGCTGTCACTGATGCTCTATACTTACAGCTCCTACCTCCTTTTGAGAGTGCAGAAGGCTATGTAAATGCTCATTATTGTTATTACCCACTTTACATCCCTGTACCACATGCCTTTTACAGCATATGGTTCCCCATCCAGCAAGTTACATAAGCATACGCTTAACATTGAGCTTCCTGAGTGCTTCTTCTGAGTAGAGATAGCTGTTAAAGCAGGCTGGTACTTATACCTAAAATGTTTGCTCTAGTGTAGACAGGGGTAAGACCTTCTCTGTTCAGCTGCTTTAATGTTTTAGGTTGAAATTTGAGGCTGGGAATCCACCTTAAACTGATTTTTTGAGAGAGTATTTGATGAAAAAAAGATTATGAAAGAATGCCTCCACCTTCACAGACACATGCACTTACACATAATTGCTCGCTCTTTCAATTTAAAAAATAAAGTACAGTAATTCTGGCAACCATTTAAGTAGGAAATTGTGGTGACCCTAATTTCTGGAACAGCCACTTGGATTTTTGCACATTTACCTTACTTCCTGCCCAGAGGATCTAGGGATTGCCTTGGGATAGATGTAGGATGATTTTTTTTTCTTTATGGCTAAAGTCATCCTCTTGGAATGCTTTCCTGATGAATAGAAAGCCTCAGAGCTCAGCCCAGGGTCTGATGCAAATTCCAGGTAGGCAGGCTGCATCCAGCTCTGAATACACAAGCACTCAAAATCGGTAGCCTCATTTATTTTAAAAATAAAATTGTGAACAATTTCCCCATGCTTCAATTTCTTTTTGACAAACTCAAGGTTACAATGTGTCTTACTCCAGAAATGTGACATGGAAAGAAGCACTTCATAATTTTCAGTGGCTCCAATGCTAAATAAGAAGAAAGCCCCTGCCTTCAGGTTGGTCTGAAAGGAGAGAAATGATACATCTTTGTGCAACCTTCAACCAGTGGTTCCTGATTTACAGCCAGGCACTCCAACTTTTCATATAAGGTTTATACACACACACACACACACACAGAGGAGAAACACACAGAGCAAAATCTGCCTGAGGAAATAAACAACCTCCTTCATCAGGAACCAAAAAAACCCACATTGTCCAATTAAGGGAAGAGCCATTTTCCTCTTTATCTTCATCCTTGATCTGCTTAAATTTTAATCATTTCAGATGCCAGCTCTAACAAAAGTCTGCATTCACCAAAGGTGTGTGATTTTTGTTATGACACACATCACTGTCCCAGGGAGAGAGAAGATGATGAATTTCTTGGCAGCAAGTTCATTAACTGGAGGCTGTGTATTATCAGCCTTCCACCAGCCCCTCTCTGCTCTGTTTCACTGGGCTCCAGGTACCAAAATTGTTCCTTTTCACTGTGCTTTTTAAAAACCTCTCAAATTCAAATCCATTCGGTGATCACATGCAGTTTGCATGTGATTGAGTAGGTCAGGCTTTCAGCAGACTGAAAAAATCATGGGTCACATCATCTGGGAACTTAACAAATAAGAATAACAAGGAAAGTCAGTGGCAAACAATATTAATAATTCACCTGTCCGTCACTGCAGCTCACAATTGGAGGAAGATCCTCTCTCCTCTTGATAGATAGGCAGGAGGAAAAGCCCTGTCTCAAATGATTAAAGGAGGCAGTATATAACAAGCTTTCCCCATGCTGAGAGTGCCAAGAAAGAGGCTGGTCAATGATATTTAAACACACATTATCCTTCCATCTTCCTGTCATTTTGTTCTGCAAGCTGTTCAGATTTGTCTGTGCCAGTAAGGCGGCTGTGAAAAGCAGCTGAGCAAACACAGAGAAAAATCAGTCTGAGTATAGGATTTGGACTTCAAAATATGTCCCTGGATTTTTTTTTTCCCTATTTCCCTTCTTTTTCCCCTCTCCTCTCTTTCTGACCCAACATCCCATTAACTTTTAAATACACCAACACCTAAGCAGAAGAGAAGCAATGCAGCCAGGTGGAGAAAATGCTGCTGTGTGAAAGGATGCAGAGAATTTTAATATGAGGACGAAAACATAGCCCCAAACTTTTTAAAAATTTCCTCTCAAGACAGTTTCTGAAGCAGTGGTGGGATTTATTTATGTCTGTCTGTGTGCCCTCTCTGCTTTACCCCTTCCCCAGCAGGACCAGCCTGTCGAGCCCTGCTGGGCTTAGGCACAGAAAACACTTGGTCACTGCTCCTGCCCCGTGCTCTGGAACCCCTGACCCAGCTGTCCCGGGATACAACAACTCTCAGATGTAAAACTCAGGTTCCCTTTTGTTCTCGTTAGATGCTGCTTCCCTCTCTGCAGAAAGGACACTCAGGCTGGTGGGTCTGGAGGGACCTGTCCAACCCTGCTCCCACCAGACCTGCAGAAGGATTATCAGAGGAGTTTTCTCTCTAAGAGATGGGGCAGGGATGAATCTGGGGCAGAAGCTTTAGCTAAACAGGACGCACTTCAGGATTTATACCAGCCTGGGATAATGTCTGGATTTTATTTGCGATGTGAGTAATCACAAAGGCACTTAAAAACAACATGTAATATGCTAGAAATGGCTGAACTTATTCTCCTTCCACTTGGACATAAACTGAGATCCGCAGAAGGCAAAGGGGTATTTATTCAGCCTTTCTCTATAACAGATTTCCTTTTAAGCTTTAACATCAGGTTGGCTATGGAAGAAAGGGTGGAGCTGACCCAGCAGATAGACCTGGGTGGAAAAGCAGTCCTGGTTGTTAATATGAGAGATCTGCATGACTCAGCACACAACTAATGATGATAGCCTAATCTCTTAATTTCTAACCTTCATGATTCTTGACCAGCCACTTCAGGTCTTTAAAAGGCCAAGGCTCTGCCTGTCCCCAGGATTAATTGATTCAGGCAGGAGAAATCAAAGTTGGTAAAGAATTTAGTAATCTTTGTAGATTTTTAAATAATCTGATCCTTTTTAGATTTCAAAAGTGTTAACCCATAATATTTGAGGGCTCACAGTATCTTTTAATATGCTTCAAAACTCAGGCATATGTGAACTAAGTCATATTTATTTCATCACTCAGAGAGATGTAATTTTGTTTGCAGATGAAAAGGCCTCTGAAAGAACAGAAATGATAATGGAATTTTTGAACCCCAAAAATGTCATGCTATTGGAAAGCAACTGCATGTATATAAATCCATCCTTAATCAAAAAACTGCTTATGACTCACTTGATTTTCAGAGAAGTATGTACTTAGAAACTTCTCTAAGGTGAAATGAAAGTGAAGGAGGCAAAGTCAGAGCTTCCTTCTGAGGTTTCTTTCAGGATCCCTTCTTCTGTGTGTTTGTATGGAGGCCCTTGACATTTGTAACAGCTGGTAACCATATCAGCTGCAGTTTAGGAAAGATTAGTGATAAGATACCTTCGTAATAGCAACCAGCAGCCCAAATTAGATCTGTGAGAATAAAATGATCTTTCGATTTCACAGTCACACTGAATGCATTGGTTTGGAAAAAATCAATTCTTTTGGCAGCAGATTCAAAATTCTGGACTTCAGGAAGTTGCTTTGTTTAATGTGACTGTTCTGATCAGAAGAAAGGAAAATTCATTCAGCTGCCCTCAAAATAAATCCAAGAAAAGAAGAAAAAAATTACCTGTGTGTATTGGATTACCAGCAAAATGAGATTTCTACCACATCAAGACAGGTTAAAATCTATTTTAGTTTATTAATAGCCAGGTTTAATTCTCTTTAAAATCAGTGATTAGGGGGTGTCTTATTAGTTGAGCTTTGTTTTCCAAGTACACTGTAGCCATTAAGCTGTCTCTTTATTTTACATTTCAAAGATTTAAATAAGATACACAAACACAATCTATGTTATTTACTTTAATGGAGTAGCTTAATTGCTCCCCAAGCTTTTCAGTACACATTATAAATAATTGCAAGACACAAATAGAGAGCAAAAGGAGCAGGCACATAGATGACACCGTAACCTTCCAGTGACTCACGCTGCCACTCCTCTGCACTGAGCACTTAACAGCATATATTAAATGCACAGTACCTCAGCCATAAAAGTGTTTAAGCCCAGGGCAACCTACAGATTTATTTCCAAAAGGAAGAAAAAGATAGCCACCCCAATTATGCAATTGAGACCAAAAAGCTGTAAAATGGAACACCTATTAGTCACGGCTTTATTGTTGTTACTCCCAACCCGTGGATCTGGCAAGAAAGCCATGGCACAAAATCGTTCCTGGATGCATCCGAAAAGATGATACAGACCACAGCGAGACCTATCAGTGTGGTGGTGGGAAATGCTTCTCATTACTCCCTGACGGGTGGAGATGTCTCTCCTGCTGGAGCAGAGGGCAGCAAGCACACTGGAGGCTTTCAGGGAAAATTTGTGGGGAGTTAACCTTTGCTGCAGTGCGGGAGCTCTCAGGACCCTCGTACCACGAACCAATGTGATTTCGCAAGAGCCCTTTATTGTTTACATCACACTATTTTTATACATTTCTGCAGCTGTAGCTCACACGATCACAGATCCGATTGGATTTCTATGCTGTCCATGCTCTGCAGGCACCTTTCAGAGACCCTGATTGGTTCCAGTCCAGGATGGTACCATTCTTCTTTTTATCTACTTTCTTGCCATTTTGTTATCCTGTCTTCCACCAGCTTCTTTCCCAATTTAGAACAGTCTACATTTCTGTAGCTTTGACGAATTCTTGAGGTCTCTGATCAGGTAGCTGAGCACACTTGGCTGGGGCACTCTGACAGAATTTGGGTGCCTTACAGCAGTGCAGGGCTCGATGGAAGGTGGAGGGGTTCACATGTCACTGCTGCTTTTGGAGCCCTCGTGGCCCAGAGGCCAAGCTCCAGTGCCACTCGCTGGGCTGGCAAGGGGATGATGCCCCTCTGGGGTCAGGCTTTTCATGCATTTGATGGTGATGCCTGTGGCCCGTACTTCTCATGAGCTCCCTCAGGGCTCCCTTCGCTCTGTTCCTCTAAGGAAATGGCACACACAGATCCGCGGTGAGTCTGAAACTGATGATAAGTGTTAGCTTTTCACAAACATTGGGCTTGATCCCGTGGAGCAAGCTCAATTAGTCAAGGGAAAGTTAAGACTTTTCTTTTCTTGCACAGTCTGAGTAGAGCTACTTAGAAGAGGAGAAAAAATATCCACAAACAAAACCACTTTCCTTAAAAGAAATATCTCCTGTTGCAACATCAGCTAGATTTTTCTGGGACTGTATTTGGATAAGTATGCGTGTGTATGTTTGTGTGTGTGTTGGGGGAGAAAAGTCTAACAATCTCAAGGCATCCTGCTTCAGCAGTTTTGGCATTAAATAATTTGATTGCTCTATCAAGAAAGCATTCTGCTGAATTTAATTTTCATCATAACATTTTACTCTGTATGATTAAAAAGGAGAAGGGAGGGTAGAGGCAGGTCAGTGAAGCTTGTTTGGATGTATAATGTGGAGTTTCTGATGGAGTTTTTTCAATTTTATTTCATAAAAGTTTTTTTTTTAAATTCCTTTCTATCCACTAAAGATAGGAAACCAGCAAATATGGAAACCTCAACATTGTCACACAAACAGTGAGCTCACCTGAGACCTGCAGAGCTGCATGATTTTTAACAATTTTTCTTGAGCTGGAATTTGACAACCTGACAGACTCTGAGCTTTGGTGGGCTCTGGGTGGATCTTGCTCCCCAGCTCTGCTCTGTTTACAGGAATTGGGTGTTCTCAGCCCTTGCAGCTGGCTGAAGGAGCTGCTCAGGAAGCCTCTGAGCCAAGAGAAAGATGTCTTTTAAATCAGGGAGTTTTAAGTCAGATCCTATTATCAAATATTATTTTGATGAGAGTCAGAAAATGTAGATAGGCAGATGAAAAGACAGATCACTAGAATTACTTCAATATCTTTGAAATAACTGAAACAAAGGGATAGAGAACACATATATTACAAAAGGAAAGAATCAAATTTGCATCTGTTCTGAGAGATAATGTGTTCAATCATGTGGCTGCTCTTTAGCCATGTTATTTTCACATTGAGCAGATAATGTAAAGCTCTTGTGTACCTAATCAAAGCTTTGTCACTTAAAATAACAAAGACTTGTTAATATGACAGTCATGGTAGAAGACTGAGTACCTGCAAGGCCTAGTGGAAAACTCTGACCTACTAAACCTTCATTAACTTACTTTACTGTCATTTTCTAACATTTATTCATACACACACACAATTTAAAAAAAAGAAATAAAAGTCACAGTGACACTAAATTTGCTTGATTCTTATATGCAGCACTTCAGTACCTCCTTCACTCCTCTGATTTGCCACCAGCTCATCCTCCTCAGGACATGATAATGCATTTCTGAGCAGCAGGAACTGCCTTTGATCAATGGAGTTTGTGTCACTTGACTGTAGAGAAAAAACCAGCAAGTCACAGAACTTCCCTTCCCCAACTGCAAATTCTAGTGCTTCTCTGCTGAATTGAGTAAAAGTGCCATCTGCCTGCCTAAACCCAGAGTATGTTTTTATGTTTCTTGTGTTCTATACACACCTGGTAAAAGCAGATAAACATTCTCCCAAATGGAAAAATGTGACTGGTCGATCTTGGAATTTCTACAGATTTAGATCGAAACCACTGGTGAGTTGCAGCTGACTTTCAAAAAAAAAGTCTCCCAGGAAGTGTTAGAGAAAAACATCTTCTCAAGGTCTTCATGAAATACATGCAGAATATTTATAACACACTGTGACAAAAGCCTTGTAGGATTAATTTTTCGTGTTGCAAAGACACTCTGTGGTCAATCTCAAATCACAGGGAAGTGATACCTGTTCTTCAGAGGGGAAAGACACTTCTCATTCATAGATGGGATAAGAAGGAGAATCTTGTTGGGACAGAATTTAGATGGTGCTAAGGGCCTCAATTAAATAAAAATATAAAAGAAAAAAAGTCCTAACATTTGAGAACAACACCTCCCTGACCTCCATCTTCCAAAATGCCAAAGCCAGCAACTTTACAAATCCTTCATCTGATGTTGGCGTGGGTGATTCATACATGAATTTGTTTTAGGAAGCAGGTAGATGTTGTAGGTGTTGCAATTCTCTGCTATTTATAGAGGTGGAATAACTTGCTACCCAGCAAGACCATCATACTTCACTAATGTCTATGCAAATACTCCAGACCAGCATTCCCATGATAGATTTATATTTCTTCTAAAGCTGGGACCTTGATTGCTATTGAAATCTTGACTTCCTAATCACTCATTGCCATTGCATTGAATGTCATGTATTTTAAAACTATCACTTATCCCTCTATCTCTCTCTTTTACTGATTTTGTCCTTAAAGTTTAAAAGGTATGTCTTTTCTGAACGACACTAAGATTGACACCTGGCACCCCTCTCCAGTGCATAACCTACATCATAATGAAAATGTACAAAGCCATCACCTCAGACAGAGGAATAGGGACAGGGAAATGCTAAGATGGAACAGAATCATTTCTTCCCTTGGCTCACTGCTTGCACCTTTTCCCTTGAGTCGTGAGAAGCTGCACTTTATGAGCCTCTGAGGTCAGCAAGAGGGAAGTTCTTGAGCATTTCCCAGTAATAGAGATATAAAGAAGGAATAATCTTTAACTTACAGTAATAGGGTACTTTTTTAAAAGCCAGGATGTTATAACCATTTAATTTAGATAATAATGGGACACTTACATAAGAAAAGAGCTTGCTTGGTATACATCATCTTGGGAAATTCCCTCTCTCACCCTCAAACTAACAGGTCATATTGGATGTCATTAATTCAGCAATTCTGCTAAGCAGCTCTAGGGCACTCTTGAACTTCAACCCAGAGCACAAGGGAGCAGAGGCAGGCTGCCAGCTTGTAATTCACTGAAAGGAAGAAAAAAGCAAAAAAGAAAAAGGAAAAAAAAGAAAAGAGGAAAAGAAAAAATTGCCTCAGTTAGACAATGATTTTCATCTAACTGAAGATGAGCTGCCTACATATGCTAAGAGTTATGGACATTAAGGAGAGAGAAGTGCTTTTAAAAATAAATTGTGCTGGAGAAATGCCTGGGGATTCCTCACCAACCAAATTTTTTTGCCAGGCTGAAGCTTGCAAACAAGTCTGAGGCAGAGGGTTGTGCTTTCTGGAGTGGAGCTCCATCCTCTTGCAAACACAGGATTTAACATCAACAAGCAAAATGTTAACATTCATCCTCAAGCTTGACATCTTCAAGCAAGAATCTGCAGAGACCAAGTCTGTCCTCCACTGCCCCAGCAGGAATCCCAGAAACCCTTGAAATGTTGGATTCAGCCTCAAATCAAGACAGCTCTGGAAACTGATGGCTGCCAAGCCATTCCCAAAGAGCCTACTCAGGAGGACAGTTTGGCTTTCAAAAGTCCCAACAATGACACAGTTTTGTGGCTTTGAAGAAACTGGGTGAAAAAGAACTATCCAAGTGATGAGTTGAGGGAAGCATTAGCACTCCTTTCCCAAGACAAATATTTTTCACTCATGGTTATGCTGTGTTTGAATTCAACAAAATGGTGAATACATTGGTGAAGGTGCAAAGTAGGAAAGGGAGGAAATAAAGAATATGTGCCAGTCACTAAGTTTTCTTAGTAAAGAATAAGTGTGGTAAGGGAGTCATAATTGGAAAAAAAAGTGTCTACCACTTAGTGATGATAGGTGGTAGCAAAATCCAACACAGGAGGTAACAAAGAACATTTTCACACTTCTGCAATTGCTCTGTAAGGAGAATTTTAAAGGGGCCCAGAGGTTCATTTCTGATCTGGTGTTAAGCTTCACCATAATTCTTTCACCTCATTAGTCTGTGCACAGGTTTAATCTTTTCTGACAGCAGCTTTACAGGGGGAAAGATTTAAACTACTGGAACAACAGATCACCTCAAAAAAGACTTGTCCAAGTTCCTAAAGCCAAAGCAGTCTCAAAACTAATATATGCCAGTTATGCTAATAGTTTTCCCAGTGTTTTATTTAATCAGCATGGATTGTTCAAACAGGCCTGGATTTATAGTGAAGCCACTGAAATACAATTTACTTACGAAATAAATAAATAGAGGGATTAAATTCTCTGCAGAGAAGTAAAACTGTTAATTAGCATCCCTTTTAGCAAAGAGTAGCCACCTGTACACTTAACAGAAGGTGGTCTCTAGCTGCAGCAAGTCTGTCTTCTAAGTGCTTCCTGGATTTACAGAATAATATTGATTGGGAAAAACAAAACAAAAACAAATGCAGTCGGTGGGAACTCTAATAACACCTGAAATCCATCATTACATGATTTATTTTCCTTCTCAATACAGAAGTCTTACCCCATATTTATTTTAAATGCATTCTATTGTGTCCGAGCTGTGAGTTATCTTTTGCAAATGGATCTTGTGGATTGTAGTATTTGAACCATGGAAAGGAAAATTCTACATCCATGATCATTCCCTAGATCTTTACAGAATCAGACTTCAAGACAAATGTGTGTTAAAGTGTACGGAAGATGCAAAGCAAAATACAAACACAATGTGAGCCTTTTGAAAATGAAATGGGAATGAGACCGACAAAAGCAGTAACACCAGCCCACCCACATTATTACACCCACATTATTTATTTTTACCATCACTAAGTCCACTTTTTGCTCATTTTGAAATTAAAGTCGCTATATTTGCCACGATAAAGAATACCAGATCAAGCATCTCTCCCCAGAATAATGCAGATCAAAAATTATGCCAGATTGTATTGAGGCTTTTTAAAAACCCTTACAGCAGAAAAAAGATGAAGTATCTCTGAATTATCTTTGCTGTTTGAATCCATCACACTGACAAAATGCATCTAATGCTTTTTGCAGAGAATATAGCAATGCCATGCTCCCGCCCCAGTCCTACAGGCCACTGATGACAAAAGTCACTAACTAAATTTCCCCCACCTGTCAATTCCATTCATCCTATACCAATATAATCGTTTCTGCTGCAGTGACCACTGTGCTCCAAAGATGGAATTTCACTTGGGATGGGCATATCAAAATTATGTGTGTGCTGATTGCCATTGTAAAGTAACCTCCAACACTTTTTCCCACAAGTCAGCCTCAGAGCTGAATGTGCTCCTGTGTGAAAGAAAAAAATTGGAGAGGCTCTCAGGAAGATAGAAAAACTAAGAAAGGTGATCTTGTGGACCAACAAATCCATCTCCAGACTCTGAGAGTGCTTTCCTACTGCATAAATTCAGGATGGATTTCATAAATACCAAGGTTGCATTTGTAATTGTGTTAGCCTCTTTCAAGGTCAGCAACATCAAGCTGGTGCACTCACTCCTTTGCTCTTCAGCCTCATGGGTACTGTCATCATCTTGGTCGAGGCATGGCTAAAGCTCCAGTGCTAAGTGCTGCAAGTTACCCTGTGGATTCCCCACAAAGAACAGAGAGACCCGAAAGCAGCCCACAACCTGCACTATACATCCATTCTCTTCTGGGCAACGTTTTAATACAGCTCTGGCTGTGTTTTTATTTTAAAAACCAAAAATAGCTACAAGCCTCTCAAAGAATTCCACATAAGGTTAGAAGAAAAAAGTGCTCACTGCTGCCACAGGCACAGGTGTGCTCTGCATGTGAGGTATCCACCTGGAAGTACTTCATTTACAGATAAATTGCCAATAGATTCCACTCAAGATTGTATATTCCCATAATAGGACCTTGTAGGACCAATACAAAGGGTACAAATGGGATGTGGTTTCCTCTATTCAGCTTTTTACCTAAAACCTCCCAAGGCAATCCACAAACATGAACACCTACACCCTGCCTTTGAAGCAAGGCTGACCACCAACCCTCTCTGGCAGAGCTTTGGGGACATGCAGGCATCACAGCTCTTTTCTGTCAGCACACATCCTCATGCTCTGTTTCATAAAACATGGACAGACCAAAATAAGTAAAAGAGGCATAATCCAATACCATCCAGAATCAGGAGTCCCAACAGTTCTTCCTAAGCAGAACTAATGAGTGACAGGCTGAGAGACAGTAATAAGAATAGTAAGCTCATGGATAAAATGGGATTATGCTAATTCAAATCAATTTTAGTACAGGAGACTTCAGCGATATCCTGAAAAATTGTCAGGTTAAACACAGACATACCACTGCAATCTCTTCTGTTTAGTTTATTTTTTTCCTCCTCTGTGTTAGTGAAATCTGTGCAATGTAGTTTCCTACTTTGTTTTTGCAAAAGTTTTTGCATTATATGACTGAGCCAAATTGGCCTGAAGTGGCCACAATGTAATCAACTCCTTTTATTACCTGTGTGAAACAGAGTTTTTTGTTTTCTGTCGTGGGCTTTTTTTCCCCAAAGCAATAGTTCTTTGAGTTATGTGGTTAAATATATTAATCTTGCCCACTTTTAAAAAAATAATCCACTGAATTGTTCTGGGGTTGCTCGAGCTGCAGGAAAACTTAAAATTAAACAGTGTCAGCAGAAGGCTGATCCACTTCATACCAGGCAGAGAAAAATTAAAAGAGAATTTTAATCCACTGTTACATTTTAAAACTAATGATCTTTAAGGCCCTTTTATGATAGAGGCTCCTCCATCATCTGGAAGGTGTGTGCTTTGCAATGCCAGGGTGCCACAGCTGCAGTCCCAGAGCAAATCCACATCCCTGCCCCTTTCAGGAGGCTCCTGACCTGCAGCTGCCAGTGCCAAACGCCCCGTGCACGGGGAGCAGGCAATGGATGGAGCTGTGCCTGTGGAAGGGACTCCTCCTTGTCCTGTCTCTGCACATCAACCTGTCTCCCTGCAACCTACTCGTGTGTATAAGGTTAAATACACGCTGTGAAAGGTGAAAAATTTCCTGGGATCGTCCCAGTGCTAACCTATATCAAACAGAGACCCAGCCAAATCAATTAGGTGCAACTGCTGTTAGGATTTTCTAAGCTGATTGTTCCCAAGCCATATTCTCTCTGTCTTTTGTCACAGCTGTTGTATACAAACCACTCTTGTTTTAGTTTTCCAATTACTTATTGATTCATATACAAGGGAAGGGGTACAAGCGACAGGTAATTTAAGTCTAAAAATATCTCTTCCACTCATAAAAAGACACAGATTCTTTTTTTACTGGATAACAGAGAACAATAAGTGGTGTACTGTGATGTTCCTTTGACAGAGGTTTAAGAAAAGTATTGCAGTGAACCTCTACTTCAGAATGTCAGAACTCAAGGTATTTCAGCTAAATCAGGGACTTAGTTCTCAGAAAAGGCCTCTTATCTTGCTTCCAAGGCTCTTAAGAACACTAAGAACATGCAGGTAAAAGAAAGCTCTCTCGGTTTTGAAATTTTTGGGTTTGTCATAAGAGCTGTGCTGTGCTATTTTTTTCCCCACCAGGAAATGCATTTCTTTCTGTGAGAACTGTAAATTTGCAGCTTTGCTCCAAAACTATATATCAAATCAGCAAATTTAGAGATGCAGTAACTGCAGCATACATGAACAAAAAACCAGCAGCACCACCAACAAAAAGACTTTTAAGGAGAAATCAGTACAGACATTCTTTTGCCACAGGAAACCAGCCCGACATCCAGCAAAGCCATATCCCTTAATGTTTACTATTAGTCTTTTTTCAAAGAAGTTCAAATCCTAGACAAACTTACAAAAAGGACTGTTGTTTCATTTATTCATTCAGTTGTATTTGTCAGCACAAATATTTCAAAATCCCAAAACTGTCCCATAAACATTTGTCATACCCTAGTAACACCCTTCAAGCCAACTTTTCACATCCAGTTTTATCAGAATAACACTTTCAGATCTATAGCCCTGCCTTACACAGGTAGCATGGCCAATACATAATAAAAGCTTTTTGTGGTGGAAGTTGCTAAATACAACGCCTGTTTTTTAGCCAGCAATAAGAGTCCTTTACCTCTATGCAAATAAATAGCATTTGTAGAATCAACATTCCTATTGTCTCATTAAACAATCGAGTAAGCTCTGCTTTTCAGGCTCAAAGACTGTGTTCAGTAGAAAAACTCTACAAAGAGGAAATCATTTCTTAAAGCATGAATGGCTGATTATGAGGTGGGACAAAAATATGCAGTTCAGGTAACTTCTTGGAGGTAGCAACAGGCTGGATGACAGAAAAAGAGCTGTGAGGAAGAACATTACAGGAAGAAGGAAGCTCTGGCACAGAGCTCATGAGTCACACAGGTGGGGATCTCTACTCAAAGAAATTCCCTACCACTGTTTCTTTCCACATATACTGCACTCAGGTCAATTTAGAAAAAGAAATATCTAAGGGCTGTTTGACTCAAATCATCGTGCTTCCACTTAAGAGAAATAGTCTTGCAAGCCCTAAATATTGGACAACTTGTAACAAAGGGAAACATTTTTTTTTTTTTAGAAATATAATTATAAAGAAATAAAAAGAAAGATCATTCATCATTCCTGCTATAACCTTATAAAGCCTCTGTGGGTCAGTTCATACAGTAAAAGAGAACATAGCTTTTTAGTATGTTTAAATTTTTTTACTATTCCCCAGCATGGAAAAAGCAATCTTGAGACCAGAACACTCAAAGGGAACACTGTGTCTTTCCATTTCTGCCCCCCAACGCCTTCAGTAAAGGCACTTGAAATTCATTTCTAGCTAAGTTTTACTAAGTAAATAGTTATTAAATAATTATCTGCAAGATACATTTTTGGGCTACTAGTAATTTTAAACTAAATCTATATAATAAAGTCATTGTTAATTAATTAGCAGTAAATGTGCCCTGTATTTTTATAAGGAAGTACAAGTAAAACATGAATAAGGTGAGTCACGAACATTCATTATAAAATACTTCATTCCATGGATAGGAGCTGGAAGATTAAAGCTGGGACAAGGAATCTTCTGATTTCTTGCCACCCAGTTTGAAAACCAGTGTGAGAACTGGACTTTGAAAACCGTCTTGAAAACCAGTGAGGAGACAGATCAGCCCTTGTGGAGGTACTTTCTTCAGCAGAGTGACATGAAGCAGGTCTCTGAGCTCTGATGTCCCTCTGCAACAAAAGGAACTCTGTGATAAAAAACAAAAACCCAACCAACCAAACAAAAAAGAACAAAACCCCCCCAGAATCAGACCTGGAGGATCTTACATGTTAAAGAGGAGGTTTCCAGCTGATTTCTCCTATGACTACCTGAATTTCAGCTTATGTCTATTTCCTTTCCTGGGCTCCATGGCTTCACATTCCAGCAGACCAATAAATCCACTAAAGATCAAGGAACTGGGCAGTGGGCAGCAAGGGCACGTGGAGCAGAGCAGAGCCCTCCGTGTCCCTTCCTGTCACACAACTCCAGCAGCACCCAGCTTGCCAGGGCAGCACGCTGCAGGCTCTGCAGAGGGACTGTCTTGGTTTAACACTTCCTGATGTTTAGTTTTCAGTTCTCTGCTTCCAGAGATAACTTTTTGTTGGGTTACACCATGGGTGTTAGAGAAGAGCAGGACTGAAGGCCTACAAAAGCATCTTCCCTAGGCCCGGTGGTAATCATGGAAACACTTCCAGGTCACCTGAGATGAGCTAGAAAAGAGGACTATGGGTCAGTGACCTTCTTCACCAATGGCCCGGGAAGATTGTGGTTAATGACCTTATATGGTATTACTTACCTTACCATAATAGGTAATATCTAGGGAATACTCCAGGTGAATGGGTGAAATCCTGGGATATGATCTTCCTGTTTATATGAGGTTACATCCTGTTTGTGCACTGGTATTTAGGTAACCTGAGCTGTGCAATGAACGTCTTTGCACTGCTCCATCTGGCATGCAAAGTCCTTGCCTGGCGTGAATGCTGCAACCTTTGCCTTATTCACAAAGAGGAGAAGAAAGGATCATCCTTTCAGGCTTGTTTGGTTGTGGAAAAGTGTGGCTCCATAAGGCACAGATCTCATCTGGAGGTACTCCAGGGGCTCAATAGTTTTTTGTAAAACCAGGAGGAGAGTTTCTAGAGTTCTCACAATACTGTGAGCAGAGCACTAGGGAGTGCTCACCCTTTTTCAGTGCTCTCATACTTTGCCTCTTATGAAAGAGGACAAAATATGGCTGTTATCCTCTTGTACTGGAAGGAGGTAACAGCCCAGAGAGCAGTAATTCTGCTAAACTACCTTGTCTCTGAAAAATAATCTGCTTCATACTCTAACACCACATGAAAGGGATTTTCCAGTTCAGCTGTTAGATATTCCTGTCTCTTTGAAACACTGGAAGTTGCTCAGCATAGCAAAAAATCTCAAATAGCATGGCAAAGGACACCACTGCCACAGCCCTTAAGCAAAACTCAAACCTTGGGAGCCTGTTTAGAGAAGCTAATTTAAAGATGATGTTGATGATGACAAAGATAAAATTAAATCTTATGTCCCAAACAGATTTACAGTTTAACATTTCAGACTGAGTGGACTGTCAGATAAAGCCTACTCTTGAGGGAAACAAGTGGCAGCACTGAACTTAATATATACTCCCCTTTTTATAGGAAGTGTCACTTTAACAATCCCAGGAAATGGCTGTACTGTTGAGAAGTCACTAATCTCTGTGTTTCATTTGGAGGATTTCCATTGTAATGCCCGTTAAGCTCGGATTATCATTGCTGTTAGACTGTCAGAGAGCAAACAACAGGGAAATGAACTTCTGATCAGCATATATTACTTTTTCATCTCTGATTAATATTAATGGACAAGTAACTGCAGAGCTACTGCCATGCAAAATCCTGTGGCAGCATTCTGCTGAAGACTAGGTGGGCCCGGGAAACAGCATAGAGTTTCTCTTGTTGGACTGTCCTGATCCTGGCGTGCAAGTGTTGAGGGAGCTAGACATAAAAACATTAAAAAAAAAAAAATACAATGAAAGAGCTGCTCAGTATGAAATTTGGGTTGTCTACCTGCTGATCAACATCTGCCAGATATCACATGGGATTCAATTAATTTTATCCAATTAATTAAGTTACATTTCTCACTGACTTCCCCTGGCACTCAGAGCACCAGCACTGAGAGGTGTGGAAGACACTGGGCTACCTGAGAAAGCAACTCTCAGTGTAAGCATGCTCAGAAAATAAGAATTTGTTGTACTGAATAGCATATCCTGACCTCTTTGGAAGATTCAGGCATGCAGCAATTGAAAGCTCCATCTAAGTTCTGAATGCATAATTCCTGTAGCACAAGTACTCCTAAACACATCTTTGATTAGCTGAAAATGCAATTATTTTTATAATAAAGCTTTGCAGACAGCTTGTAAGAATATCAATGGCCTTATTTTTTCCCTTTCCTTCCCTATTTTAAAATCAGTTTCTGTTAGAGGAGCAGAAGATTTACTGGAGAAATAAGTGCTTCACTTGCATTTAAACCATGTAAAAGACAGATTGGCTGTGGTTTTAGACACTTGCATCAAAGTAATTACAGCACTATATAAAGTATTGGATTCATTAAGAGGCTCTAAAACAATTTTTATATACTATTAAGTAAAAAGGGAAAAGAATAAAAAATGGGAAGCTATAAACATAATGACTTGCTTTCTCTGTCAAGTAAACTCCTCCCAGCTTGTGTCAAGGAACAATGGGTAACATGAGGTGCACAATGAGAGTAAATAAAGTGTTGGACTGGGTCTCAGGAGGTTTACATGCAGTGTCCATCTTGAGAGAGGGTTCCTGTGTGCAGTAGGGCAGTTAGTCCATGTATAAATGCAATTTATCCTGTATTCAGCTCAACAAAGGTAAAAATTTATTTTTGCCTGGTGCCTTCAAATTGCAGTCTGTTTAGGGAGGTCAGAGTCTCATTCTGAGCATTTATTCAGTGCTTACAGCAGTAGGACATTGGTTTTGCTCAGCTACCAAGATGACATGATAATGCTTTTTGAAGACACAAATAGTAACATGAGAAAAGACACTTCAGAAGGTTCAAAATAGCCATAGCAAAAACAGGACAAAGTTAGTAAAAAAGATGTTTATCAAAGAAAATATTCAGGTAATGAAATCTCTAACCAAGAACACTGTTTGTGGAGAGTGTCTCAGGTGTTCAGATGAGAGAGTGTGTTCTAAACTAGATTGGGCAATGCAGCTGGGAACACTACAGAAGCAGCTTCAGCTGTGGGGTTGATGTTTGCTAATGCCTGAACGAGTATGTCTGTCTGAGATGGTTACAAGAACTACAGACTTACTCTGGAAATTCAGGCCCGAAAACCAAAAACAGTTTCCTGTGAACAAAGCTGATGCAAAACAAGTGGGCTGTGTCTTTCCTTACTTTCAACCTTCATCCTACAGCTTGACAATTGGGAAAGAAAAAGAAACATCCAGGGACCAGCATGCCTTGAATACTTTATTTCGTCTACTTTACACATTAATTTCCCAAGTGTTTCCTGATTCTTATTTGGTTAACACATTAGGGTATCTAATTCTTATTTGCTACGCAAATCGCTCATTTGCAATCAAATTTCCATCAGTATTTGCTATCTTATTATCTTGGTTAACATCACTTTTGCACTTTACTATTAACTAGAGAGACATTCTGAAGAGCAACCCAGTGTTATAAGTTGAGAATACCATGGCTCTGTTTTTCTAACAAAGAAAACTGCTGTAATGTCACCAGGTCATACCAGTTATCTAATCCCAGCATCCCAAAAGTTTATCAAGCAACCATCTCAGGCTTGCAGTTTCACTGCTTGCATTTCTGCCAGCTAATTAAACTGCAGTAAGACAAAACTGGAACTGCAGCAACTGGACTAAAAGTCATCTTCACCTCAAACTCGAAGCCACATGGACCCCACAGAGAGTGGTGATCCCACAGAGAGTGGCGTGGCTCTGTCTGGGGTCAGCTGCTCCACAGCTCAGGAGCGTGTGTGTTCTGTAGCACCACGACAATGTCAGTGTGCACCTCTCCAGAGATGCCTTCTGTGAGTAGGACTCAGTGTAATTCTCTTCAGGGCACTCTTTCTCCAAAGCCCAAAGATTCAAGCTCACATGTAGGAATCTCAGCTGATACCAGTAAGGCTTTTTGGTTTCATGTCTGAGAACAATCCTGTGAGAAGCAGAGATTCTGCTCCTGACTTAAGAAAGAAGCCTACAAGTGTAGACAGCTGTCTGCGTAATTAACAGTACAACATGAAATAATTCCTAAAGCAATATTAGAGCTGCACTCTTCACTCCTCACTACCTTTTTCCCCACTGCAAGGCAGCTTCACTTTTCTTCATACCCACAGAACTTCAGCCTGTCATTTCAGTGCATTTCCCTGAATGTTCCCAGGTAATTGTACTATCCTTTTGGTTAGACTTAATACTGCTTTGACATCTGAGCAACTCATTCCTTCTTATGCTGCTTCTGTGATGCGTGAAGCTTTCACCTTCCCTCCCATTCATTGCCAGTGCCTGACTGCAAACTAAGGAGAATATATTGTAATGGGAGGAATGCAATGGAGAATGATCTGGGTAAAAATGAAAAGCTGAGTTATAGGAGGAGACAGCAAAGCTATTGAACCACAGATGAGTTTGTGTAACCTACATTTTCAAAAGTCTCTGACAAAAATTAGTTTGAGATCTCTGTGAACACAAAGACACTAATTTTGAATTTACTAGGAATATGGGCTGTCAGACATAAAGCCATCTAAAAGAATCCATGTCCCAGATAGCCAAATGACAAGGAAGTTAAGAACCAACCTCATCAAACTTGGCTTTTAATTTTATCCCCCAGGCTTATCTTGGATAATTCAAAATTATACAGATGGGATTCCCAACCAATGAAATGTGCTTTTGAGTCCTGAAAGAATGGCTGTTATAAAGAAGAAAAGATTTGAGAAGGGTGTGATGCTACATACATTGAACCAAATTTTTCCTGCAGCTATTAAATTTACAGCCAAGAGATACTGAAAATACAGCAGCCAGTGGCAAGATTTACAGTAAATTATCTATATTTTGAATTAGGGACTTCTAGATACTTAATAGTAATTGCAAAAGTGTTATCTCTTGGTAAAATGCACATTAATCTTGCTCTTTCCCATTTAAGAAGGATCATTCCCTGGTTATTATTCAACTCAGTGTTCCAGCAATTTTCAATCCTATCTTTTCTCCTACCCTCAATTTCTGCTGACACCAGAAGAGAGGCTGCTTGTCATCTGGGTAGTTCCCATGACCTGGGGCTGGGGAGGGTTTTTGCCACATTACCAGGCTTTCCCAGTGTCTTAAGAGGTTGGAAAGGGCAAAGCAATGCAGAGGCTGACTCTGACCTTCTCCAGGGTAACCTGGCTTTCTCCCCATGCCAGCCATCCCTGCAAGGCTCCCCAGTGCTCCTCTCTGTGCCTGCAGGAACTCGCTGTAGCACTTGCCCTGGAAGCTTGTGGGAAGATGGAATGAGAGCTGCAGGGAGCTGGAGGCAGCTGGAGAAGGGCCCTCCTTCTCTTGACTATTAATTCATTTTCCTACTTGCTCAAAAAGTGGGTGTTACGTGCTGATATTCCTATATACTTACTAATTAGTGTCCCATTAACCTTGAACTGCAGAGCTCCCAGCTGCCAGCTGCAGCTTGTGATATCTTGAGTATGTGTTTGATGAACTCTGGAGACATTTTCATCTGTTAAATATAGAAAAGCTGAACAGCTTCCCAGGACAGGCAATGCAGCACAGAATCATATGCTTGTCAAGGCCATGTCTGCTCTCCTGACTTCAAACTAATAGAGCTGCAAAGTTAGTGAAACTGTGCAATTCCATCTGGCTCAGACCCAGGCTAATTTCCCAGACAAATATCCATGTGACAGAAATTAGCTGCTACATTGGGCGTTTAACCACTGCTTGCACTGGTTTGATGACCAGGAGCATACCATAAATACTATGCCAAAAGCCTGCCAGTTCGACTTTGGTGCAGTTAATATCTTTGTTTCCATATTTATTATGCCACCACTGTAAATAGCTAAGATGCCAGCAGATTTCTTCAGCATTAAAAGGAATTAAAGAACAAGCTCAATACTTCCATGGAAATTAAATGTAAAGGAAATGCTACTCGCCATTTACACCAGATTTTGGAAGATCAAGGTGAATATGTATTTTCCAGGCGTTTACTCAGTATTTAACATGTAATTAACCATTATATGTTGACATGCAACTACACAATTGTCACTGAGGATCTGGTAGAGCCACCTTGTACTTTGACTTTCTAGAAGACAAGAAATAGGAAGCAATGAGCAGATTCTGTGCTAATACTGAAAATATTATGAGATTAAACACATACTTTACAATTACCAATAGTGCTAAGTGGTCAGCATATTAAGTCAAAGCACTGCTTTGACTTCAACTGCTCTAAAGAAAACAATAATCATCTATTATTGGAAGGATTTGTATGAGGATAATTAGGTGTCCTGACTGTTAACTTCAATGCCTCAGCATGTATGTGAGGTAAACAGGCAAAGCAGCAAGACTTTTGATGTTTTTCTTCTTCTGTTTCCTCCTTTGTATCTAGCTATTGCTTTGGCTTTTTGTCAAGCTTCTAGCTTCTCCAAAATAGGCCAGACTCTCTCTGAAATAAGAATGCTTTGCTCTTGCCCATGGAAAGGGATTGTCATCTTTTTGTATACCATCCATTCAGAAATATTGCTCTCTGCTAATGAACAGTCATTTCAGAGTCTTAGGAGTGTGACGGGAATGTTTTCTTCAGGAAAATATTAACCGTTTAGTTTATATTAATATATAAAATATAAAATAAAACCAGAGGCTATTACATGATGTGCAGTTAATTGGATTAGGAGAGATGGCACAGAGGAAAAAAATAATTATATTTAATGTGGATTTTTAATTTAATTTAATGTTTTCCACAGTAATTTTGTTTCCCATCTTGGGGTAGTTAGAGGGGAAACCGTCCTGTAAAAAAGATTTTGCTAAATTATTAAAAGTGAAAAAAGTACAGAACCAAAGTAATATGGATTATTGGAGACACTGAAATCAATATTTTATTACAGTTGCTAATGAAATATTTACCAGACTAATTAAAAAGATACAATCCTTACACTAACACATAGCCTGACATGCTTTTTCTTATATTTGTGTTTATATGAAAGCCGACTGAATAAATTCATCTGTGACAACAAGATTCTCGTCTATGGATTACACTCGAGCCTTTTGTTTCCATGGTACCTTACTTCCACTTCTGGCTAATCTTACAGAGCATTCTGAGGGGATTGATCCAACATCCATTGAAATGAATACGAAGCACAAACACCGGCGAGTATGAAAATCAATGCAAAGACTTTCATTAACTTCACGGTATTTTGGCCTGAACTCATCACTCTTTAACGACAGCTATGAAGAATTGCCATCAGGAACAGACTCCTAAATGCAATGTTGACCATCTCAGTATGAAAACGAAAAAACTGCTAAAGGCTGGTGAGAATAGAATGTTGGAAAACACCAGAAGCAACCTGTTGAGAGATGCAAGCAAATTCCCAGTCTCAACACCCACTGGACTGGCAGTGACCAACAAGGTGAAGGCTGACAGAAAGGATACCTGATGCAGGAGAAAGTGCCTTCTGCTCTCCTCAGTTGGTTTGAGATTGTGGCACAAAAGTAGCACAAAAATATAATTTTTCATGCTGTATTCACACACATATTTTGTGCAGGTCACATACTTTAAACAGTTTTACAAATATTTTAGACATATTAGCTGAACAAAAATAATTCAAGAGCATGCATGCTCTTCTGCTTGTATAAAGTTCCCATGGGTGAAATAAAACTCGGCTCAGAGGGAGTAAAAATACCCACAACTAATCAACTGGAGACATCTCCAAACATGAATTAGGGTATTTTCTTTCTATAGGAAAAAAATATCAAATACTTTGAGTCAAACACTAGAGGATCTTCAAGAGTTCGAGTTTATCACTAAGCTGAAAACTAAAAATTTCTCTTGTTTTCTACAGGGGCATAAAGTTTTAGTTCCTAATTCTACAAGACCGCTGACTGTCAGCCTTCACAACTCCTTCAGGAACACGGCAAGATCCAAGTAGGAGTGATTTGGCAATAAGGGCGAAAACTGGAAAAATATCTCTAACAAGCTTTCAAAACTCAACCTAAAAGGATCTAATGCATCTGTTTGAAACTGCAGCAGAATGAATCAACCTCAGTGGGGAAAGCAGAAGTGAAATAGGAATGCAGGAAAAGCGCAACTTTCCCGCTATCGCTGCCTCCGGGAGCTGTTCCTGTGACAGGGGAGTTATTTTTGGTGCCCATCTGCAGTCGCTTGCGCGCAGCCACATCCATCACAGGAGCAGGATCCAACCTGGGACTGCCAGGAGATGTGATCCCTACTGCTTGTTTGAACCCCTTTGCTGTGGCTCATGGATACAGGTCTGCACCGTTCACGGCTGCCGTTGCAACCCCTTTCCTTTGTTCCCGGTTTCAGTCACGCGCACATCTCCAACCCTCTCTACACAGCACCATAAAAACACAGAGTAATTACACTGGAGCAGAAAACACCACCACCAGAGGTCTCCTACATGACACCTCCTTCTTCTCAAACGAATTTGGCAGTCCTTAGATATAGGGAGATACCAACCTGTAAAGCTGATAAAATACTCTACAGCAAACATTCAATCTACTTTTTGACCTCATTAGAAAGCACACCTTCCCCAGTACCAAAGAATTCTCTCTGCTCCTTCTCTTCCCGCCCCAGTTTCTTTCTCTGACAGACAATTGCTGTCAGAAGCTTAGCAGCATATTTGGAAAGAGGACTCTCCATGCTGCCATTAAAGTTTTTTCTTTGAGAAATTCTTGTCCTTATGGCTTTTCAAACACACAGGCTGCAAGGGTGATCTCTACATAATTTTGGGGTTGTTTTTTTTTTTCTTTAACTGAAGAAAAGCAAAAGCAGAGCTTGGGTTAAATTCAGCAGGAAGCAGTACTTTGCACGCCACATCCTCCCTACTCCTTTTCCCTGCTAATTGCTCACTGATACTGTTGTAAGTCTTCTCCTTCACAGCTTATGCAATATTCAGAAGGAATAAAAAAAATCTTCCTGCCTCAGTTCCACATTTCTTTTCTCATCAGTTTTCCTGTCATTCTCCTCTTTTATCTCATCTTGAGATCAATAAACTTATCAGTGTTGTGTACCAAATGGACATAACAATACAATAAATTTAACCTCCGCAATGCAAATATTACTTTTACCATGGATAAAAATCTCTCCCTTTTAAAGACAGCCCACAGCCCAGACAGATGACATGCCTACAGAAAACAGTTCTAAATCCCAAAGCCAGTCATTGCAAATATAACCATGGCTCTTCTCTGACATAAATGGTTCCCTGCAATAGGCTATATGTTGAAGATAAATTTAAAGAACATTAATTAAGAAGCAGGTATGAAGAAAGTGAAGAGAGTTGATTTTCTTGTTCTTGATTGAAAAGACAAAAACATCTACCACAGAGATGCCCGGCTGGGACACTTCTCAGAGCTGATATTGCTGTAAGTCTTTACCAGATTTAGGAACTTGGGGGACACTCCCAACACAGCACCAGCATTCTTTGGCAGGTATGGCACATAAAGAAAACTGTAGGAACAGAAATTGTTATTTTAAAATCACCAAAGTCTCCTTCCAGGAGGCAGCTGTAACAGAAGAGATGTACACACCTGCCCAGATGTGATCCTTTCTCAGAAAGGCACCTGGATAACAAAATGCTACCCTCATTCTATCCCCAGAGGACAGGTAGACAAATGCAAAAGTACTCACCTGCACAGACCAGTCTGCCCTCTCCCACTGCCCTCTGACTCTGCCAGACTGCCCAAAACAAGCCCTGCAAGCAAGAAAAACTTAGTGAATTCCTGGTGTTTTCCTCATTAAATCTGGGGCCACACTTGCAAAATTGGCATCTGCAAAGACAGACAAATTGGGTTTTTTTGTTCACCCTGAAAATTACCTATGTAATGAGATATTAAGTGGTTATAGAAACCTGCTTTTAAGGTAGCAATGAGTCAGCTATAACCACAGGACCACAGGAGGTGTGCTTCTGCTAAGGAGGACCAAGCACCACCTCTGATAAAACCACACCTGGAAGCAATGAGGCAATAACACAATTTTTAAAATTTCTTTTGTTTTACAGCTTGTTTCATAACAGTGGTCTTCAATTTCTATATATCACCATTTCAAATCCAAAAGTCTGTAACTTAATTAAAAGAGTGAAAATGAAATCAAGATTTAATGACAAAATCTTTGAAGTATGAGAACGTGAGGTGGTTAAAACAAATCTTAAGTCTGGGCTTAGGCCAGACATTTGTTATTTTTTCAAGAACTGAAAGCAGAGAGGGCATTAATTCTAATTATTTCTACCATATATATATATACACGTATACTTAATAAAAATAAATAAACAAATAAATATACAAACAAATAAATATACAAACAAATAAAGTTTTCCAGTTATAACTAAATTACATAAAATCCATTAGTGGCTGCCTTTATTTAGCTGTAGAGGAAAATGAAGAGATAGTTCTGTGTATTAAGACATACTTTCCAAAGCTGTGTTTTGAGTTCCGTTTTCTTGTGGTTTTATTTCTCTTCCCACTAGATGGCACTCTAGAAATATTCCTTAATTCTGAATTCTTTTCCATTGCCTTTTAGAAAGCCAACAAATTAGTGATTTCCCTCAAACCTTCTATTGTTTACAGCCTACTGAAAAAGGCAAGTGAATTACACAGAGCGGTACAGAAAATTAGCATTGTTAAATGTGTCACATATATCACTAATAAAGTTTCATTATTTATACTGTCAACTTGAAAAGCACTTATTTCCTAATCAATCAATTCACAACTAAATAAACAGTCATATAGGCATACAACATGAATGCACAGTACTCCTAAATCAGATCTTCCTGAGATTAAGTGTATGCTGGTTGATATCAGGAAAGGAATAACAAAGAAGAATCCTCCTCAGTTTGCTCACTTCTCCCCACCTCCTCAGTTACCGACTTTTATTGGAGGAACAAATACATGTATGTTCTTTAGGACAGTTATTATTTTCTTACTCTATTTTTTTTTTAAACAATGCTACACTTCACCCCAAAGGTGATCCTGAAGCACAAGTTAGGACAGACACATTAAATAAATTGGAAAAATCTGGAGATGCATTTAAAATTAGCCCATTTCTATTTGGAGACTGGGGATGCAGAAAAGAGAAAGAGATTTAAACAGTCACTTGAGGGGCTTTGTACCATCTAAATCCAGCTGCAGTCTCACAGACATCCCTTTTGATGTTCACTAATGCTGGAGATGAGTTCTAGTAAACAGATGTCCTTGTCAGGGAAAATAAACAAACTAAAAACCATCAAATTTGGTACTGTCTGGTAGCTGGAAGTAAACTAAAAAGAAATCTTCTTTGCTGGGTTGCTGCAGGAATGGGCTGATGTGGCACTGGATACAGGAGTGGAGACTTAGTCATAAATACAGGGACATTAACATGGACTTGGTGATCCTTGTGGGTCCCTTCCAAAAGAGCATATTCTGTGTTTCTGTGTGAGTCTGTGATATCTCCTTGGTTGTGAAGGAGCTGAACATCAGGGCATTTGGTATGTCCAAAGTGAAAAGCAAAGTGCTGTGGCCTCTTCCCAGCTTTCCCTCCTGATCCCACGGCATTTGCAGGTATTTCTTAAACATTTAAGTTACATGTTTGCCTCTGGAAGAGACAAGCTCCAGCCATGGCTGCCAGGAACTGTCCTGCTCTTAGTTTTTGCTGCTCATTTGTGATAATTTTAGGTGACTATCACAGAGTTTGTAAATGACAGGCTGAGCAGAGAAATCTCTATATAACACCAGAGATCAGCTGGGTGACACAGGCAGGGTTTAGGGCTCACGAAAAGGGAAGATGTGCTGGAGACGCAGCCGGAATACCTGTTACTGAGATTTGGGCATCCTTTTTGAATTTACCTGCTGAGACAGATTCACAGAAACCCTCCATGGAGGTGGAGAAAGCCTGGATAACTGACCTGGCTTCTTACTTAGAAGGCAGGGTCAAACTTTCCCAGTTGTTTAGGTCAAACTTAGCTCAAAATTCAAGACGGACAGAAAGTGTAGGGTAAGCCTCGTTGATCCAAGTACATCCAAAAGCGCGTGAAAATACAGACCTCAGAATCTCCTGCAGACCAGGAGTTAAGAGTAATGAAACATATGAGCCTTCAAGAAAGCCCATGAGCTGGCTGACTTCCAGCCTTGGTGGTGTCACTGGCAGCATAAGGGCTCCCCCGCACATCATGGCACATTGTTAGGAGACTGTCCTAGGTTACAATGTAAGATGTAACCAATAGTATGTATTCTATTATCATCTTCTCAAGCTGTTAAAGCAGGTGGGGCAGGGCTCCTACCATGACTCATCCCTGATAAGGCAGCGCTCGTTATCTCCTACCACGACTCATCCCTGATAAGGCAGCGCTCGTTATCTCCTACCACGACTCATCCCTGATAAGGCAGTGCTTGTTATCTCCTACCGTGACTCATCCCTGATAAGGGAGTGCTCGTTATCTCCTACCATGACTCATCCCTGATAAGGCAGCGCTCGTTATCTCCTACCACGACTCATCCCTGATAACTCCCTCTGGGAGCTGTCCCTGTTCCAGGGGCCATCAAGGACACACCCCATGACCCATCAGCCCATTGGGAGATGCCCCGCCCAGGGGGAGGGGCCAGGCATTCCCACCTGGATATAGTCTGGGGTTTGGAACAGCACAAACAGCCCTTAACTACTGGGTTCCCAGAGGACAAGAGCTGCCACTGGACCTTCAGGTGAAGACCAGACCCTTTTCTACAGGGTCACTGCTTCAACAGGACCACTTCATCTGGACTGCTACCACCACCCTGACTAACAGGGAGTCAGGGTGTATCCTGACTCTGTCAGTGTTCTTGTACTATTGCATTTATTTTAATTTTCCTGTTAAATTATAATTCTGGCTTGTGATCTCCCACTGGTTTGTTTTCACAGTAGTACAGAGACAAACTCTGCATCTTCATGTAGACAGCATTAACTCCACACATTGCTGGTGGTTTGCGGGGAGAGGGGGATTTCTCAGTTACTAAGATAATCACAGGACCCAAACTCAAATGTAAGCATTCCGGTCTCTGGGGTGGTTTTCATTACCCATGTTGCTGACCATCAGCCAACACACTTTTGTTCACTACTTCAGCTGCTTAGAGAAGGGCAAGTTGGGATAGATGTCCTGTGAAGAGCCCTTCCCTGGTTCTACTCCTCTCCTTCTCCTTAGCGATGAATGTCTTGGGTCTGCAGATAAAGGCTGGCATTTCCTACTTAAGAAAGACTCCACAGCTCAGGCTGAGCCCGTGTCAGAGCACAATCTTAATTGTGAGTCAGCAGGATGGTGGGCAAGTGGCTCTCAACACAGGCTCCATGCTTGGCCATGTGCAAACACAGTCCCCAATGCCCTCTTATAATCAGGTAGATTTCATCAAGCAAGAGAAGTTTCAGTCACTTTAGCCACAGAAAGAGAACATGACTGTTTGTCTTCACAGCAGCATGGCTAAATCAATAATCTGTGGAATGAGAGGCTTGGGGTGGATGAAGAGTGCATTATCTTACATGTTGGAAAGTGCTGGCAACACACAGCAGTTTTGAACAAATAAACGAATTTACTAGGTGGAAGAGAGAGATTGCTGATAAAACAGAAAAATATACTATACTCAGATGGTGATTTTAGTCTGAGTGCTAATATTTTATACAACAAAATATTGAATTTGGGAAGAAGCTTTTTCATTCATTTGGCTTTTTAACTTTCCAAAGTGCTTTTATTGACTGATTTTTGTTTGTGGCAGCTAATATTACTGTCACTGTAACAATATTTTTTCCTTATTTAGCTCTCCTAATGCAGTTTGCCATCTGAGCTCATTTACCTTTCATTTTTTAAAATAAAACTACTTTTTAAAAACTCAGAGATGATTCACATTGTTTGAGCCTCCATTTGCTCAGATAAAACTGAAGTGCCAAAACTTCAAGAACTGTTGCATTTTCTGAGACCTGAGGTCCATTTGCTGTGAATTTAATTGCAGCAATATTAATTGACAGGAGATCTGGACTATGACAGTAAGAGATGTACCCTCTTCCTTCCATGACAACCTTCCTTCCAAACTTCATACTATTTGTCCTGGAAACAACATTCAACTTCTAGGAGAAAATATATACACAAACAGAATTTCTTCAATTTCAGATCTAGTTTTATATAACCTCAGCATAGCATGTCCAGATGCTCCTAATCACCAAGTCATGGAGATGCCAATCCCATAGCGGGTGTACAATAGGAGATACTCCAGCAACGCCACCTTTCTCCCATTTAAAACTCATTTCATTCAGCATTATACTTTCTCTAAAGCTGCAGGCAGCTTTCTGGGTTGGAGTACTGCCATTCCAGCAGAGTACAGAGGACCAAATACATTTTGAACTTGAACTGTATTTGCTGAAGGCAAGGCTGCAAGTTGCAGCTAAGGCAGCCATCAGCTCTGAGCTCCAGCCTTTGGATGGGAGGCAAGGAGGAATTGCTTCTGCGGAACTCAACTGGATTCAGTGTGAAAGTAAAACAAAAATTGCTCCCAGGCCCATGAAAAAATCATCTTTTCTGTCTCTGGAGGAGCAGAGTTCATGCCTTTCATCCTTTTCTGCAAAAGCCAAGAAAACCACCCACCACCAGGCCTGGGGACCCCAGGTGATATTCAGCTCATGGACATGAATGTTTATTTGGCTGAGTCTGCAATGGTTTTCCATCTTCCACTGGGGTGAAGTCTTGTACTTTGGCTTCCAGTGAAAATAGAGGAGTGATCAACTTAATAACTTACATTGCCAATTTGATCACAAGGCCTCAAGCAGGTTGCAGAAGTCCTTGTGGCTGCAAAAGTGGCAGCTGCAGCCCAGTTGTGCAGTGTGACTCAGTTCTTGGAGAGAGGTTGCACACCAGATGGTCAGACAGGAGATGAAGGGGAGCAAAACCCAACAATATAGAAGGACAACTGGGATGCTTTGTCACCTTAGCTGTGAATCAGTTTGATTCAGAATGTCAAAACAGAGGGTGCAAAGGCACCATCTCCATGGGCTAAGCTCTGTGAGCACTGATGTGACAGTCACAAAGTCCAAACCCCAGCTGATAGAAATGTACATTTATACCATGTGAACATGCACTGACACCTTGATGCTGCCCAAGGTAATTGCTTTTAATTATTCACTGGCTCCCATCAGCACCAGTCCATACAGGCTGAGGATGAAGGACTTTGGAGAGCCTTTCTTCTTGTTGGTCAAATGGATATGCCATCCATTAAATCTTCCCTTTTGTGTCTCTTTATCTTGATGGCAGCCCAAGGGTATCTGAGCATTTTCTATCATCCTCGAACTTTGTCAAGAGACTGATCAACTCTCACTATTTTTGAAGCCTAGAAAACATATTAATTCTTTTTTGGTTTTTTAAACAAGAAAGTATCTTGCTCCTTCCATATTTCTCCCCTAATGTTGTCAGAAACAGCCTTTCCTCTGCTTCAAGCTGTATCAGCTTTAGCTCTAGCATCAGTAAGATGTATGGATATTCATGGAGAGGTCTTAGTGATATTCATCAGTCCCTATCTCCCAATCCCATCTGTCATCTACAAGGGAAATGGTTTAGTTTATTGCCTATTCCCTAAATGGCCAGCTGTGATATGGCCACAATCTCATAAATGTTCTGAGAATGAGAATGTTAGGACAGTCTCAGATTCACTTGCGCTCTGCCCATGGCTGTAGCAGTGCTGATTGCCCAGGAGGAAAGACAGTCTCCCTCTTTTTCCAAGCCCATTTGTGTGAGGGGAAACGAGCGAGTGCTGATTGCCTGGACAATTGTGAAGCAGCCCAGGTGCTGATGGTGTCCCTCTGTGTTCTGCACAGATTGTTCCAGAGATTTTGGTGTGCTAAACATTTGGACAGTAGTGTGAAGATCAGGGAAGGGTTGGTGATATTTTGTGCAGGGTATAACAGGTAGAGACTGGTTTCTGCAGGATGGTATCATGGGAACCTGCTAACAGAGTGATTGATCTGCCTGAGGGAGGGGAGTTTGCTAATTCTCTAATGTAGTAGAACTAATGATAGATGCTGATGCGGTCTGATTTTGTCCTAGTGATTTATGGTTGCACCTAGCAGTTAAAATTAACAGCCACCTTAGCAGGAAGTTTTAACCCAATTGGCAATTTGGCTCTGAGAGTCTCGACTCCGAGCACAAAAACATCAAGATAAGAGACAGAATTCTGACTAAAGCAGCCATCAAAGAACTAGGGATGGTTTTTCTGAAATAACAACATTTCCAGTGTTCTAGGTTCTTAGTCCAAGGCCTATAGTTTCTAAGCTGTCTGCAAAGTTTGTACCTGGGGTTTTGGCTGCCCCACATCTCCTGGGTTTGTACCTACATAATTTTGGGTTAAACCAGTCTAAAACAGAAGAGTAGAATATTAGGCAACTTTTTGCCAGGCAGATAAATGTCCTAGTACATGCTTTCTGAAAGAGCTTTCTGATTAAAGAGGTTACAAACTAAAATTCAACTCACCTTAACACACTTTCTACATTACCCAAAAGTTTCTAGTCTTACCTTGGACATATTATTCATCCTGTTTATATAAGTTGCTACAACTTAGAGTATACAACAGAAAGTTCCATTCATGTTTAAATAATTCACCTTTCCTCTTGAAAAAATACTTTAGAATTATTTCTGTAGCTTTTTTTTACATACTTAAAAAAGTAACAAAATTTGATTTTTACAATTTCCAGAATGTTTTTTCATGTTATCTAAAACAACCTCACTGTGTAAAATGCTTAAACAATTACACACATTTATATTTCTCTGCATGTGCAACATAAAGTTGACACAAAAATCCAATATTCCCTTTTAAACTAAATAATACTTTTTCAAGTCTTCATGAGTGAATATTTTATTTCAGAGGACACTTTTCCATAAAATCTCTATTCACTAAAGATCAAAATATTATTTTAAAAGCACAAGTCTTCTCTTGTGTTACAAAATCCATTCTTCACCTTCCATTAGCAACAGGGAAACTTTCTCTTGCTCCATTGAGGTGCTCATTGCTAACAAATGTGAGAAAGCTGGAGTCTCCACACTTTCCTTTCTTGTTGTAAATAATGAGTAGCCCAGTTCACTTCTTAAGAATTCAATATTTCTGGAGAGATGGCAGGAATTTACTTACTTAACTTGATAACTGACATCACCACCGTCCCGGAAAAACAGCAACACCAAGCATTTAAATTAATTATTTCACTAAACAAGGATTGTCAGCACAACTTCGGGGCCTTCAACACAACATCTACATTTAAATTAATATAGGAGGGGAAGCAATGCCTGGGCTACTAATCCCAAGCATCTTTTCTCTGCTTGTGCACCAGCAATGGGTAATTGCAGGTGCATTGGCAGCAGACAGACACACACGAGGCTCTGAGGCAGGAAGAGTCCTGATGGCTTGTGGATTCCCAAACTGTCATTAGCCAAGGAGCAGAGCTGTGAAGAGAACCAAACACAGACAAACAGAATGCTGATAAAGACGAGGGACAGCAGACTACAGCAGCACCTAACAGACACCTGGCAGACAAAATGGGCAGCCTAAATGAGAAAAAGAAATAATGAGGAGCATATATCTCCACAATGAATTTACATTCACATGGTAAAGACAGTTCATAGATTAACGAAAATCTAAGGAGACTGTACTTTGTTGATGTTAGTGCTACCCAGCAAATCTGAAGCTCCAGTGATATCTATGTGCCCTGCTCCCACTGACATCAATGGGCTTATCTCTTTAAACAAGAATGTTAGTATTGAATTCTGTCTGCAGTTCTGAGCCTGGTGCTCTCCCAGAGTTGGTGCTGTGTAAAAAGAAGGTGGAATCCATGTGACCATAGGAACTCAAATGAGCAGGTTAATCAAAGCTGCCTTTAGTCCCTGGGGATAGAGGCGCAAAAGCAGCCAGAGGATTCTGCAAACAGCTCAAGCTCCTACTCTGAATATGGTTCTGGAGGTTTACCTCTCAATCTGCAAGGAAAAATGCTTTTTCATCAGATGACCAAAGCTGGGGTGTCTGAATGTCTCCTCCTTTAAAGAGATTTTATTGTTGCTGGTTTTGTCTTTCATATGAAACCATAGGAGGGCATGCCCAGTCACTGCAGTTTTGAATATTGAATATCTATTTATTCAGAGGGTGAGAACATTTGCAGTAGAATAGGCCTGGAATAGCCAAAAGTGTAAGAAATGTGGCACAGTGGCAGAGCAGGAAATAAAACTTGATGCTCCTACAAAGCTGTGAGAAAAATCACTGGTGTGTTTCTACTGAGCTGTATCACTTTTCAAAATACTCTTCTCATCCTGGCACTGAGAGAAACATTTCCAGACAAAAGTTTTCAAAACATATGCAAATTTGCTGATAGATTTAATTAATCAACATTTTCTTACTGTGTTTTTGTCTGAAAACTTCCTGCCCAGCTACAGGAGCTCTAAGCCCCACTAAGGGAGTATATATACAGCATTTCATTTACTGAGGATAGTTATCCATTTATAGTCCACTTAACTACAGCATCAGTCCTCAGGCTTTCATTTGCATTCAGCAAAGGCTTTTCTTTACTATCTGTCAACACACAAGGGACAACAGTAGCATATACAAACTGGTAACCATTATCCTGTTAGGGAAATGAGACAATTGATATTTTTAATCCAGTAAATCATGAACTCTATTATGTCTATCCCTGAGCATAGAAGGGGAAATTTAATTTGAATAGAATCTCAGAAAAAAAAATAGGTATATATGGAAAATAAGTTTGTCTCCATATCAAGAGCCTGTTCTTTGGTGGCCATGCAGAGGAAAACAGACAGTGATATAAATAACAGACAGTGATAGAAATATCCTGTTAACTTTTTAAATGGCTGAACCAAACAGTGAACCTTTTGGAGCTAAATTACTATTTAGATACTTATAAAACATTTGTCTCTTGTTTTGTACTACTAAATTTAGTAACTGTTTAAATAGTCATTGCATTAAGATGAAATGAATGCCCTTTTATTTTTTTTCCTTCAATTGCATGGTACTAAAAATGATTTGCAGATGTCACATTGCTACACCTTTATTCCTATCGAAGGAGGAATAAGTAAACATGGAACTCCCCAAACCAGGATCAAATACAGCCAGCAGTAGATAATCAGGCTCTCAGAACACTCTCTGTCCTGACTGGGGACAGACACCTTGTTTGGCCATCTGAGAGGAAAGGCAGCTCTCAGAAGAAAAATACTAAGCAGGTTACCTTGGCATGCAATGAGCTAGGAGGAGAATGCCTGAAATACAGGCTTAAGTTCATAATTGTGACAGTTTTAAAATAAAGTATTTTTAAATGTTGGGGAAAACCTTGAAGTACTCTGGCTATGGCCACCTCCGTGCATTACATTGATTTTCAAAAAATACGGAGGTCTCTCTAAATGTTTCCTCTGTTCTGGCTGTAGAACCACATTGCTAAATAGAATTCCACTTAGTGTCATTTTACTGAAAATTGGGAATGTCCACTTCCATTCTCACTTAGCCACTAACTCAACTTGAAGCAATCAAGTGGCCTGAGCTTTCCCGTGGTCCATATTGATTTTTAAGGACTTTCTTTTGGGGCTGTCTGCCTTCAGTTGCCTGAAAACGTGCTTTCACATGCTGAGATGTTTCAAGGTATATGTAAAAAAACACCTAAAAATGAAGATAATTAGTCATTCAAACAAAGAATGCCAAGACTAGTGGGACAGAATTGTATTTCTGCATCTAAAGAATGTGAGGAATTCACCACAGCTCCAGAGACAGACTCCAGAGAAAGATGCCTTGGCACACTTTGCTTTTGATGGCCATTTTTCCCAGCTGGATTGTGTTCATAAATTCACAGACTTGCACACCTTATTGTCCAGACACCCACACCTGGACACATCCATTTCTATGTCATGCACAACACACACTGCTGATCCCCAAATTACCAAGCTGTAGAGAGTCTGATGTAATTGCCCCTCTCTTCAGGGCCAGAGGTGAGACAAAACTAATAAAAAACCCAACAGATTTAGTAAATTTTTCCCTGCATTCATTATGATTCAGGTGGGTAGTTAAAGAGAAAAAAGAACTATTAAAAGCTCAAAATGGCACATTCCTCTCATTGGTGCCATTTGGTGTAATCATAAAATAAACAAAACACAAACCCAACCAACAAACCAAACAGAAAAGTAAATTTGCAATTAAAAGCAATGGTTAAAGCTTAATGCAATTAATAATCTGAGCTTGCTTTGACTTCAGGGAACAGGTTCATTCTGCACTGCCTCAAGCTTTCATCTGCTAAAGGTCACTGACTGCCCATAATGACCAGGGTAGGGAAATGAGTCAGTCTGTTGGAAAACACAATTAATAGCAGTAATGCTTGGAAACAGATATCATGGCAGCCCACAGGTAGGCAAGGGGAAGGGGGGAAGAGCAGCTGCAAAAGTTGAAGTGTACCTGCTGCTTGCTTATTCTTAAAACTGGCATTTCCTCGGGTCCCAGAAGCTCTCAGTCCACATATCCTAGAAAAGGCAGTCTCAAGAACACACAGAGAAATCTGTACTCCAAATTAACTCTAAAAGGATCCAGGACTGGAAAAAATGCTTGCATTGGAAACAAATTAACCTTAAACTTTTACCTACAGGAAAATCAGTTACTGGTTTTATAGCTCAAGACTCCAGGTTAGACAAGGTCCTGCAGTGTGGGATGAGGGACAAATGTTTTTATTACAGCCCATCCATTTTGCCTTTTGAATATTTTACTTATGTACTGAAAGAATGAATTTTACACAAGATAATTATGAATTGATAAAAAATTACTCATCATTAATATGAATGATGATCTGTTTTCTGAACTGGAGGCAATGAAAGATACAAAGGCAATCAAAAGACATGGGGCTTAATTTTTTTTTTTTTTTAAATTAAGAAGTCTCTCATTTTGTGTTTACAAATGTGCCTCAACTGAATGTTTCTTGTTCTTGGTGAAATTTATATGGCACGTCAGATCTTTGGTTCCGAGAGTGGTTTTCCCAGTGGAAGGGCCTTGTTTGAGTGTGTTTGTATTTCTAGCCTTGTTTCAGCTGAGTAACCAGAAGGACTCTTTCCCAGGTCGTGAATTTGCCTAACCATAGCTATGCAACGTCTGAAAGGAGACAGATCCAATAATATAGACAAACCTTTAACTCCCTGTTTTGGGGTGACTTTATGATGTGTATCCCCTATTGCCATGCTATGCCCAGAAGATGAATCCTGTGCCTTTCTGTGCCTTTAAGACTGGGTGCGAGAGAAAAAACCAGACAAACTTTTTTCAAAGCAGTTCTGTGCTCCAAGGACACTGCTATCTCTCTTGGCGTTGCTGCTGTGGGGAGAAGAGCGGAGGAAAGCACCTTTCATGGGTTTTTTTTCCAAGATTTTGGCTCCTTTTCTCAGAAGATAGAGAGAGACGGAGAGTTAAACTTTGTTTCCTGTGACTTTGGTTTTTTTCCTTCTTCTTCTTCTCTTCTGGTCTGTTCAACGATACCAGAACACACTGGGAGAATTTTCCACTGAGGGCCCAGGGGAGGCCCATGCCAACCCAGCTCTGAGGAGGAGAGAGGCCACACCCAGAGAAGGACTCTGAAATCTTCCCAGGTTTCTCTCCACAGCGAGAGATTTTATTATTTAGCATTATTATCCTTTTTCTGTGTGTTTGTTAAATAAATACGTTTTTTTCTCCTTCACTTTCCTCTGAGGAAAATTCTTTTCTTTCCCGAACCTGGTTGGGGGAGGGGTGGCTGTAATCTGCCTTCTATCAGAGGATATTTTCCTCCAAATTTTCCTCAAACCGGCACACTGCCTTGCAGGCAAATTGTCCCTGAACAAGGGGTTACTATGTTTTGTTTCCATCTGTGGAGCAGAGTGGCCTCTGGTCCTACCCACCATAGGGAAGTAGGAATTGTCTGATCCTCTGGGAACTTGGCACTGATATGATGCAGCTCTCAAAAATTAACACAGTTTCTAGGGTTTTTTTCCTTCTCCTATCTTTTTTTCCAAAAAAGGGAAGAAGATAATCTCCAGGCTAAGTGTGCTGAAAAAAAATAATCTTCAGAACTCTACAGAGATGGTCTTCAAAGACCTTCAGTTCCACTGAAGTACCACAGGAATTGCAAGGGACCAAACAAGTACAAAATTGATAAAGCTGAACTATCTAACTTGGAAATACACTGGGAGCTTTGCTGAGAGCAAGAAAACAGAAAAGCGGGGAAAAGCAAAGAGAGAGAAGGAGAAGAAGTGCAAGGAGAGAGAAACAGGATTATTTTTCCTTAGCTAGAAAAAATTACTTCAGGTTCAAACATGCCTTAAACTCTAAGGGATCTGCTCACAGGATTTCATAACTTTGCATTTTTCCACTTACCATGTCAGATAAAAAGTTGCCTTTGATACTAATTGATCATTTCATTTTCACTGGCACACTTTGAAAATGGTTGTCCCAACCTTTTGTACCTGAGCACCATCTTGAAGATTTGAAATAACCAGTGATAGAAATTAATTGAATAATTGAACGCAACCTGGTTCTGCCTGTCTCCTCTTTCCTGTATCAAAGCTGACTTCTAACAGATGTCCAAAAACTTCATTTCCACTCTGGCCTTCAGTCCATAACTTCCTTCTACAGAAAAATTTCACATCTCCCCATTCCTCTCTCCAGAATTTGAGCAGGTGGTATTTTCCAGTCATAGATGTCTACTGATGGGAAGTTGTGTTTTTTAAGGAAAGAATATTTCAGGAGGACTGCCCAGTTTTTATGGGGAACTTTATTATTTAAAAAGAAATCACACACAATCATCTCCATATACTTGAGAAGTGAGACTTCTCCACTCTCCCCTGAAAATGGGAAACATGCTTCCTGCTGGGTGTAGTGCTGCCATGAATCATGGGAATTATGGTTCAATTCTAAAGATCTTTGTCCTGCTTTATAGGCCAACTTCTAAAGCCAGACCATGTTCTAGAAATCCATCTTTTTACTAAACCAGAGATAAACACATTAAAAAAATATACATCTACAAAGAAAATAAAGGAAATTAAAGCTTTAAAGAGGCTTAATAGTAAAAAAAAAAATCACACTAGCATGAGGCTTTATCTTAAATAAACAGAAACATAAAATGTATGGATCAGTAGCTAATCCTTCTCAACTGTTTCTATCCAGCGTCTTAATTATGGCATAAGGTTGCATTATATATGGGCATGCAAAATGACCCCAATTCCTCTCCACGCAGCATCTGCCACATTACATTATCCTGCTTTCCTGTCACATTGCCTGCAAAGGGCCTTGGCCTCCATTTGTGAAATCCCCCCCATGCTGAGCATTAGCAATGGAGCATCTGAGAGGATTTGTTAGCTTGTTACTCCTCTCAGGAATGCTGCGGTTCATCGCGCCCAGCGGTGCCACCGCGGCTGGGCCCGCCCCCGGCACACACTGAGCTGCCAAAGTCACAGCAGTTTTCCCATGGCCTTCATGCCTTGAGTGGCTTCCTAGAAACAGAGACTAGACAGGAATAAGGGAATAAAGGTAGGTATTTATTTGAAAGGCCTCCAAAGGTACACCCTGGGGAGCCAAAGACTACATCCAAAAATGGACCCCAAGATGGACGACGAGTCATGAGTTCCTCACATTTTTATAGGTTTGGTTCATTTGCATATCAGCATAAATTCACCAATTAAAACTTTCTCTAATTATGTCATTTCTTCAATTTCTCCACCTCTCTAGAGGCCCTAGTTTACACCTTTTGGGCCTAGGACAATCTGAGTGTCCTTGAATAACAAGCTCGGAGAGGCTTTGTTATGCCTAGCTGACTTGAGAGAACAGAAGTTAGCAGGCTACAAGAAAGTTCAGAGTTACAACTTGGCTATACAGGAAAATATAAAAGCTAAAACCTAAGGCCTCAGCCTCGTAAGGCACGATCCACTGTGCTGCAATGGGACTGCTGCAGGTGGTTTCAGGGCATGTAGAAGGAGTGCTTCTTGTGGAAAGCAGGTCTGCAGAGCTCTGAACGTTGTGCTGACCTCTAAAAATACCTGCTTGGAAATCAGACACTTGGCAAAGACAGCTGACAGCCAAATCCTTGTCATTCAATTATTCTGGGCAGAGCTAATCATATAAATCAATTATTCCTAGGTCTATTACTTGGTTTACTAGACTCCTCTGATTATATCTGTGTGTTTTCAGAGATATTGCAAGATTCACCTTTAAAAACAACAAAAATAAAGGCTGAATGCTGGAATGGCTGTGTCACTGATGTAACATGACAATAACCCAAAAAAAGGTAAAATAGTAATGTGACTAGAAGATATAGTTCACTAAGCTCAAATGTTCCATATATCTGTTGGCTTTAGTAGTAGTAGTAGTAATAGTAGTATTTTTAAATCTCTCAGAATAAATTTAGGAATTATATTTATGTAACAGATTTGCCTGATTACAACACACAGATAATGTAGGCATATCTCTGAAAATGTACTAAAAGACACAAAGGAGATTTGCAAGCCATACAAAAAGACTAAGAAAAAGAAGTCAAAAATTAACACTGGCAGTGAAAAATTATAAACTTGTTAGAATGAACATGTTTGTGCAGAGATCTGGAGTTTCAAGGCACAAACAAATTAAAAAAGCTTCATGTAAGACCATACTTTCCTTTTAAGTTGTTTGATGTTATATATACAAACACACACATTTGGGTTATGCATGCACAAATCCTTTGACTTTAACAGCTGCATAACTGTTGATTCTATGGGATTTCCCTTTCAGAATTCTAATTTACACATCTGAAAACTTTGGTTAAGTGTAGTATTTCAGGACTCCATCAGTATTTGGGAAAAAAAGAAAAAAATCTATCAAAATTCTGCATGCCAGTGAACTCTGAGGACAGATGAAGTTTTTAAAGAAACCAAGGTACAAAGGTGTTCCTGAACCCTGTATGAAAGCAGAGGTAGTTATCGATAATCTGTAAAACTGATCTAAATGCAGTAAGTCCTTGGATATACCAAATCTCCTTTTTCCAAATGAGACCACAGCATTCTCTTTTCACTGCTGTTAACCAGCCTAACATCCATTTCCCTCAGTAATTATTTATTTACTTTTACTAATTGCATCTTCCCTCCTTATACAATCAAAATCTGTTTAGAGCTGCAGTAATGAGGGCTTTGGAGAAGGAAAGAATCACAGACTAAAGTTGGGAAATACCATAATTCTTTGCCAGCCCTTGGCATTCAAATTTCATCACATCTCCAAAAGTTCATTATAATAGAAATTGGACTTGATTGGCTGAGTAGACAGTAAGACAGAGTCAACATTCATGAGGGAAAGCACAGAATTTTCAAAACTGATCATCAAGCAGCCCCAGCAATTGAATTTATAAACCAGGGACTTACTTCATAAGACAGAGAAAAGATTGATGCTGTTGAAGAAGTGCTGCAATTAACTAAATTAATGAAATCAGGAAGCCACACCTGCTCCACATGACTGACTCTCCTCTGGCTCTTTCTCCAGCTTGAAAAGGTGGATTTAGCAATTGAAGGGTTTAACATGGAACGAGCATGGTAAGTTATGTGCATCTAACAAGCTCCTTCGAAGTGTTGTGAGAAGCACAGCATGGCTGAGAGATCATGGCAGTTAATTATTTCCCTGCCTTGGAAGAAAGAGCCACACATCCCTGGAGGGAGTCCTTGCATTTCAACAAAAGCCTTTTCTCCAGGGAGGGAAGTTTTACAAGCAGAAGTTGGTTTGCGTACCACGATGATCAGAGCCACTGCTGCCTTTGAAGGCACAGTCGGTTCTTGCAAGGCATTACGGTACAAATCCTCATTCTACCACCTGGTAAAAGTTTTTTTTAGAAATATCCAAACCCGAAGCTTTAATAGATGTAAGGTGCAGTCTTTGATAAAGGATGGGTCATGTGCAGGGCCACCTCAAGGCATAGGAAGACAGTGGGGCTGACAGAAGCAGCCTTTGCTTTGCTGCCTCCTGCTCACCTCTGGAAAGGCAGAAAAGTTGCCCCTCCAACAGGAAGATTTAGGGAATGTAGGAGACTGTACAGTAGCAAATACAGGTCCTTAAGGATGTTTACTGTCTCAGGTCTGCACATTCCTCCTCTATTTCCTGGAGCAGTGCCTCTGTGGCTGTAATACCACTCTTCTCTGACCCTGTTGCACTGCCCTGGTAGGGAGAAGCCTTTGGGGCATCTCCTCACCTCAGCAGGTAGACGGAGTTTTGGTGGCAAGATGTACAAGCATGAAGCCACGTAAGAGTAGTGACAAGGAAGCAGCTTCTCCAGGGATGTTTTCTAGTTCCATTCACACGGAGATACTGCCCAGTGCCACACACGGCAACTAAGAATGATATTCTTGTCATTTCTTAAAAGAATACAGGTAGCAGGAAGGCTAAACCACAAAGAAAAAGTCATTGAGACTAGAATACCCTTCCTGACATAGTGGGTTAATGTCAGGAACAGCTCTTTGGTTTCTCTGGAACATATACCGTGTTTACAAGTTTTATGATTCTGATTGTAATTAATTTGCAATAACCTCAAAACCACTGAAGCTCATGGAGGGATGCAATTCCACATACATTGAATATAATTTTATTTTTTAGCCCTCTGATATCTTATCTGGCAGGATAAAACAAGATAATTCTGCCAGTAGCAAAAGCCAGAGCAGAATTAGACTAAGAAAGAAAGATTGACTTAAAAGAAAAATATTTCTTTCTGTCATAAGTGCTTCAGAAAGTTACCAACCTTCTGAAAATCAAGTTAATTTGATAATAAGGTTTTTTTAACAGAGATGGGGACTAATACACGTATATAGAAGCATACTGAGAGATGTTTATTAACATAAGAAGGATGCTTATTAGCATTTATGGTAACCCCACAACCAAGCATGGGCCTTGCACCAATACATACAAACAGATTATTTTCCGCCGGTAAAAGCTAGAAATAACTGGAAGAGAGAAAGAGAGGAAAAGAAATGCTCAAAGAAATGTGAGATCCTAAAAGAGAAAACCAACTGAAATCAAATTTTCAGAGTGAAATCTCTAACACTTTCTTTCCGTAGTTGGCTTGAGATGATGCAGACAGGTGAAATAGATCCTAAGTAGTCCAGAATTTCTTTCTGAGCTGATATTTCCTTTGTCAGAGAAAAAAAAAAAAAGCAACAAAAAACGCCAAAAAAGACCCAACAAAAACCAAACACCAACCCCACCTCCCCCTCCCCGCCCCCCAAAACAAGAAAAAAATTTTGTTTAGACTATAAAGAAAAGGTCTGATTCTGATTCCTGGTTATTTTAGAAGCTGAACATCACTATGCTACCTGTGTTTTATCAGGTTAGTGCACATTTTCCATTTACCATCTCATTCACATAATCAGCATCTTGGAGGAGTGGGTGGAAATTATTCCTTTAAAAGTTAATCATCATTCAGTTGCTGGAGTAAGTTTGCTAATGTACAGTGCCTAACCCTTTCTTGTCCCTACCATCATTGTCCTTCAGTTTATAAAGTTCTTCCTCCCTCATGCTTAATCCTCTCCAATGCATTTATTTAGAATAATCCTGTCTTCAGTCAGCCTTCAATTTGCAGCCTTCAGCTGCTAAGCCAGCTAAGCTCTTTTCATCTTCCCCCACAAACACGTGCTCCATTCTTTGGTAGTCTCTTTTTGCCCTTCTCCCCATTTCAGCTTCATAAACTGAAATGACAAAATCACAGAGTACATTCACGTAGCCTTGGGCAGCAGCTAATTACCCTACATGTGCTATAAGCTCTCCCCAACACTCTGCTGGGGCTGCGTGTTTTGTTTCACATCAGCTGTATAGCAGTGGGTTCAGGTGCATCCAGAGAATTCCTCCCCTCAAAACCAAGGTCCTTCTCCTCTGCTTCCAGAGGAGGCATCCTCCAATTTTAGTAACAACTCCTGCATTAATCTGTAATGAATGACTTCACATTATTGAGATTAAACTGCTGGTGGGATATGTTCTCATCTGAAATGCAGAGTGAATCTTGACTCATTTCATTAGCTAAAATGAAGTGACCTCAGATTTCCAGCCACGTAACAGATCCATCTTTAGGCAGCCTCCTGGATGAGCTATCTACAGCTACTCTGGAGGCCATTAAAAAGTTGTGTTTATAACATATTGTTTTGTGCATAATGTTCTACAAAGAGAGGGTGCTTTTGCCATGACATATGGTGTACAATGTAAATGAACTCTGGTGTAACAAATTAAAAAGCTTTTACAGCAACCTCTAAATACTATTTATGGCTCCCAAGAGCTACCTAGGCTGGCCACCAGTCAAATAATTGCAGTCACTACACCAAGTGCCAGAGTGCATTTTGTTGACTAACTGCTTCTTCAGCGAGCTCTGCAATCTATTTCCATGAGATGTACCAGCCATAAAACAACATCCATTTTGACAGCAAAATTGCAACAGCACAACGTGGTACCAGGTGTCATTCAAAGAATGGAGGCGGTAGTGAGGGGGCCATTTTTAAAATCTCCCTGATCCTTAACACTTGCAGCACTTTTGTTACAGCAAAGGAAACTCATCGTGATGCAAGGCCTCTCCAAAGCTGAAGCCTCTCATGAGCACAAGAGCCCTCTCCTGTCTGGGCATGCTGGAAAACTGGTGAGTAGGTCTGACTGAAATACAGCAACTTAAAATGTTTCCAGTGAATGAAGGGATCCAGTTCTGTGGGGACGGAGAATATGCTAAAAAACGTCCATTTTCCTGAAACCTTATTTTGTGTTTAAGAGGAAATTCTATTTATTTGCACAAAAAAAACTCCTGGAAACAAAAGGAAACCAACAAAACCAGCCCAAATCATCACTGCTTTTTACATCTGTTTATTATGAGTCATAGAATGGTTTGGGTTGGAAGGGACCTTAAAGTTTATCTAGTTCCAAACCCTTGCTATAGGCAGGAAAATTTCCACTAAACTAGGTATTCAGAGACCCATCCAACTTGGCTTTGAACACTTCCAGGGATGAGGCATCCACAGCTTCTCTGGCCCACTTTTTTCAGTTCCTCTCTATCCCCAAAGTAAAGAATTTCTCCCTAATATCCAGTCTAAACCTACTCTCCTTCAGCTTACACCATTACCCCTTCTGCTATCAATTACACACCCTTGCTGAAAGTCCCTCTCCAGCTTTTTGTAATCTTCCTTCAAGTACTGAAAGGCCCCCATATGACTTCCCTGGAGCCTTTTCTTCTCCAAGCCGGACAACCCCAACTCTCTCAGCCTTTCCTCTTAGGAGAGTTTTTCCATTCCTCTCATCAACTTTGTGGCTTTCCTCTGGACTTGCTCCAACAGGACTAAGTTCTTCCTGTGGTGGGGAACCCAGAGCTGTTTCTGGGAATTGTAATACAACCAAACAACCATAAAAAACCCTGAAGGTGAGCTCTTTTTACTATTTAAAGAAATGCATGTGTTAAATCATCTAAAGGTTGGATTGTTCATGTGTATGTTGTCGGGGTTTTTTGGTTAGTTTCAAATAAATGCAGTAGGGTACTTGGTAAAATCTCCTTGTTTGTACCACCTGAGTACAGCAAAAAATGTAAGGCAGGCAATGGATATTCCAGAGCTCTGAAAATGTCCAATTTTTGACATGAAAATTGCCTCTTGTTTTTCTGGTCTAGGTATATTTAAATACAGTTGTGCTAGTGTTGCTGCATATCTCCACGTGGATTCCAAAGGGGACAGCAACAGGCACAGCCCCATTATTTGAGGCTGTGGCTGGTTTTGGGGCACACATCCCAGAACGATGGCTGCATTGCTTCATAGCTCAGCCATCCCCCTTGAGCTGTCTGCAAGCCAGGCTTAAACCTGCACTACAGTTTTCCACAGCCAAAGGTTTACTGTCAAATGAGCCGTACTGCTTCGTGACAAAATTGCTATGACATTATGGCTTTAATAGGCACTGGCAACACAATCATCAATCATGGATACTACATTTAAGTTGGAAAACACTTGCGTAGCTTAGAAAAGAGAAAAAAAACATTCAATACCTACACAGCAAGTGAGAGTATATGTTTGTAGTCTTTTGGTGTAGAGAAGTTTTGAAAGCAGTAATTTGCTGGTAAAGACTATCAAGAGGATGCCTGCAGAATTTAAAGCAAGCAAGAAGGTGAATGGCAAAGAACCAGGGGCTCCGGCCTTTTTCTGCATTCTGTATTTATTAACCATTTTATGACATTGTGGAAAAGAAACAATTGTGCACAGGACGCAAAGTGTTATGCAGTAATTTAGGAAATGCTCTTCCCTCAGATATTTACGTCCCTTTCTTCCAGACACTGCAATCCCAGACATCCTTTGTAAAAAAGAAAAATAAATTTTAAGGTTCTGAAATGATACTATCAGGAAAGTAATGTTTTTTCAGCAGATTTCTGAAACTCCATTCCAGATCCCCAGCTCAAAAGGAATTTTAAAAAGGCAATGGTTTTACAGCATTATTTGTGACTAGCAGATTTCAATCATGGCCAATTGAAGCTCCAGGCCAATATTGCACTGTACTCGGGGCCATGTCTATCACTGAGAACAAAATACGGTTTACAAAGGGGAAAGGTTCCCACAAATCACAGTCCAGACACACTAGATTTTCTAACTGTCTAGACAAATAGGACCATCCCCGTGCCAATATTAATAAACCTTCACACATTCCAGTAAACACTTGGTAGCTCCATCCCTCTGTCAATCATTTTTAGCCCCTAATGAGAATGCTTTTAGCTGTTGATATTTGACTGCTAACACCAATTCCCTTAACTCAATGTCCCTTTGCCAAGCAAACAGCTTCAGTCTGGACATTATGCGTGGTGGAAATCTACATTTCCCATTATCAGTGGCTGCATTTATATTTGAAGACTAAAGGACTAAAAAAGCTTAGGGAGAAAATATTCTTGGAAGCTGATTTAAACAAGGAAAAGTGTTAACCCTGGCAAGCAGATACTGAGTTGATAATAAGGCAATTAGAGAGAAACTAATTTTTTTTATAACACAAATTTAACAGAATTAAGTCTATACCACTTCACACATTAACAACATTCTTGCATTTGCCGAGCACCAATAAAAAAACCACCAGACTTTAATTCCTCTAATATGTTTCTAATGGCAATGAATATGTCCCTAAATATCAGTGGTCTTGTACCAGAGAAATTACAATTGTGCAGTCAGATAGTTTCATAAACAAGTGTTTGTACAATGAATCTATTATATACCTCCTCTTTCTAAAAAACAAGGAGGCTATGCTTTTTGATATAATTAGATAATAATATAACATTTAAATAACTTCTCAATTGCTTATTTGGGTTCAAACATGCTGACTTAAATCTGATTAAGTAATTACGAGCAAATTTTCTGTTATTTTGACCAGTCTATTAGCCATCTAATTTGGTTCCTGAGGGTAGTAGAAAAAAATAACAACTAAAGCTATTTCAACTCCATAACTGGGATACAGCAGCAGATTACCAATTACACTCAGAAGATGAATTATCAGTAGATTTCATCTTCCTTAAATAAATACCAATTTAAGTCAAGTAGGTCTGAAAATCACTGCGTGCTGAGGAGTAGCTGTACTGCTACCTTTAATGGAAAATTAGCAGTGGGCTAGAAGATGTGTGAAGGAGCTGAGGACATTTTCTCATTTCACTAGATTAGGGCTCAGCTGCTTCAAGCATAGTATAGGTAAGCTGAAAGGAGCAGAGGAAATCTGGAGCAGGAGTCCAAAAGCTGCTGCACTGTCACTGAGAACAGGACTTTATTTAATATTCACATCCACTTCTGCCAGACTTGACTAACAGACTTTTCAAATTCCACAAAAGTTAAGGGTATAACAATAAAATGATAGTGCATTTAAAATTACATTTTCTAAGTATCTAAAAAAGTCTGTTTATTCAGAGAAGTAATTGTTGCCCATTTAATTGCAGGACTATTTATATTGTTAATTGCATCTTGTTATAGGTTAAATACAGTTGCTTTGGATTTAACTTTATGATTTAAATGCAATCATGTAATAGACTTAGTTATAAGAAACATATAATTACTACATAGGCTGGGAAGCTGGATTAGCATTGCAACATAAATAAAGGAGACTTTACTGCTCCTTATATTAACACTGAGCAAACACTTAAATTGCTGACAAATTTTTACTTGTTCCTTTGGTCATTATCTGAATGGTTTGTGGACATTTTCTTCAGTATAGAAAATGAAGATTTCATGTCTCAGGAGCTGTAAATGGCCAGGTAATGGGGTACCATTAGCAGCAGGCTCACCACATAAATCCAGCCTGTGAAATAAAACCAGCCTGCACCGAGATCACACCTGCTCTCCTTGCAGATCACTGTTCTAACCTTTTTCTCCACAAGACCCACGTATCCTTGGGTACCTCCCCTTCTCCCTAGGGATTCAAGTCTGGTAAAATTTCGTGGCTACTGGCCTAGAGGTGGGCTAGAAATTGCTGTTGGTCCCTCCTAGCATCCTGATTCAATATTGCCTCCAAGGTGGAGCAGTCTCTTCCCCAAAACACCATTCTGCTCTAAACCAAAATGCTCATAAAGACACTTGCCACTGGGCTGTCTGTCCACACTCCTGTTCCCCCTCTGGAATACCAGTTCCTATCCCAGTGAGCCTTCTTCTTCAGGGTAACAGCCCTTTTAACCTGAACCACTGGTTATTTAAGTGAATACCACTGGGCTGTGAATAGCAGCAGCTAAAATAACACAGATAATCAATTACCTGTCCCCCAGTAAGATATTAATTAAATTAATATCTCCCACTAGTTTCAGTACTGCCCATTGACTTTGAAAAAATCAGACTGGATGTAGCAAGCTCACTTCAGCTCCCATGTCACATAGCTAATTTAATCAAGGCAACCAGACTATCTTATTCATTTATCACAAAAATAAAGATGTGATCCCTTGAATATAACATGACTGAAATAGCTGGATTCAGATAGAAGTAAACATCAGACATCTCCAGCCCACTGGCAAAAAAAAAAAATATTAAAACCCAGCGTCAGAACAGCAGCCTGTCGAGTTTTATTTGTAGATAAATGGAACAGGTATAATAAATTTGAATTGTGACGAAAGGGGATTATGTGAGAACAAATAAAGTATCATTAGTTCTGCAAAATGTTTTACAGATGTCTTTTCTCCCTGGCTACCATGAGCTACTTTCTAATTGTCTGAGTTTTGGCAACCACACCCCTTGGGGGTTCTAATCTCAATGGTTTAGGACAGTCAAATATACAAAAACCACATTTTGCATAGTTAAGACTTAGCAGGGAGAGGGGGTAGGCTGATCTGTCATATGTGGAAATAAATAGGAACAGCCAAAATTTGAAACCACCTTAGCATATATTTTGGGAAAACAGTGGTTGACGCAAATATTTGCAATTCAAATCTCAGCAATTTTCATCTCTTTTTATGAAAAGTCCTTCCAGCATTTTTCGAAGGATTAGTTATATATTGAAAGAGAGACTTTCTCTACTGGAGTAAACTGTCTTTCAAATATTTCTGACTCAAGCATAAATCCATTTACCTTTCACAGGCTGTTTTGTTGTTCTTTTTGTGGTGCTCATTAATTAATAAACAAAATCTACTGCATTTAAGACAGCCTGTTTTTCACTCAGCTTTATTGGCTTTCATTACTGCTTTGAGATTTCATCAACTTACCAAGGGTAGGCCTGTGAAAAATAGTACAAAACTATAAACAGAAAAGCCAAAGTGTTTAGAAGATGTTAATGAAAAGCTCCAGGTTGCCCAAATTATGGCAGTTTGGAGATGTCAGTTTGCTCTTGTCTCACACTGGAACATTTGTCTTTCAAACACTCCTTCAAATATTTTCATGAGAGTTATTTATGTTGGAAGATCTAAAACATTAGAGGAGAGAAGTAATGCATGTAGCTCTCCTTTTACCCAACACGGAATTGCTGGAGATGCAGAGGGAAGCAGGACAGCAAAGCACTGCATCACCTGAACATGATGTTTGGCAGCTCTCCTGCTCTCCGAGGCAGGGATGCTGGTCTGCCAATGGATAATGCACCTTCCCAAAATGCAAAAGTTATTTTGCATAGTAAAATGGTTAAACAAGAACTGAAGGACATATCTAAGCCTTACCTCACCTGTCAAGTCAGAAGAAAAGCTGCAATATGATTTTAGTTTTACAGGCAGAATCCTGGGTGGAGGTGGAGACTAATTCTTTAGAAATTAGAAATTCTTTATAATTTAGAAACTTTTTCACAAAATTGACTCTTTTTGTGTTAATTGATAAATTTTGCTAAGCTTGAACACTAGTCTCCTGAAAACACTTCATTCCAAAAGATTAGACTATGGAAACAAAATCAGAAGCAACTTGAACAGGAACCAGGTATTGGAATAAAGAGAGGATCATGGACATATTTTCTGAGGAAAGCTGGATACAGGCATTTCCAGGGGAGGTGGAAAGTGTTCAATGGTGGTGTGCCCCCTGCTCATCACCTTCTGAGCACTTTCAGCTTTGAATTTTGTATTCAGCTTTCAAAGGTTGCTTTCACCGTTGAGCAAAGCAGGAGTTGAAGAAGGATGCTGAGAACCATGGTGCCTGTCTGTATTTGCCTTAAAAAAGAGGAGTGCAGAGCCAAGGCAAATAAACACACCAGACAGTCTAGAGAGGGGACAGGATTTGTCCTGTGCCTGCTCTTCTCTCTTTCCTTGTCACAGAGGTAACTAGTAGGGCAGAAGAGGAACTAATACCTCTTTGAAAGATCCACTTGAAGATATCCTCAAGTTCTACAATCTGTCCTGGAGCACTTTCCAATATCGTGCCTGTTGTCTCTTTCCACTGCGAAGAACATAATCATCAACATTTTGCAAGTATGGGAAAAAAGTCTTTCCTGTGCCAGAGGACCAAAACAGGAGTGACATTCACAAGGGCCTATCAAATGTGTCATGCAGATTATCTCATTTTATGAGTTCTTCCCTCAAAATACACAAAGAAGATATGAATACTAATATAGCATGCTTTTGTTTATTTGACTAGCATTTAAAAAAAAAAAAGTGACACAGCTTACTGTCTAAATTATATCCAACAGTCATATTTCAGACCTAAAAAGACTTTCCAAAATCCTATCTATTGATTTAAGGCATGTTCACTGATATCACAGTATTAATATTTCCCAGCTGTAAGTGCCATGGATCTGTAAATGAAGCAGAGAAAGGCTGATCCAAGTTCTCACAAACTCTGTACCTTACATTTGATCAGTCAAGTCAGAATTAGGTATGGCTTTATAAACTATCCATGCATTTAGGTCTTCATTATCCCAGCATGGAAAGTTTTACTGGTAAAGGCAAAAAAAACCTGTTGAAAAAGACCACTGTGGCTGCCAGGATTGGTCTGTACCTCTCCAGTGGGTTCCCTGTAAGGGATTTTTCACTTCAGGCACATAAAGGGTATAGGAACAGTGAGTGCATAGGGCTCTCCAGGTACCCCAGGCAGTGGGGGAAAGTGTATAGCAGAAACAATGGTTCTTCTTATGGAATGTGTTCTTTCACCATTTGCTGAATATGAAAAGGTTGCTTTTAATACCTGCTGCCCTTTTCTGAGCAGAGCTGTGGACCTCCTCTGGGCTGGTAATGACTTCAGTACTCTCACAGCTTATTCCTTCTCAGACGTTCAAGATAGTAAGTCCCATTTTCAGCAATTTCAGAAACAGTGATCTGAAACTACAGCAGTGAGGAATGACTCAATTACTCAGACCTGTTAGGGAACACATGCTAAGCAAATGTATCTATCTTATTTTAAAAAACCACCTTCGAGTTCAATGAAAACCAGAGAAATTATATTGCTTTCCTTGGGGATCTCCTCTTTATTGAATATAAGCATACATCAATTGATGATAATGTGAATTATGTGTATGTACACAAAGTGGAAGAACAGAACAATAAATATTTGCTGCCAATCCATTGTACTTTTTTCAGAGCAAATGTAATAATATTTGTATATATACATATAGATACACTTTGCAACTTTTTTTTCTTTTAAATGCCTGGTTAACATCTTCCTGCTACATTTGAAGGCCAAAACAGAGATCTGATCACAACAAAGTACCTTTGGCAAGAATATTTGTGCTTCTGTAGCAGCAGGAATCCAAGAAACACCTAAAAGACAAAAGAAAATCCTTTCACCTGAAAATAAGTGATACCTAAATCATACAAATTTCAAGTTTCCTACTCCCTGTGAAATGACAGCAACAGTTCTGAGGAAGGAAAAACAGTCCTTGGCACAACACACAAGTTTTCTAACAGCCCCAACTAACTCAGAGATCTTTGGAGAATTGGTTGGAAGATCAAACAGTATTTTGCAAAAATTTCCCAGCACATTTATTCTCCTTCAAATCTTTTTTTTCTTGAGGAGACATCAACAGGATTTATTCTCAAAAAAAGTGATTTGGATGCTAAAGAGTTCTGCAAACTGTCACTTTTATATTATTTGACTTGGTGATGAACTGAGCTGAAATCCACCATGACTAAGGAGAACACAAGTCTCTGCATCACCCCAGGAAAAGAGCAAGGAATGAGTTGTCAAACTGATTCCCTAAATGCATCCAGCCTTGTAATACTGAATTTATTACCTGGTCCTGAAACAGACCTTCTCACTCTTGCACACCTCACTGGCTCCTGGGACTGCAGGAAGATGTTACAGCGTTTGCTATTTCTCCAGCTTGTCTCAAGGGGAAGCCAATTCAAAGTGAATAATCTCCTTTATATCCAAAATCACAGTCAAAGTAGAAAGAATAAACCCCCCTTAATCCGTCACTCAGCCACAGATATGATGACACAGCCCCTTCCTTTGGTTCCTCTATGCAACCCAAATAAAAAAGAATCAGAGGGTGAGGTCTCCTATGAGCAGGTGAGGGTGGAAATGTCAGATAAAAGTGCATCTGCATGGAGGGATGTGCTGTGTTTGAAAGAGTCCTCTGTATGGAAGAGAAACAAAGACCCCTGGCCAAAATAAAAAATGTATTCACCATGTTCATACAGCATTTTTCCATAACAAAGATTGAAACCCATACAGTGGTTTAGACTAAGGTGAATACCTTAAAAACAAGGGAAACAGTGATAGGAGAGAGTCCCTACTCATAGTTCCATAGCAGGATCAGTAAGGTCATACTCATCAGGATGAAAATGCAGAGAAATAATCCAGAAACCTTTCCTAACAACAGAAATGGGGTTAGCCCGCTTCAACCCTCTCTTCAGAAAAAAAAAAAAAAAAAAGAAGGAAAAAACCAACAAACTCCACCATTTTTTAGAAAAGAGAAGCAACTAATTCCTGGCATGGTTCCTCACACTGCTTTTTGCATCAGAGCACTTTGAGGAAGACATTTTTAGTTGCTCTGCCAAACAAGGAAATGAAAACATATTGTCAGTGTTGGTCAAAAATTCTGTGAAGAGTAATATGCTTCTAAAGCATGTGTAATTCTCAGGCTTTGGAAAGAAAATACTGTTTTGAAATAAAAAGACAGTATTTTACTAGAAAATCATCCCTTCTTTCTCAGCTTCCTTGGTGTTTTTCTTTTTAAGCAGGAAATAAGGAAGTGAGAGAAGAAATATTTTGAAAATTTGTTTTCACCCCAGCCAGTACCATCCCACTTTGAAAAACACATTAGAGTATTTTCCAAGGGGATAACATCATTAGTTTACTTTAGTCAGTATTCTCCCACTTCATATGCCATTTTATGCCTACATTGGCCAACTGTTACAGAAGCTGGAATTGATTTTGATATGTGCAGTGAGTTTTCCCAGTCAGAATTAAAATATGTTTTTTCAATGAAGGAGATAAATTGCTGACAGCTCAGTGAAATAAAAAATTACACAGTGGATTTCGATAAACATAGGAATGACCTTTGGTAAAGGTTTCCAGATGTGTACAAATTTGAGATTATTACACACACACAAACAAAAGATACCAGTAACAGCAGAAGCTCAGTTGCATCAGTGACCCAACAAGAATTCTTTTCCCAGTTAAATGTGACTGGCAATAATTGCTATAGGAAAATCCAGCATAGCTTAGTTTGATAACTAAATGTTAGGAAGAAAAATAAATTTCATTGCAAAGTCTCAAACAGTTCGAGGAGACAATGCTCTCCTTCAGAGCCACCCACTGGTAGAATAGATTCAGATACCGTCTCTTTAACCTGTACAAAACATCCAATTTGTCTATTGCAAATGACGCTGTACCATTGCAAAAGATATAAACTTGTAGATGGTGGCAACTCCCATGATTTTTTATCTTGGGGATCTAAACAGAAAATTTTGTATTAAGTTTTTTTGTGGGCAGAGAGGAGCGTAACTGAGATTTAAGAGAATATCATATAAGGGAAGAAAGAAAAAGCTATTTGTTATAAAGATAGTCCTAATAAAATGAGAACATTTAGTTGCTACCTCTTTAACCTGTACAAAACATCAAACAAAAAACCAAAAAAACAACAAAAAAAACCAACCCAAACCACACCATTAATTTGCAAGAATTGTAATTGTAATCTTGAGTGTAGACTACCACCTGCTCATATCTGAGAGCTCGGGGAAACAAGAGAAGTCCCCACTAATGCACAAGGGCAGGAATGCACCAGTGTTCCAGCGTGTGTTTAAGCATCAGAAAATAATGAGAGTATCAGGGAAATGGGTCAAGTGCTGCAGTTTGCTCTGTACAGCAAAACCTCAGAGACATCCATGGTATGAAGAGTGGAGCCCTGGCAAAACCCAGGGAGCTCCTGGTCACTTTGGGGCAGCCCCTCCCAGCTGATCCAGGCACGGGTGCTCCTTCCCACTGCCCATGGGTCTGACACAGCCTTGTCACTTCATATCACACACAGGAGGACACCCCACCCAAGACAGCTAAACTGACACCTCAAGCATGATCAGAAACATGCACTGATACGTAGGATAAAAATACTGCTGCAAAATAATGGACTCTGCTGTTACTTAAAGTGCTGAGGCTTTATGTTCAGAGCAAAAAGCACTGATCCCATAAAAGAGCTTTTGTTCCCAGAATTTGGTGAGGGTTTATGCTTCACCAACAGGGTAGCAAGTTGCACATTAATATAGACTTTCCCAAACCATAGAATCATGGAATATCCTGAGCTGCAAGGATCATTGAGTCCAGCTCAGGGCCCTGCTCAGCACCACCTCCCAGAATCCCACCCTGTGCCTGAGAGCATTGTCCAAACGCTTCCTGAGCTCTGCCAGGCTGGTGCTGTGACCACTGCCCTGGGGAGCTGTTCCAATGCCCAGCCACACTCTGGTGAAGAACCTTTTCCTAATATCCAACCTAAACTTCCCCTGGCACAGCTTCAGACCATTTCCTCGGGTCCTGTCACTGATCACCAAACCTGAGGGAGCTGTTTTTTCAGATTTTAGGTACATGCAACCTTAGTGATTTTTAACATATTTCTTCATGTCTAGACTCTAAAACCTGTCTGAAGACTGACCTAATCATCAGGCAACCTTTCAGACTGAGGCAGAGTTTACTTTCTAATTATTTTCTTTTTAAGAAAACAGTCATTCATTCTCATTCCACATCCAATTGGAATATCCAATACATTCTCTTTTTTTTTTTAGTCCACTTCTAATCCAATTCTGAACTTTTTCATTCACATCCAACATCACATAACAATTTATTTTCTTGATCCCTATCAGACCAGAGAAGTGAAACTTATTTACATCAGTAGAAAACATACTCATCTCTGTTCAGCTGAAATATGGAGCATTGTTATAGACATGGCCCATTTTGCTTCAATATTAAAGGAATATTCTTTCCACTGGAAGGAAAGTGCTGAAAATTGGCCCAGGGTATTTCCTTCAGGCATCTGTTAAGCTAATTACTGCTTAAGCTTGCAGTCCTGCATTTTTTTCCCTAATTTGAGGGATGCTGGGAAAAAAAAAACTGCTAAAGAGAAGATCTTGTTTGTTTGTTTTAACGTAATGATGGTTGTGACAAACTCTTTATTGTTTGATTATTTTCTGGTCGAACTAGCCACAGAATTAGGATTGCTAAATTTTAATTTCTCAGCAGCTTATAGCTGAATGCAAATTTTAATTGGCTGCTTGGTGTTTTAAAGCAATAAATTAATCTTTGTGAATCATTCTAACTGGCATGTTTTAGTGATCCAAGTAATTTACTTACACAATTTATTTCTTTGTATTTGAAGGAAAAGTCCGTATAAACGCCTTTATGTGAAATTCACATGTAGCACAATAATTGCAGGCAAACTTCTGCCTTCAGAAACTGATAATCTAGAAGATCTGGGATCACAAGAGAATACTTTTTTTAAAGGTCTGTATTTCTTCCCTCTTCAATAAAATTGACTTTTACTTAAAGCACAGTGTTTAAAAGATTACAAGCTAACTATCAAGCACAAGAGGAATCTGGAGAAGAAGCAACATGAAAGCAGTCGGGGTTTAGCCCTCCCTGCAGCCCTTGTTTCTGTGTTCCCAGGGTCAGTGTCTGTGCAGGAAGGAGCCACTCAGAGCCCCCAGCCCTGGGCTGAGCCCGGCCCAAAGACTGAGCTCACCCAGCAGAGCCTCACCAGCCCCTACCCTGGGCACACAGAGCACAATCAGGGCTGTTAATTAGGAGCAGCCCCAGCGAGAATGATCCTCTGCCTTTGCATTTCTCACTGCCCCTCCCAATCTCAGAGGCAGGAAAAGCTCCTGATCCCAAACGTCAGGAATTCTCAGGTGGTTATTTCATTGGCAGTGTACCGCAATCACCTCTGCTCTCTCTCCTCAGGTCTTTGGTGCAAGAGCTGATAGCATAGGGTTAAAATGTTTCTAAAATTGTGGTAGCTAAAGTAGGCCTTGGACACGGGAATGGGCATTGTCTTTGCTAAATCATGTGAACCTATACCTGTGTACCCAGCTGTGTAGTAGATAATGAAGCTAAATGCAATGATTATTTAGTAAATATAATCAAAAATAATTATTTGATCAAGAATCACAAGACGGGAATAACAATTATAAGAAATGTTGTGGGGAGGGGGCTTAAACTCATGCTTGGGTGGAAACAATGCACACGATGCTCATGCTTGGGTAGAAACAATAGAACAATATCAAATTAATGATTAACATATGATTATATCATAGTTATGTAAGGAAAGAGTATAAAAGTGTATCCATCTCGAATCCATGTCACAGTCAGATTTGGGTTTGTCTGTACCCCTGATTCCCAGAGCTCTTCAGTAAAAGCACCTGCATATAATCACCCAGTGGTTATGTGTTTCTACACTAACAGAGCTTTTAGAGTGCATTGCTGAGCCCTCGGATGAGAGGAATCACCATGGATGGCTTTTCTCCTGATGCAGGCAACCGAGAGGGAAACCACATATGACAAATGCTGATCTGGCTAAGCATGAATCCTTTATTGCATAAATCAACTTCATGCTGTTTATCCAGTCAGTATGAAAATTCACTTACAGATTTTATTTGTTTAACTGCACATTTTATCCTGCTTAGTGAATAGCAATCTGCCTGACCTTATATGTACTCTGCAAATGTGGGCAAGGGAATGGTCTTAGTAACAGGACAAGAAAGGACATCTTTCTCCATCCACTCCTTGAAAACATGAGGTCACATCCCCACTGCTGGCAGATTTCATTATTACCAGAGAGGATATATTAACTTCTGTTGCATTTCTGCATCCCTGAGGATGCAGAATACCTGAGGAACCAGTATTCCAGATGTCATAATCACAGAATATTAAAAGCTAAGAGAATCAGAACAAAGATTTCCAAAGCTGAAAAATTTAGTCAGAGTTCCCATTAATTTAAATGGCTAATCTATTTCAAATACTGAAATCTAAACCTTTTTAATTGGATCCCAGTCCTGGAGCTGATTTGTACAGAGGGCAAACTGGTTTCCATTTTTTTCTCAGTAATGTTTATTTCTGAGTTTTCTGCACTACTTTTACTATTCAGCTATCATTGAGGTAAGTGATAAACAGAGCCTGTGAAAAGTAAAACAACCTACAGTCCTTGGTAGAAGTGAGTGAGGAAATGTTCTCAGATTGTATCAGAGCAGATTTTCAAAGTGCCCAGCAACCATCAGCTTGCAGCATTTGCAAATGCCACATCTGGTCACCCATTTCCAGGCCTAATTGGGAGTCACTTGAGATACTGAGATGTGGATATTAAAATGTTTTTGAAGTTTGTTCTGTATTTCTGCTTAAAAACAGCTGCGTCGGCTGGCAAAGTCAGCATTTGCATATTGTTGAGTGTGTGGAAAGCCACTCTTTCCAGTTCATCTTGAAGAGTCCTAGAGACAAATCCTACGTGAGTGTTGTGACTGCACATTCTGCCAGTGTTTACGAGGCAGGAGACTGTCACTTCCCTTTATACAGCACCTAATCAATGCTCAGGAGGGAATTAAAGTGGTTATAGTTTGCTATTAAAAAGACATGGGTGAGTAGATAACTTTGATCTTGGAGTCTGCTTAGCCCTGGCAATGAATGCTATTAAAAGCATCCTGTTTTGGAATTTCAAGTTGTGTTTTTTTAAAAAAAGTGACTGCAATCTCCCTCTTTTCCTCCCTGCCCAATCAGACAAACTGTCAAACTCCAGAGATGAAGTCTGGTTTCTTAGCAAAGCTTGCAGCTGTGGAAGCAAAACTTGGTGGGATTGTTTCATTTAAACAAGTTGCAAACCACTTGTGAAATGTAAATGCACAGCACCACAGTAAGCAACGCTAAATACAGACTGACCCCTCTTGCCTAAAAATACCAGAAAGTCACTGCTGCATCTTTTCATAGAGGCAGATACCAGGGAGCTGCTGGAGTGAAGGCAGCCCACCAGAGCCTCAGTGAGTTCATTAGTGCCGTGGCTTTAGTCCAAAGCAGCCCAGCTGGGGGACTTTCCAGCAGCCAAGCCACGGTGAAGCACAGGTAGACCAAAGCAAGTGTTTGCTGTTTCAGCCTCATAGCACTCTTGAATGTTCTCAAGCCCATTCAGCAAGAACTCCCTCTGATCATCTCCCTGTTCCTCAGCAAAATCTGCCTTTTGGTCACTTGCATGTTCCAGGTGAGCTCAGTGGTACACTGGAGATATGGGGTAGAGAGAGAAGGAAGGACCAAGAGAGGGAACAAGTGGATAAATCTAAGAGGTAATTCCTTGTGAAATGCTCAATATTTTACTCTTCTCATCCCTCCTATTTCCTTCAGCTTCGACAGCCAGAATTCAGTTAAGCCTTGTGGAACAATTATTAACTTTATAGATTAAGATTTTCCAGTGCCAAGCACAGGATATGAAAGTAATTGGTGCTTACAAAAGGACACTTAGTAAAAAAATCGTATTGCTAGAATGAACTGCACTTTCAAGTTGCATCAGTTCTTTCTGTGGAAATGTTACATGTGGAATTGTTGTACAAGACAATTTATTCTTTTTAAACCCCAACATCTAAACTTGCAATTACATTTTCATATTATATAGAGACTCAAGGGGCATTCAGTTTTACATGTAGTCTATAAATTGTTTGAGGCATGGGCAATTTCTTTTGGTCTCCTTGTGCTGCAGTCAGTAAATACCATGACAAAATAGCAGACCAGTGAACATCTTGCTTGAGAGTTAACAAGTCCAGCCAGGAATCAGACCAAGCAGGCAATTAGTAAAAGTTTCTGAAGGGAGCCGTGTCCCTGCCCTGGCAGTAACAGGGAACCCATCCCTGCATAAATAGCAGCTTGCAAACCTACAAAGTAATAAGCAGTTGTGAGTATTTCCTTTGGATTACCCTGAGATACAATGGCAGCATTTGCTCATTTGAGCATAACGTGGCACTACAGATCTGCACCCCCAAGCAGAGCAGAGGTTGGCACGTCAGTGTCACCCAGCAAAGATCTGAATAACCAAAGAGACACAGCTCATCACTGCATAGATCACCCTTTGGAGACAAAGTCAGTCTTTTCTGCTTAGTCCATGCTATTTCTAAATGATGCTGATGAGTGAATTAAACATCAAAGTAATGAAATATCCACTGATTATGTCCAAATAATGTCTAAATAATGTCCAAATTCAGCAAGGTGCTATAGCCAACTGCATCACTACTGAGTGTGCAGTTCCTGAAAGAAGTAATCATAAATATTGTGGGCTTTCTCCGAAGAAGCTTTTTCCATCATAGTGGTAGGACCATGTTTCCAGAACAATTTATGACCACAGTCTTTAGGTTATCACTTCCACTCATCCTGTAATTGCACCTCAGGCTCCAGTGCAGAATTGTACCTGTAAGCCTTCACAGGCTGTTCAATCCTTGTGACACGAGCTGGGGGCTGTCAAGACTTGCCAAGGGTTTTACCCTTTCCCACACATGGAAGCAAGGGACAGGCTTTTCCTGAGACTGAGAAAGCCTGAGTGGGAGAACCAGCAGCAGCATAAAAGGAGCTGAAACAGCTCCAGAGGATCAGTCAAAGCAGCCAGAATACTGCATGCAGCAAGTTACATTTAAAAGGCTTTTGAGAAAATAGCTGCAGTTTCAGCTACCACATCATCTGAATAGCCCCCTACACAGCCCTAAAACACATGAAATAAAATACTTTTCTTACAGTCTGCCAGGAAAAGAACTGAAACAACTATCAGAATGAGGGTGCACCCTCCTTAGCAATTTATTTTGTAGTGTCAATATTTTTCTGACACAAACCTCCTTCCTGTCTTCTTGTGAAGTGCTTTTGTTTGTGCTTTGCCTGACCCCAGTTGGAGCTTCCCCAGAGAAACCCCTGTGGAAGCTACACACAGCAAACCTAAGAGTCAGGCAAAGACCATGACTGCAATACCCCATGTCCCAGTCTGCAAAATCAGACTTTGAAATAAGATTACCAGCCTAGCCCTAGGTGGCACAAATGATCACCAGGGATGGCAGGTCCTTGAGCTGTACTGCTTTGCTCTACAGCAGCTCTTGTTGTGCTAAATGGATTGCTAGTGCAGATACAGCCTGGGGATGCTACAGGAAAACACTTCACAACAATTATTTGATGTTGCAGAAATTACTCCTGAGGGCTACTCTCAGACCTGTATCTCCAGCACATCCCTCCAGTATTGTCCTGCTGTTCTGATCTCCTGCACTGACGTTTCTGTTAAGCCCTTTAATGTTGAACTTAGGTTTCTGGGTAAGAGCATTTGACTTTGTCTGTCACGCTAGAGAGTAAAGATTCACATTCTCAGATTTTAAAAGAGCATTTAATTGTAGATATGGAAACATACATTAGAAACCAACCTTGTTCTTCCACCAAGTGACCCCAGGAAGCTTTGCATTCTGGAACTGATGTCCAGAGAAACAGATCTTAGACACAAAGGTCTAAATGCAAGTGTCAAGAGGAAGTCACGATTTTGCTTCAGATTAGGGCAGATGGAGTCATGAAATGCATCTCTTCCATCAGTCTCTTTGATAACCTTGCTTTTTATCCTCAGAATAAAGTCAGATGCTTTTTTTTTTGTGGAGTTTTATTTTCACTTTTCCCCCACACTCTCTGGTCTAAAACTAAATCAGATTTCCAAAGAAAAACTGATTCTTTTCTATGGCCTAAACCTCTTAAAATTTCATTTCCCCACCCACAATAAACTCTGCACATCCTAACTCAATACTTGAAGCTTGATTTCCAAAGAAAGGGGAATATATAGCATGTTAAACTTTTAAAGAAACAGCTCCTGAATTTAGAGCTTATATAATAATGTGTTTATTCTAAAAATAGTCTAAAAACAATAGGCAAATTACATGTCCTTGTTTTAGCAGAAGTGGATGAGAAAAGAGGACCTAGATCCTTCACAAACAAAGGGAGAAAAATCTGATTGAAGGAAGCTCTGGGGTTCCTGATTTTTGCTTATTAAGAGGGGGGGGGTTTGGGACACATCCATCCTTCCCTTTCATTGTGCTTCCAGGGAGAGCAGCTCAGTTCTTCCATTCACACTACAGGTCATTAACCATTTCTTCTATCTGATATTTAATATATTTACATGTAATTATTTTTCCAATCAAAATAATCAGGTGGTACTGCTAACTCAGAATTCAGTCACATACCCCAAAAGGAGACAGGCCAGTATTTATGTACCCATGCTTCTGCAGCACCTGTTACTCTTAATCAAAGGCTGGACCCCTCCCTTGCACTGTCTGGTGCAAACACCCAAACCCAGAGTGTGTTCTTGTCCCCCAAGTGTTTGCAATCTAAATGTCAGGGGGGAGACAGCAGGTGGGAAATACTGTGGAAAGTACATGTGCACCCCAGAAAGGCTTCCTTAAGCCACAGAAAACACATCTACTAAACATCTTCTGAGCAGCTTGTAGCTCCTGGGAACAAAATTAGATCAGTCCTTCCCAAGACACAAGGAGGTGGCTCTTTCCTGTGAAACACCATTGTTCACCTTTCCTGAGGATAACCACCTGGGAACTGCGATAATGGGAAGGTTGTGTAGATACAGGTAGTAATAAACTGCTGCAGAAAGGCATCACTTCAGGGCTAGAAATGCCCACCACCACTTATAAATTGGCAGGTTGTTGCCATCATATCAGGCTCCCCTTCTGATCTCACCCCCACCATCCTGCTGTTCCCTCCAAGCCCAGTTCCTGTCACAAGGCTAAGCAGGCAGTGGGGAAGGGATGTTTGGGTTCAGGTTGGCTCGTTAAATCAGGGCAGAAATTACAGGAACTTGCATGACAGCATAAAGGAGCATTTTATGGTGTGTTGATTCTTGCATTGAAAAGGTATTGATCAAGGGCTGTGGAACAGGAAATCATGCTTTAAGTGCAATGGCATGAAGTGCAATTTTCTTGGAGAAAATATGGAGGATTGTATATTAAAGCCATTTGCTTATAGCCTTTTCTTGCTGCCTTTTAACTCGTCCTCATCAATTTCTATGCCAGGAATACAGTGAACTTTGTTTCTCTGAGCCCTCAAGTGGAGAATTTGCCTTTTTCCTTTCAACTCTTCCTCCCAAATATTTTGTATGCTTACCAGATGAAAAGGTTGTCAAAGGTGAATTTACAGAGAGCCTGATCAAATCAGCTTTCCAGATACACCTCACATGAAAAATGTCTTATTACAGTATCAGTAACTATTTCCACACCTGACAGAAAGGCTCCCATTTCAAGCTGAGCTGTGGAAAGCACACCCATGTCTTCAGCAGCTGTGCACAACCACTAATCCACAGAGAGCAAACAATCCAGGCAACACACTGCTGTGCCTGAGCTTTTCTTCCTGCTTAAAATGCAGCACCCTAAAACATTTGCTTTGGGGGCAGCAGTCACCAGGCACCCCTGAGCAGGTCCTCAGAGAGAAATGTATCATTTCCTATGTTGTATAGGCAGGGAGATTAAGGTAAAAAGGGTACAGATGAGAAAGTGAAGAACCAAACTCAACCTCTATCTATAGTTTAGAGTAAGGCAAATAGAATAACACTCCTTAAGATTGCTTCCTCATCATTCATTATAATAAAATCTCTTTTGAGGGGGAAATTATTCTAGCTTCTTTGAGCTATGACTGAGAATGTGTAAGTGGCATCACTGTGCATTTCTTTCACAGCCCTGATTCTCAAGATAATTTATCTTTTTTTAAAGATTTAGTGGTAGTGAATAGAATTGGTAAGACTGTTTATAAATCCCAGAATAAATTGAAACACAAGCTTACAAACAACAATAAGTGATAAGACAGTCCCTTAACACTGCACAAAAACACATATGCTCTTTTTAGGAATATTTCTTACCTATCAAACCCACTTGCTTACACTGACCTATCTTCTTTAGAACCTCAGCTTTCTAACAGACATAAATCTTTCTCACAATATAAATTTACAAGCAGTTATCTTAGTAGCTATCATACTTACTTGCTCCTTTCTTACTTTCCTCCCACAGCTGTAACCAAGCACAAAAAGCATTAACTAGCAACACCTCAAACTTATAGCCTCCCAATTCCCATAATACACTGGAACACGAGGCAAGGAACCTATATAAGTTTGCTTTCTTAAGTGCTTTTGCATTTTTAGTGACTAAGTTGTTTTTTAAGGGATAGGTATGTCCTAGTTTGGAGTTTAGGATAACAGTAAGTCTTATAGGTTATTTTAAAATTCAACACTTCAGACTAACGAGAAGGGAGTGAGCCAAGGGATGGTAGAAAGCAAAAGGATGAGTAGCTCTTTAGTTCAGCTGTAAGATGTTAAGAGATGAAAAGCTCAATCTTGATTTTAGGGTAGCAAGTGGTTTTATAAATAGGTATCAATTTATTTTGAGAATCTTGTGGTTTAGGCTAGAACCTAATATATATATTGGCCTATATATTGGTTACTACTGGGAGGTCTTTCCTAGCAGCAGAGCAATCTACAGTCTCTTATCTTTAGAGACTCCCTATGCTGCCTGCTCTCCTCTAAGGTCCTAATGTATTGCTGCAAGAAAGAAGGTGGTGTGGGTTTCTCACAGTTTCCTATAAGGAGAGTGTCAATATTTGTAGTGAGGGTGCACCTGTGATTGTTCAAGAATTGGTATTTATAGTTTAGAAAAGAGTCTCTATGTTTAAGGAATTGAAATGTTCATCACAGCTTATTTCTACTGGTACTTCTTATTAGGTTTGTTCTCTTGCAGTTTCTGTTTGCAAAAGGAGTCCCAGGGGTCTTTGTCAGGAATATTGTTCCCTGTGGAGGGGTTGAGGACTGGTTTTCAAGCCCTAGCAGGTGCATTTCTAGTACACGAGGCAAAATGCTTTGCAGAGCCCTTTTACTCTTGCTAGTATCTGGTTGCACCTGGAAGAACCTTGGGAATCTTCATGCTATTTCCTGTATTATTTACCTTCAAAGGTGTGAGGGCATATGCTGGAAGAGAGAGAATGGATATTACTCATTTTCTCTGAGTTTGAACCCAAGAGTTTCTGCAGCTCATCTTGTGTGGTTAGGTTTGGTAGATGTTCACACAATTCTCCATTTTTCCTGACTTCTTCACAGCAGAAGCTTCATGTGGGAGAGAAACATAATGAGCCAAGCAACTGCAATTTTTGTCACATATGTGCCACTCAGTCGGGATGGATCACTTGTGACCAGGTTTTTTGGAGGCATAGGAGGGTAGACCAACAAACAGAAATCCACAGCCTAATGTAACTGAAGTGACTCTGTACAGACAGAAGGATAAACTATACTTGTACTGCACTTAGCAATAAGTCTAAACATCCTTAACAAACACTCCTTGGGGACAGGACTTTTCTGTGGTCTGTAGTGGATTGGCCTGAAGGAATATAAAATACTGTACCTGCCTCCCACACGTGGTGTAAGGCTTAATAAATAGTTGTAAGATGATTGAAGATTCTGACAGGAAAGGGGCTATTACAAATGTGGAGTGCTATTATCAATCTAACATGCTAAAAGTATTAATTTCATTGCCTCTGATAAAGTGTCTTGTTAATGAGCTATTTCACAAATGTCTAAAAGAACTCCATGGAAAATGATTTATGGTCATGTTTCCAAAGAAACAAACTCTCCCTCAAGGAGCAAAGTTCTTAAGTTCTACTGTTACTTTAACTGTTCTTTTTTCCTTCTGCCAAAGAAACTTAAAAAACAGCAGTTCCACTGATGTTAATAGAAATATGATGAGTAAAACTAGCTAAGGACCAAGTTTCTTAATGCACATCCCACTGCACTCCTGTAGTTTGCTGTTTCCTGTAGTTTCCTGTTTGCTGTGTCCTGGTAGTTTGCCATGTTTAATATCCTGCTCAGGCCTATTGCAATAACTGTTAATATTGGCCATTTATGTCATCGAAAGCCTTTTATAAAATACAACCAAATCCTACAGACAACCTCCATTATTTCCTCGTGTCTGCAAGGCAAATATCTCACTTTAAATCAATGAACATTGTATTCTATTAAAAAATAGTTTTGCAGATCATTCATTGTGTGGTTGTTGAATTCACTGTCCAAGAGAGACCAGAGAAACATTTTATTTTGGCAAGTGCTGTTCATCTTTTATATTACAGTCCCCCCAATATGTTGTTTGGCTGTCTATGTATTACAGTAACAATGGTCACTGTAGCTGAACAGGAGGCTAAGGCCTCATTCCTCTCGTGGTAAAACACTGCTCTCCAGAGTCTCTGGGAATCTGCAAACCCCATGAACAAAGTGCTTTTATGTTTTCAAATAGGTTTCTGTGTCCTGGCTGATTGTTCATTAAGTATTTTGGATGTTACACATGCTTTGACTGATACAATGATTCTTCAAAAGAGACTTGCTCAAGGTTGTCTGTCTAACACAACCAAAGTTAGAAGTGGAGTAGTGTGGATACCTTGACATGTGAACTGAAACATAACTTGGAAAATACGAAGAGCCTGTTCTGACATCTGATATAAGGATGCAAGGAATAACCAGTATATTTTCATGCTGGAATAACTTTGCCACAAATAGGGAGTTGTTACTAATCCTTTGAATGGCTTGTTAGTGCATGGTCCACTGAAATTAAAGAATAGCTTCTAAACATGCATAATTCTACATATCTTGTTCAAAAATTAAACCACTGTCAGTTGAGAAAAGAAGTCTTTTGTTAATTGTGTGGCAGATAAATACTTACGTTTCACACTGGGGAAGAATTAGGCGTTAATGACTTCCTAGGGTTAGAGCTATTTTAGAGAAAATGGTGGGAGTAATGCAAGAGGAGTAATATGTAAAAATTGAAAACCTGCTGCTTTCTGTTATGGTATGGTCATGAAATATGATGTGAGCAGTTTAACTCCTTTATGTGGGTTAATGTATTTGCTTGCACTTCTCAGCTGTGACAACGTCAGCCAAAGACTTTGACCTTCAGAACTGGAAAAGAGTGGCACTAAAACTCATAGTTAACCACCCACGAACAGAGGAGAATTGATTCCTCAATACAGCATATTTGTTTTCAGTGTTTCTGCTTTCAGTGGGAGAGTGTCATTTTTGTTCTTTTCCTGCTCAGTGGAAAATCTTCATTTTAAATCATTTTAGATATTTTGCAACAGGAGGGCTGGTGAGTCTGAGCTGCGTTGCCTGGACTTCAGCATAGTACCTCTGTTTGGCAAGAGAAAAAGTCAGGAAACCTGTTTAACAAGTTTCTTTTGTTTTGGGAAGAGGTGTTTCTTCTCTTTTGTCCAGAAACATCTTTATGACTTCTAAAAAGAATGTGGATAAAGGAGCCACTTGAGGTGGTTTCCATCTTGCAAGTGAAAGATGGAATGTTCCTGTAGCCATCACTTGGTAAGTGAGCAAGGTGTCAGGGCTGTTCTTTTCCACATGCTGGATTACTGAGGACCTTGCAGACAAATGGAATGTAGTCCAGAGGGCAATAGCAGTAAAATGATAAAGGACTCGGAAAATGGAAATTGCAAGGGTGATAAAGAGGATGGAACATCTAGCACTTAGGAGATATAACTGTCTATACATACATAAAGGGATATTACAGGGAAGGGAGACCAATTATTCTCTCGAGTCATCAAGGACAGAACAAGGCTAATAGATTTAGGATGTTGCTGGGAAAATGTCAGTTATACATTAGGAAATACTTCGAGTAGGAGAACAATCAGGACAATGTATGATGCTCTCAAGTGGAGTTGGGTGGGATTTCCATCAGTGAACCTGTTCAAGTGCAAGGCTAGGCATCAGGCTGGTGTGATGGATCTTGCTGTACCTTAAAGTCTACCAGAAGTAAAAGGCCTTGGTCCTGCAAACCTTCATGTAGGAGGGCAATCCTCATAAAGCCTGAAGTTTTTGCTTGATTAAGAGTTGCCTGCGTGGTGCCATATACCTTAATGGACCTTTAATAGTTGGTGGGATGTCCCAGCCCCTTTCCAAAAAACCAAATTCTCAGGTAGTAATTATTTACACAAATTGCAAAGCATGTAAATTGTGAATTTTTCCCTATCAAAATCCAAAACTATTTGTCTTGTCCATGAAAAACCTGATTCAACAAAATAGCTTCCATTTTCTATATGAATGTTAAGAATTGGTTTAAGAGTTTAAATCCCACAGAAATGTGACTTTCTTATATTTATATTTAAATGGAACATCTTCTTTGGTTGTCTGAATTTGGTTCTTTACTGTGAGCTTTTTTAATCTAGATCTGTGGTTTTTAGCCAACCTCCAAAAATATGTATTACACATCTTTTCCACAATGATCATTATGGGAAGAATTTCAATAGGTGGGCAGAATAGACTTTTGCCATTGTAGAATCCAAGCCATTGGTTTGTTGGCTGCATCAGTATTTCAGCAGAATTTTTGTCAAGGACAGTCTTTCTGCTTTTATTAGTAATTGCTCAAGCTCAACAGAAACTCAAGAAAATGCTAATGAGTTTAATGAATCAAAACTTTCATTGCCTGCCTACTGCTACTCTTGTCATACTCCAGGGAAATTAAGGTGCTGGCAGTGTTTGATGAACAGGGTAAAATCACAGCCCTTTCAAAAAACCAGAGCTGCAGCTGGAAATGGATTGAATGCCACAGCTTTCCTTGCTTAAGGGAGAGAGTAGTGGAGAGCCACCATGATGAAAAGGCACCATAAAAATTGCCAAAAAGGATAATCCTCTGTGTATTATATAGTCCTATGAAATTCATAGGGTTGTTTGTCATAACTCTAACACAATTTCAGCAAATCTGGAAAATTTCCATTCTCCTAATTATTATTGTGGGATCTACCCTCTGAACTGGTTATGATTTTTTGTAGCAGATAGGAAAGTTCTGGATGCCTTTGAGCATCCTTGAGCTTGACGATAACAACCTCTTTATTTTGATATCAGATGTTTCTCTCTGGAAATCATCTAACTCCCTACAGTGAGACAATCAGTTGGCCTTCAGGCTTTATTTACATTGCTATTTGCATCTCATTCTTTTTGGTACTTGGATCCAGGGTGTACTGCTAACCTTAAATTAGCTACCTATGATGATGTTTATTACAACAGCAATGAAAATACACTTGTGTGTTCTTTATGTTTTAGCAGAGGGCAACTCTAAGCAACAATTTTACTGAATCCTTTTTTCTTCAAGTTCTAAGTAGCTTATTTGGTCTTCTGATCTAAAGAGAGTAGCAGAGAATGTATGCTGTGATAATGATGAAAGGACTAATGAGATACCAGGGAAATCTTTTGGCAGAGTTATAAATAGATGAAAACGTGCAAGTGTTAAGATCCAAAGTCAGATCTTTTTTCACATAGAGGCAGGTTGCCACTTCTAGGATTTTTGCATGGGTTTCTAACTGTGATATTAGAATTGGTATTGTGAGTTTCTTAAGGAAGTGTGCTACGTGCTGAATTTCAATTCCTGAACTCATTCTCTAGAGCTTCAAATAACACTGTCCATGCTTTGACAAGGTGTGTAAACATGAGTTTGTCTTTTCTCAGTAAGTGCACTCTTTTTCACTTAAAGAAGTTAAAGAATTTGCTATTTCTTATGCCAGTCCCTGACCTTTGTAACCCAGTTGGAACACAGATTTTCTCTTTTCAACAGGAATGCAACAACACTTAAAATAAGAGCCTGAAACATGCTCACCTTCCTACCATGTGACAGTATGTTAAACTCTGATTTTTTCAGTTAATTTAACTTTCATATGCAGTATTTTCTTGCATTCAGCTAAGACTTCTCAGCTTTATGCAGAGTACAGGGACAAAAATCTACCCACAAAATCTGCCACCCAAGTTTTGCAGAGGACTGGGACTATATTTGCATTTAGGAGACAAATCAGGCCCATTATTCTAGAATGGCCATAAAGCTGTCACAGCAATATCAACAATAAATGCAAAAAATTACTTCTCCTGTAAATCTCCTCACTGCTGCTCCTTAGGAAGTCCTCTAGCCAGAATTCCATTCCATGTGTAGGAACACAGCACAACCTGGGGATTTGTGGATGTCACCACCTCTAGCTATTTTTTTTGCATAAATATTTATACTTCCTAGGACTAAAGAGAAATGAAATTTTCTCATGGGTGGCTCAGAAGTGTCCTGCTTTCAGTCTGGGAAAAAAAGTTTTAAAGTCGAAAAATTAACGGTCCCTATAAGCAACACATTCTTTTTATGATATATTTTAAAAAATAATTGTAGAATGAAGGCATAGCTCATGGTCATCCCTGTGTCTTAGAAGGTGACTGGGATTTGGAATAATGTTATGAGGAGACGTTGGAAGAAGGAACTGGTACCACATTCAAGAGTTCCACTAAAATGTAGCATTCAATAAACATTTTTTCCTTCTGACATACCATCCACAGTGCTTACTAAGATTTTTGAGAAAATATAATAAAAACTTAATGTCAGAAATAGTGCTAAGGTAGAATTAAAGCTGTCCCAAGAAAGAGAAAAAAAACCCCAAAAATCCCAAACCCCAAAATTAAGAAATAAAAAACCCCGTGTAGATTTGCAGGTGCAAGTCACCTGGAAGCAAAGAATGTTTACAATGCTATTCCTGATGGAAACCAGTGAAAAAATCTTCTCATAAAAGCTTTATATCCAGTCACCTTGGCTGAAGGTTTAAGCTTTGGGGCACTGATGAAAACCAGAACATTACTCCAAAGACTTCTAACTAGTAAGTAAAACTCCAAAGGGGAGAAGTAGTCATTTGCTGATTCCATAAAATGCTTCTAATTAACTTTCATGGAGGACTAGACCTTTGCCTGGGGGTTAAGCATTTATTTCTGATTTGTTTGCCCGTTACATGTAGGATTTAGAGACAAAAACTGGCTGACTTTTCTTGCCTCTTAGTTCAGGTCTGGGATAGGGCAATCACCAAGAGCAACTTCTGAGCCTCTGCTGGAAATGCATCCAAAAATATATACAGAGGTAAAACTTTTTCTGGACTTACCAAAACTTCCCCACTGTGACTGGAGTCTCCCTTGAAAACTTAGCCCATTAAAATGTTTGAAATGTGAATGCTTTGGAATCCCAGCTTCTTGACCTGATTTTTAAAGGGAGCTGGGCATTATTTAACCTGAAAACAGATATTTTGAGAGGAAGCCTGATTTTAAAAATAACACCTGTGGTATGAAAGGGGTGTGTTCATTAAAAAAAAAAAAAAAGAAATAGGGGCAAAAAGCTTCTCCCTTCACCAAGCATTCTCACATAGGAAGAAAGGTATCAATAACCTTTTTTTCTGAAAGTGCAATGTCCTATCAGCCACTGAATTTGTTCTACATGGAGAGGAGCAGAAGATGCTTGACCAATGCTTGATATGAACCTGACAAATTCCAGGAATATTCTCTCTGTACAAAAAGACACTGTAATCTTATTCTTTTTCTGGCAGTTATTAATGAGTATGTACATATACATGGATAAAGTATTGATGAGATGCTAATCTCAAAAGAGATAAGAAGGAATTTGCAGGGTGGATTCATTTATAAGTCTATCAGCAGTACACATTTGTCATTGATACATATCAAATAAACTGTGTATGGATGACATATCAATAACTCACTCCCAATAAGATTTTTGCAATGGTGGCATAATGCTTTAACTCATTCCCGTTGTACCTTTCAGAATTTACAGCTGAGAGGATCTAACATGGGAAGCTCTCAGTATTCAGCCTCAGTAATAAATAGAAGCTGGCTCTTTCTTTGGTATAAATACAACAGTGCAGACTTTGTAGCTATATTCTGCACAGACAGCATGTTCACAAATCAGTGTGTGCCAAGTATATCCAAATCTTATTCTGCATTATCTCCTGCTGTACAGTGTACATAAAGCACTTAGCAAACATGCCTCTCACAGAAGACAAAACACAAACACAGTTAATGGTCTGATCAAAGTCTGAGCTACTCATGTAGGATCAGATGTCAGCTCTTCAAACTGCAGAATCCAGAGGAGACACTTCCTACCCCCTCAGACACAGCTCCCTGACTTCTACAGAGAACTGCAGCATATGTTACATAATGTGTTTTATCATCCACTGACTCTATAAGTGCCTTTTTTGGTTAAAATCTCATCATGGGATCCCCTTGCTGAGAGCTGATTCTGTCTGGTTGTGTACTTCTGCATAGTTTGTCTGAAGGCATCTGGTTCATGACTCACTTGTGGATTTACTTATGTCACAAGCTCTATTTTATAATGCTGAATTCTAGATCAGAAAAGACAGATTGTGTTCAGAAGACTTAGGGAAATCTGAATTTTTTCTCACCTTAGATTTTTCCTATTTTGTGTGTGCAATCTGTGTTTTATGGTTCATTGAAGGCCTATTTCAGAATCGGCTTCCTGTGACCAAAATCGAAGCACCAGTCTCCCTGCTCACACGGCTGGGAGTAAAGATTGTTCCAAGTGTAAAAGAATCAATCACCCCTCATTTAATAAAAATAAAAGGCCATTAACTTTGAATGAACCTAGATTTGCTCCCATAAACTTTAATAAGTAGCATGTCATGCCTTGAAGATGGGCTTAGGACAACTTCTAAACTTCAGTGGAAAACCATAGGAAGATTCATCCTGGTACTATGGAACTTTGATTATGTTCCTGGTTTTCAGATGTGACAAATATGAATTTGTTCTTGCAAAGAGCCTTCAAAATGATTCCTCGAGTACCACCAGTTACTTTGAAAAGGGTATCTTTGGAAAAAAAAAAGGCATTTTCACAGCACACAGGAGTGTTTTTAATCTTACCAACTAACAGAGGGACAGCTTCTTCCTTTTCTCATACTACTTACCTTCTAGGAGGGGGAAGAGAGTGTTTGGATGATCTTATTCTACTTCTCATAGGGTTTTAGTGCATCACTTCCATCTCTGATCAAGGGGGATTATTAGGATTTCTTATCAGTGGATGTGCAGTTCTAAACCAATACTCACAAGCATGTGAACACAGAATAAAATTCACCTTCAAAGCCCTAAAGGAGATGCAAGAGAAGGTGCATTTACATTTTAAATTTTCATTCTAAATCCAACACAGGGTCCCTGAAGGAGTGAGGGCTGTTTAAAAATTCATGGGAAGTTTTGGATCTGGAATCCTAGCATATTTCCTGTTGAGGAACTGCATACATCACAAAATGCCATCATCACTTACCACTTTTATTATGCAGATCATTCTCTTGAAATATGGCAGCAGATGATTTCTGCCTCATGGGATGTGCAGGACTTAGACCATGCTGAATGATAATGGTTTGTGCAGAACCTTGCACTGCTACTCTTCTCACAGCATTGATTTAGGGGAAGAAAGCAGGGCCCTTTTTTTTTTTTTTCTATTAAAGATGACAATCAACACTTCCAGAGAACTTAAATTAATACAGAAATAAAAAAAATGTTCAGATGAGTTTGCAGCACAGTTATACATCAAAGTTCTACCAATGCATTATGCATCTCTGTAGTCTTTTGAATCTTCCTTACATGCCTTCCCCCATACTCCTAAACAGAAACTCCTTTCACCATGCTATTGGCATAAATAGGAGCAGGACTAATATTGGCAAAACTGTTATATTAATTTCTGTATAAAGGCCTTTTTGCTTTGTGGAAAAGGAAAAGGTCACCACACATAGACCGCTCTGAATCCTGGATTCTATACTGCAAGCCATTAATTTGTAGATCATATCCAAAATGAACACAAACCTACAAGAGCAGTAGCACTTTATGTGTCAGCTAGTTTATTTTTTGAAACAATTGGTTTGATACTAAATTTGGGCTGCGATAACAAAGCTTTTTCAGCAATTAAGTTACAGACAGGCTTAATTATTAACTGTTAGCCTGACTGTAATGATTTGGACCTTAAAAATAAATTACTGGCTTAATCAGATGGTGGTTCTGCAAAGAAAGCTGCTCAGCTAGAGCCCTTAAAGCCTGGATAGGTATCAAGAACATGGAGTGAGAGTGAGAGCTTTGAACTCTGCTCACACAGTGCTGTTCTTATTGTTACTTGAAAGAACCATCAGTTGATCCATTGCTGTTCCCTGTCCACATCTCCATTCCCAGAGCAGGAATAATTGGGTATATTTGCAGAGATCTTTGTCAACCTGTGTGAAAAATCTTCCAGAGAGGGACTCCACAGTCCCTCTGCATGGCCCACCCCTGAACTACAACAGTACTTTAGCCAAGTTATTTGTCATGTTTAAGCTGAACATCTCTGGCTGCGTCAACTGAGAGTAAAAATTCTTGTAACTCCTCATCTTCTGTTTCATATAGCAAAACTGAAGCGTATTACCATGTCTCAACCCAGGTGCAGAGTGTGTTTAAATATATTTAAGAAGTTATGTGATTGTTGATTATGGTGTAAGAAGAACATTTAGAAGAAACATCCAGCACTAAAGCCCTGAATTTGAATTCCTCAGATGTACTGTTGATTTCCTGTGTAGCCTTGGGCAAGGCCCTTCACCTTTAAAGTGTCTGATTTCTTATCAAAAAGGCACAAAGCTCTTGCTGTAGCAGCCTCTCTGTTTAGTGAGGGAAGATCACAAAATATTCAGACAGACAGTAGTTCATCCTTCTTTAAATCTCAGCACACTGGTTCCTGTAGCTCCCCATTGCTAAGGACTCAGCAGCTGTCCTCAAATCTTCTTCCCTTTCCCTTCCTACACCTTTTTTACTGATATTTACATTATAACACAACAAGAGTATTGAAACTTACAGTCAGTTCAAGATGAAATCCCTGTCTGCTCGATCAGCAATTACCTTGTTTCCAGAAGTTCTACATTAGTTTCAAATGTTATTTGAGGTTCAGTGTCTTTTGGATTAAATTGACATTTAAAAAAAGGAGAAATACTCATTCTCTCCTAACCTTTGGAAATAACACTGGGTTCAGACAGTACTATCTGCCGCCCTGCTACTTGTTTCTTATCATTTTCTACAGTGCCCAGGCTATTATTTTCTTTAACCTCTGATATGTGTTGTGAGCTGGTCTGGGTGCCAAACACCAGAAGCACTTTGGTAAAAGAGCAGTAGTGACCCTCAATACATTTGATCTCATTTCTTGACATTTCTGTCATCATTATTTGACTGCATGAAAGTGGTAAAAAACCCCACTAAACCCTCAGCCCCTGTGAACCTAAAGCCCTTCAAAGAGAAAGGTACAGTACTGGCAGAGAGCCTGCAAAGGACATTTATCCCAGGATCCTGCATAAATGCCAACCAGCTAATTGAATGTTCCCTGCCTGGCTTCCCTGCAGTTTGATTTTTTTTTTCCCCCTCAAGTTTTGGTGGGTGAAGTTTTACCTTTTTTTCAATTGTTCTTTCTTTTTAGTCTGATTTGATTCATTCAGTTTCTGACGAGAAAAAAAATTTTTGCCAGTTCAGACAATTCACTAATCAGATTTTAGGTTGCTCCACAGGTCTTGTTTTTCAGTGAAGAGCAGCTTGACCCTCAATCCAGACAAGATGAATGTTTGAGGGGAAATGTTTCTCTTTGCACTGAGGATATACACTCTGCCTTCAAAACATGTCAGTTCCCCTAAATACAAGTCCCCTAAACACCATTGTTTCCCCACTACCTGACAACATCTTCCCACCCTTATCATTAGACATAAAGATCTGAATTAGTTTTCCTTCATAGTGTTTATCTTCCACTGGAGGGAATAATGTAGTGAACCACTGAATTCTGAAAATGCCTGTGAAGACAAAAACCAGTTAAGTAGAGAAGTAGGTTCCTGATGTTATTACAACCTGTTTTCACAAGACCAGAATCACAGCAAGTTACCAAGAGCTATCTGCAGTCTCTTCCTCCCATTTTTGATGTCTAATACTGAGTGATCAACCTTCAGTGGGTTTTTCCTTTTTTTGTTTTATTGAACCACTACAATCACTTCTGTTCTGAGGGACAAGACAGTTCTAAAGTCCAAGGATTAGGCTCACCGGGAATGTGGGTAAACCTTTCATGCAATTCAAAGGCCTCTTACTGCCAGCCCTCTACTTACTAAATTTAATTTCTTTTGCCAGAAGTAACCTGTCTCAGTTCAAGTATTGGCCCTGTAAATGGAGAGGGGCTAAAGTATCTTTAAAATCCATTAGGATTCTACAATTGTCCTATGATCTCATTATAGGTCTTCACAACAGTGTCAGGGACAGGCTTCATTAAAAACCTGTAAGTACCTTGGAACAGAGTCCAAAGGCAGTGAGGACTGGGATGTGTCAGATGCCTTTTTCTGTTGGGTACAGTGTCAGCAGTGCTGTTGGCCAAATCAAGCTGCTGCTATAAATGGTGACTTTGATGTGCCCTGGCAACTTCTTCTGAAAGGATCTAATTTTTCTAATAACTGCATTTTGACCAGATATTAATGATTTTAATTTCCTGCTGGTGTTAAACCACCACAGTAGGCTAAAAAAAACACTTCCCTTACTTATCTCTCCATGATCTTGTCACCTAGAAGGCATTTTGAAATGCAGGTAGTGGGCAAGTGGTACATTGTCTCTGACTCAGCTCATTGAAATCAGGAAATAAGTCCAGGTTACTCTGTGGATGAGGATGAAAAACTCATGTTTTTCTTCTCCTTGGGGTACAAATTGTTATCTTGTTGCTGTGCAGCAAGTGACAACTTGATAAAGGAAGTTTAGTTGTTTGCATTTTGTTTTGATTTTTTATCATAATTAGTTTGCTTAACTTTTCACTTCCCTTGGAATAAAACACACAAATATGAAGGAGAGTTCCCCACATAGATAAGTGTATATTTTAGAGTGGTTGCCTTGTAGTTACAGCTGACTGCTGGAAGTGTTGAACTGAGCCTGTGGTCCCCATGAGCAGTGTAAAATATCGGAGATGGGTCAGTATAGGTTTTCATTGTTTTGCTGTCTGATTGAAAATATTTGAAAGGTGGGAGCCAAACCTGGATTTGTTCCTAATGTTTTACAAGTTTACTATTATGAAATAAGTAACACTTTCTAGCTGAATCTTTTCCTTTAAGAGTTCATTTGGATAACACAGCTTTGTAGTAGTAAAAGCAACAGCTACAAAAACAACATTGGAATTGGAGTTAAGTCTATTATATGACTTTTTTGGTCTTTAAGATCTTGAGTTACCCCAGGAAACTGTTTTTTACCAGGCTAAATATTTACTTTCACAGATTCTCTTCTAATGAGCTATTTTCATTCTTTCTGACACTTTCTATGGAAATGATTAAATTCATTAATCAGAGTTTGAACATTTTTTTCAACACACTCGCATTACTAATAGAAGCATAGATACATGTAGTTAATGTCCTATTATTTTTCAAAAATGATTGATCTGTAAGCAGAGAATAGCTTAATTCACCAAGAAGTTCTTCCTAAGAAAGGCTGGGGGGTTTCAGGGAAGAACAGATTCAAATTAAGACACCCCAGTATGGAATATAATGGGACCAAAAGTCTTTTCTCTTTCTATAAGCAAGAGAAAATCTGGTCAAGGGGAGAAAAGAAACTTACATCATCAAATGTCAATTACTGCACTTCACACTGACTTTTACCCAATTATTTTTATCTTCAGCTTAGCTTGCATGGATACTCATAGAATGGCACAATGGCCTGGATCAGAGAGAATTTTAAGGGTCACTATCCATCACAGCATGTCCACTCCTGTCTTTGAAATGGCCCACAAGGTGTAGAGCATTAAGACATCTGTAATGCTGTAGACTAACCTGTAGCAGGACCTGCTAATTAACTTTGGATATTAGCTCAGGAACATGAAGACCCCGAGACTCCAAGTATTGCTTTGTAACAGGCAGGCAAATCATGGGCCCTACAGCAATTGAATACTGCTGGATCCCAGGTCTCCTCAATATTATTTTACACATGTATTTTTGAAGCACAGCCAAAGGGAAAAATTATTCCACGTGCTCACATTATCCACATGCTCGATAAATCCATCTGAATTCAAGCTCCTCTTCATGGCCTGTGCCATTGCTGGGGCAGAAAGCTGAGGCTTCCTTCCCCAGCCTCCCATCACCACAGCCCTCTGCAAGACTCCCATTCCTATACCCCAATAAAGTGCATCTATGGCAAGGCAGGCTGTGCATCCTCTCCTTCCTGTTCTGAGCTTACAGAAAAGCACAGCTTTCTTCCCACCAGTGGGGCAGTGCTCCCAGGGCTGGTGTTAAACCACTGGCAACCAAGCCCTACCTACACCAGCCCAGTGCCTCCCACTGCAGGTGCTTGGTGGGCCTGTCCACTGCCCCAGTGTGAGTCTGCTCCAAGAGCAGGGCAGAGAACTCAGCTCCCCCAGGTATCTCCAGCTCCTGGTCATTCTCTGCCCATGACATCACTGCCACGATGGGATTTACACCCTTACAGGAAGCAAAATCCTATGCTGACAATATAGGATAACATATCCTATATTGACAATGCAGCCCTTTGTGTCCATTTATCTTTTCAAAAAAAGTTCTGGGATATAAATACAGTGAGTTGTCTCTATTTCTTCAGGTGCTGCTGAATCTTTGAGTCCATCACAGGCTTTTCATAAAGATTTTGGGAGATGTTCCTCACAGTAGAAGACACCACCACTTGTGAAAAGCAGCAACCAGCTGATATTGATTAAATTTCATCATACTGAGGTTTGTTTGTTGGTTTGGGTTTTGGGTTTTTATTTTGCATATGTCTTTGTTTAAGCCACACGAAATATTGGAGAGGGAATTTTTCTCAGAAACTGTAGGTTCAGCCAGCAGCACTGAAGATTTGTGACCTCAGACATGAGGCCTGGACGAGCCTTTGTTGTGATATAGATAACTACTGTTTCTATTGCAAAGTGGAGCCAAGAAAAGAACAGGGAATCAGACAGCTGATGTTGAACAGGATAGCTGGTAACAAAATGCATCATTCTGTTTCCCTAAGGGACCTTGTTTGACTTAAATGGAGCATCCTCTGCCTTAAAACTGACATACATTTCAGTAGGAGTTTGAAAATCAAACTTTCTAAACACTGTCAGTGAGTTGGTTAATATGTTAATTGGGCCCTGAATATAATCCCAAGAGGAAAAGTAGTTTGTGATTATTTAAGTAGACTCTTATTCTGCTCCATCTCCAAACAGAGCAGACATTTACACAGAAATGGATGGTATAGGATATTCTTAGTCTCATATTGTTCCCATAGTAATAATGACATCCCATTTCATTAGGATGTGTCTAGCATTGCTTATGAGCTAATAATTTCTTAGCAATAATTCAAACCACATCCTTCATTATCCAGAGGTGTTCTGACAACAATAAACTACTCATTTTTTAAAGCAAACCAAGTCAGGATTGCTATCAGCATTTTAAGGAAGATATCCATCTACTGCTGCTAAGTGAAGCAGTCATGTGGAAGGAAATTAGCCAAGTGAATTAAGATGTCCATGCCTTTGGAATTTTCTAGGAGGATGGTGAGACACAGTAATTACTGTGGCAATATTATATGGTGCAAGAGATAGGAAAACGAGGGAAGTGTTAAAGGTGGTGTTTATTTTTTGATCCTGTCATAAAAGTAATTGACTTTAATTATCATAATAAATGTTCTAGCTGCTTCAGATAATTACATTCAGTGCCTTCCATATAGTCTAAATTTATGAGGGTGTTTGGGTCAGCACATCAGCAGAGCTTACAGCTATACATGAAATGTGGATTCTGCTGAGAGTGCTCTCTTAGAGCTGGTGCCTTCTGAAAATATTCTCCCTTTTTAAGTAAAACAGTCCTTGAACTCATTGCAATTGCACCACAGGAAACAAAGATGTTTCTGCTCTCTATATATCCTGTATAGGACTATGTGTGCTGCAGATGTAACTTAACTAGGCTCAGAGTACTCAATGGAAGAGAACACAGTGTATTTCTTTGTTGCTCAAAAAGTTGTGGTGAATCACAGCAAAGTTTTTCTTCGGCCTGCTTTATGTGCAGGTGGCCAGATGAAAAGGATCCAAAGAGGACAGGAATGATCAGGACATGCCATTCCTAAGACTTGAAAGCCAAGATTTAATAAATGTTGCTTTAATATCATTCTACTCGCTGGCATGTATGAAAGTTGAAGAGTTTTCACAGTTCTTTTCAAGCTGCATACAGCTGCATAAAGCCAAAAGAGATCTGCACCCTCAGCTTCACTGACTTCCATTTCTCCTACTAGTGTTTCTTGTACAGTGTTTGAACAGACTCCTCTGTGGATCCCACCTCTTCCCTGCTCTGGAAAACTCCACCAGCACCCAGCCCCTGGAACCTGAGGTGGCAGAACCTCCCTGCTCTGCTCCTGCCCTCCCAGTGCCTGGCACAGGGCCACTGCACAGCTCTGGAGCTGTGGTCTTACAGGTTTGATGTAATCACAGCCAATTCCTAAGCTGTTCTACAGGCTGAGCCCAGAAGCTTTTCCTCACGGGCAGCAGCAGGGCATTGATTCCTGGGAATTGAGGCAGCTCTGTTTGCCAAATGTCTCCTCTCCCTGCCTGCTCACCTCTCCTCACAGAATCATAGAATCACAGAATATCCTGTGTTGGAAGGGACCCACAAAGATCCTTGAAGTCCAACTCCTGGCCCTGCACAG
>VZRO01001452.1:80694-101856 GCA_013397915.1 Daphoenositta chrysoptera | reverse complement strand
CAAGTGACCTCAGCAGCTCCTCACACGGCTTCCCCTCAAGGACCTTCACCACGTTTTTTGCCCTCCTTTGGATGCTCTCTAATAGTGTAATGTTTTTCTTATATTCTGGCCCCCAAAACTGCCCCCAGGACTCGAGGTGAGCCCACCCCAGGGCAGAGCAGAGTGGGACAATCCCCTCCTTTGCCTGGCTGGAGATGCTGTGCCTGATGAACATAGAATTTCATAAAATTGTTAAACCCAGAGCAATATTACAGTGGGATGTCAATGCCTTGTTTTTAAATAAAAATGTTCTTCATTTATTGTGTAATAAAGTCCAGTGACAACATTGGTTTCTCCATCCAGCCTTCAATGTGTCAGTCAAAGAGGATATTTGGAAGTGGAGATTTAAGTGCTCTGCCTCACAAAGACATAGAAGTTGGGTGCTCTCTATTTGCTACGCTGTCTTGTGACATATGTAAGGTGTCACATATTGCAATAATAGCAATTGATCTACTACTGAAGAAACCAAACTAGCTAAGAATGAATAGAAGATTTATATATTACTTAAAGCAGCATAGAAGTGTCTGTAGCTCAGGATGTTAGATTACCATCTAATCCGAAAGGTATGGCTGGATTTATTGAAGTGCTGAACAATTTCATGAAATCATTGTGCTTTCTCTGTACCTTAGATCAAATAACCTGATATCAACCCTCAGGATGGTGCATTAGCATTAGCAGTGAGGAAAGGGATTTCCTGTGATGGAGATTGCTGCCTATTGCCCTGGCACATCCTAGTCAACGGGGTAGGATGATATGATGGGACTGTGTCAAGTGGTTCAAATTCAGAAATTTAACATCTACTTGAAAAAAGTTAAAAAATAGTATAAACCACTGAATGTAAAACCAAGTATGTGTTTATGATTTACATCTTCTCCTGAGATCCATGCAATAATGCACAATTTAAAATAACATATTTATTTAATTTCTGGATTTAGGATGCAGAAAATGTGCTTTTCTGAAGTACCATCCATCATCTTTAATTTCTTTTAAGAATTGAATATTCAATATGACCCATTTCAAGACAACCAAAACTATTCAATAATTTGTGCAGAATTTAGAACAGTTTCAGTCCATGTTAGTGTATTTCTCATTCATATTTTCATTGATTTTAAAATAAAAATTTTAATTACTTCGAAATTTATCTTTGTTTAGAAATCACCATGCATTTTTGAAAGCATAGTCATTCCCTAATTAAATTAGAATGTGCCCACTAGAGTTTATTAGACGTAAATAATGAACATGGTTGTTAAAAACACCAAGGTTTTTATCTTAGTTTTAAATGAGTACAAAATTGATTCATCTAGGTGGAGCAAGACAGTAAAAAGACTACTAAGTGATCAGAAAACTCTATATTAAATTTTAATTATTTTTATTTGTGAACAGTTCACATGATATTATCACCACTGTGGTAGGAAATGGAGATACATTTTCTAAACATGGAGTCTTCCTTTACATGCTCCAGCTCTTTAGCTTAAATGTCACCCTCTCAGGTGTGAGTTGAATTTTCAAGATGCTCAAGTTTCATACTAAAGCTGTTGGATGGTTTTGTTTTGGGAAAGATAGACATCATCAAAAAAAGATCTGGGAAAATTATTTCCAGGGAAAAAGGATCTAGGGAGCTTCTGTTCAACATCCAATCTGAAACAAGCTGAGAGAAGAATAAGCATATCCTATCATTTATCCCCTCATCCACATAGTCTCTGGTGACTTTCCATTTTAACTCACTTGGACTTCTTCACAAAGGACTTAGACTTGGAGATCCTTCCAAGTCAGCATATTCTGTGATTCTGTAAAACAGACTATAAAGCTGAAACGCAACTCAATTTTTGCTAAATTTGTGCTGTAGTCTGTAACATGACCAAATCAGAGCTGACAAGAAGTGGTAGGATTTTTTCTGAAAGGTGAGAGATAAAGGAACAAATTAGATGGGAACCAAAACTTCGTGCACCATCTGCATTAATCAGGCAGCTGAAGAAGATAACTGAGTTGGAAATATACTTTTCAAAGAGTGGAGGAAATTCTTCTCTCATTGTCTACATGGGCAGATATTGTCCTATGTAAGCATTTTTAGCAAACTTGGGTGATCCCTTTGGAGAATTAATATATGTCAGTCACAGTATATCTCTCTGAGATAGCAGGAACAAGCTTGATCATGTGTCAAATCAGATTCCCATTCCTCCTTCATTACCAGGTAGAAATAGCAGCCTTTAACCCCTCCATGCTCACAGGTGTTTCCCTTATTTAGAACTTACAGAGAACTGAGATACATGTGTGCCTCTTTAGAAAAATTCACCTCCATTATTAATGACAGCTCTTGGTTTGAAATTCTAGTTAAAGCACTATTCCTCAAGAGGCTAAGGCTTCATATTATTTCCATGGTCTGAATTACATTACCACCTGATAATACACCAAAGTGGGAAGAACTTAATAAGGGAGCCAGAAATGGGCAGAGTGCAAGAGAAGAGAGGTGTTTTTTCACAGCCTTTTTAAAGTTTAACAAAAGTTTGTCTCTGGCTCTATTCTCCTCTGTGAGATTTTTGCATAACAAGCTTTAGGAGCCGCCTCATTATCTCCTGTGGCAGTCAGTGCCAGCCATCTCCACCTGGGCATTTGAATGGATCTGAAGCAAGGTGATACCTCTATAATGATACCATGTGATCAGTGGCCTTAGTAAAGGCAAGAAAACTGGGAATTTTCTTGGTGCCTCACTGACTGTATTTTTAGGATTACAATCTCTCTTCCATTAAGATTGATAGGGTGATTAGCATAATTAAGTCAGCTGGCCTTGGAGCTTTCCTTTGCAAAGTCACAGTTACTGATGTTGTTTTCATCCTTTCCTGTCTTCTCAGAGACATCTATTTTGCGTCAAAGGAAAAGGCGATTTTTTACCCTGGAGCAGTTTGGCTTTGCATCAAGCTCTTCACAGTTTTGTCTCAGGACTCTGTATAACATCACAGTAACCTGAGAGGAAAAAGAACAAATACATAATCTGGACCCAGCGCACAGCTAGAGGCAATGCATAATTGTTTTAGACAACAGACTTGTCTATGGTTCCTACCCAGGCTGGTTTCAATTGACCTTTTATTTAAAGAATCATCACACAGTCCTCTGACATGCTGGAAACTGAGCTTGCACTTTCTTTCACTTTTTATTCCTATATTTCTGTCATTTCTTAACAAAGATAAAAGAAGAAATATAATGTTGGTTTCAATATGTCATGCTGATTTTTATTGAGATAAGAGCAGCTATACAGTTTCCCCTGAAATTAAGATTTTTTTTTTTCCAGAGGTGCTTTCTTTGCTGTATCCAAGCAAGATCCTCGCTTTGATCCTGAGTTCAAAAGTTGGTGCAGATTCACCTTGGACAAATGGTATCTTAGGTGTTACAGAAAGAGCACAACCTTCCTAAGACCTTACAAGTTCTCTGTGGAGGAGCAGGAAATTGGAGCTACACTTCCAAGGACCAAGAGGGCACGTTAGACTGTTGGACCATGCTTTGCCTCTGGGATGATTGCTGTTGGAAAAGCAATGTGCCTCAAGGTGCACATAAGCCAGAAACCTTTTATCCTTTACAGTACAGGACAGACAAAGGGACCTCCTCAAGCTTTCTCTTACCTTGCTGTGTCTTCCTGATAGGATAAAACAGTAACATCAATGAAGCTGTTGGAAGAGTGAGGAGCCACGTGTAGTTTAAAAGGTGTTATTTAATGCTGATTCTCTGTAAGTCTAGCCATTTATAATACGTATTGTTATGAGTGTATTAGAAATTTAATTAAAATTTGTTACTGATGTTTCCATGTCATAATTGCTTAACCTTATTACTGAAGTACAACCACTTATTAAAACCTTGCTCAGTCATTTGTCACCTCTTTATGAACAATTTATAAACGGAACCTGCCTGCAAACTGACCTCTCCCATGTCCGAAAATATTGCTCCTCTGACTTCTGGGTGAATTCCTCTGCCTTGCAGACTGACAGCCGATGATTTGATCACTAAAAATAGCCCCAATCCCATATTTTCCTTCTGCAGGCCTAGCCCTGTATGACCACATTTGGGCAACGGAGAGCTCCCAGGAGCAGAGCAGGGAAGAGAAGCCCATGGATATTTTACAGGGCAAACACAAGACACAGCTGGGCTCTTCCACCTCTTCTTACCAAAGGTTGTTCTGGGATTAACAGGCAGCAAGTTCACTTCTTGTGTGGGCACAACTTGGCAGACAAAATTCTGTCTTTCTCTCTTCATTTGCATGCAAGAGAAATAAGATCACATTTTTGTGAAGCTTGGTGTATCCTTTCTGTCTCCTCAAAATTGTCCCCTTGCCATCGGGGCCCTCATGTGCACTCATTTGAGACCTCAGGGACTGCCTGTGTCCAACCTTCCCCTCCTGTGCAAACGTTTTCAGCACAGTTCTGAACAGATCAGAACTCGGAGTCTCTTTACCTAAGCAGATTTTGCTCCTCAGCCTGGGCAGGACCATCAACAGCCATTGATGGCCATTGTCAAAGGTTTGAAGATCACGAGCAAATATTGCTCTTCCTTTGGGACATGAAAATTGGTTGTGATGAAGAAACAGATCCTTTGCATCCCAATGTAACCATCACATAAGGCTATTACCTGAGGATCTCAGCTCATATCACCCTTATATTGGTGCTGAATGTAAGGTGCAAATGTTAACATGGAATACAAGGATAAAAGAATTATAGAAATAATGGTATAAAGAGAGAAAATATTAAAGTTGCCTATTAAAGGTGTTGCCAAAAGAATATAGGATGACTAAAAAGTAAAAATTGATTAAAACTGGGAAGTAAGGAAAGCTGAGGATCTAAGGCTGGGGTGGCAGAGAAGCAGAGTGAAATGTCTGTAAGGAGCTGACTGTTTAGGGATGTAGTCTTTTATAAAGCATGTGTCCTGAGGATGTGGGAAATCCCAAGCAATACTTTTGAAGGTGAATGGGTTTTAGGTATTTATGGTGTGACTGCCACATAGTTTGGGGCATACATTAGTAGGTATAGAAAATATTTGGGTCAGACTTCCTATTTAGCTCTTTTCTTGGGAAATCAGTTTAGATGCATGGAGCCAGTGTAGAGATGTGAATCAAGACAAAGTGGAGACCTGTGAGTTTGTATTACATATACATATATATCTGCCCACATGTATACTGTGTGTAAGTAAACAAAGATACAAATATAAATGCAAATATGAATGTATATATAAAATATGTATAAGTATGATGTTGGGGTTTCTTGCCAGTCAAATTGCTAATAAAAACATAAAGCTTCTACTTTAAAGGTCTAGAATCATCTCCTCAATTATTTTGGATGTGAAGTACATTTAATTAAACTCATGCTTAGAGCCAGAAATGCACATGAACCAGAAAAGGGGGAGGTAATGAGAGAAGCTGCAAAATTACTTGGCTTCTCCAAGAAGCCATTAGTTGGCTTAAGAGACCTGAGAGATGATAGGATTTAATCAAGTCCTAATTGTCTTGAATTTGAGGGTTATAAAAGATGGTGAAGGCCTCTGTATAGATTGCAAAAGTGAAGTCAAATGTTTTATCTATCTATCGTTAAGAGAGAAGAGATTGGAGTTGATTGCTAGGAATTATAGAAGTGCTGGCAGTCAATATTGCTTTCATTCCAAACTTATATTGGTGTCTTGACTTCTGGGATGTTGGGGTCATTGCAACTGGGTTTTTTGGCTAAGCAAAAGCAAAATCATATAATGATCAGCGTGTGGATGAAAAAATGGAATAAAAGATGTCCACGGTGAGGAGAGTATGGCAGATGGAATCCAGTAAGCAGAGGGTGAAATGAAATAATACGAAGATGAAATGTACCCCCGGCAAGCTAAATTTCCTCTGAAATGCCAGTGTCTGTATGAGACTCCAGTGTACAAAAAAAGAACCTGAGTTCAGCCAGAGAGCTGTCAGCAAAGCTTTTCATTAAAACACAAGACTTTTTAAACCTTGAGTAAGAATTAGATTGACATTCTGCTTGTCACTACGTAAGACATACCAACAGTTTTTATGGCAGAATATGGGACAGACAGGTACAGCAAGGGATTTTCATATTAATTTCTGACTAAGAAAAGCAGGTTTTCTGGGCTGTCTTCAGCCAATTTTGATAATTGTTTACTCTGATTATAAAATTTCTAAATCTAATACACAACATACAACCTACAATTCTCTATTTCCCTCTCTCATTTTTAAATACAATGGCAAATCCTGTCCCTGACACCCTCTTGGAGATGTCTGCTGGACCACACCATGAGTGGTCATGACTCTTAGACATCATCTGCCCTCTTCTCCTCAATTTTTTCCCCTGCCTAAAAGGAGCTTGTACCACTCAAATACATGCTAGGAATTTCCCCTACAAGCGAGCTCTTCTACCTGGTTTTAAAACCATGTCTACATAGCTTGAGAATACAAATGAGTTAAAAAGCAATTTTCACACTGAAGTTGCCCTAAATCCAGGGGTGCTGCCACTTCACTGACAGGAATGAAGAAGGCGAATTTATTCCACCTCAATGTCCAGGTTATGAAAGATCTGAAGCTCTCTCCAGCGTTTTTTTTTTTTTGTGGTATACTTCACTTGTACATTCTCCAGGATGACAGTTTGCATGTATACAGCCCCCAGCACCAACAATTCTTCTTGGTTGTTTAATAGAAATCCTTTGAAAGCTGATCTAATAAGAAATAAAGGGAGAAACAGTATTTTCTGAATCCCCTAAGTGTGCTGTGATGGTGACAAATGCCCAGATAGTGTGGTCTTTTTAGCTGATAGAAAGGATTTTCTCTCCACCAAGCTGATAGAGGATGATTTTATTTTTTCTCCTATTTGGCTGACTGTTAGTGGGTTTTTAGAATGATGAGGAATGAATTTAAACATAATGGGATGGAGCCAGGTTGAGTATCTCAGCAAGACTTATCAGCCTGGGAGTCCTAGAGTATCTGGAAATGCAAAAGTTGAAGCATCTGAAAACACAAATTCGGAGCTTTTTGAGCACAATCCATGGTTGACCATTAAATGCTCTTGCTAACCTGGACCACTACTTTGTATAGCTGCATCCTACAGAGAGTGAAGTGTCTGTATCTCCATGCTGATTCTGTGCAGGATGAATCCAATATTTCTATAATGATTGCCCTCACCATTTAAGCTAAATATTTGAGGTGATGAGACCTCAGAAAGATGAGAGGAGAGGGAGCTGGAGACAGTAGACTTACTTAGCAGCTTCCATAGCTGAGTTTCAAATCATAGACCTACTTTGTATGTAGGGCACTGAAGTTCCCATTGAGCCAAAACACTTCCTTAGGGTTTTTGTGCTGGGTTTAGCAGTTAGAATATAGAGAGAGGTGCAGCGTGGAGGGGAGGGAATTTTTCTTAGCAAGTGTTAAACGACTGCCTTCCCCATTTTCCTCTCTCGAACACAGCCATTTGCCTTAATGCTTCTTTAACAGATGCTGCTAGAGAATGGCAATAGCAGTCTCACTGAAGCCCAACAAATCTCTCACCCATCTGTTTGCTCAGAGCAAACCCCTGCCCTGACCAGCAGGATGGAGAGAGCAGCTCAGTCTGTCTGCAGAGGCACCACAAGTGTGAAGCACTAAGTGAGATCTCTAGCCCAGAGCTGACCTGCAGCAGAGAGAACTGCAAATAAGAAGATGGATCAGCAGATGGATAGTTAGCAACTTTACAATAATTTGTGTTCACTTTTTCCCCTTTCCTAGCTAATACTCACTTTCACAAGTGGTCTTAGTTCCTTTCTTTGTTAGGGTGTGATTTACCCACTCCAAATCCAAACTATTTGAACCAAAGGCACCTCCAGCCCAGTATCCTGTTCCTGTCAGTGGTCAAAAGTGGAACCTGAAGGAAAGTTTGTTGTGACTAAGTTTAGTTGTTGTGACACAATGTCTTACTTTCATGTTATCATCAGTTGATCAACACCAAATAAACATTTGCAGTTATTATAGCACAGTTAAATTCTTAAAAGTATAAGCAACCTTCAAGAAAGTACTGCCTTTTACAAGGCCCTAGGGGTATGCTAAGGTATTTGCAGGCAGCTGATGGGTGGTAACTTGCTGTGCTGTCATAAAATGAACATCAGGGCTGCAGTTAGGTACCACTTTAAATACTGATGTTCAAGATTAGAGCTGGAATACAATATTATGGAATAAAAATATTCCCCCAATATATTCACTTTTTATTACAGCAGCTGCAATAGCACAGCTGGGACCAGAATAGTAGCCAGATGAAGATGAAAAATGTTTTACTGGAAGAGTCCTTTTACCTGCAGTGTCAGGAAATGGTGATTGCATTCATGGATCTTCTCCTACCACAGAAAGGTTTTCTTCATCTACCACCCTAAGGAGTGATAAACTATCTGAAATTTTGGGGAGACGCTGAGTTCAGAATGGTTCAGATCCAATATTTTGCTTTGGTGCAAGGCAGAGGTATGTAATTCAGGAGTAATTTTCATTTCAGGACCTGATCATCAGGAAGCATTGACATAATTAGACTGGCATTGTTTTCTATCCTCAGTTTTATTTATATTGGTAGTTAATGCATCGGTGGCTGCAATTTTTTTGGTAGAATTTTTTATTCATTTTTGCACAATGAAATCCTCACAGGTGGACAGAAAACCCTTTGCTTATGCCAAATATTCTTCCACGTGATTGACTTTGGACAGATTTCAGTCTGAATGAAAACTTACAGGGAGTTGATTGTAAGTTTGTGTGCCAACAGATTTCCGAAGCGGGGAGCTGAACACAGACCTCCCACTGCCTTTATTTCTGCCTAGTGCCTTTCAGAATATGCTGCAGTTTCTTTATGTTTGCCAACACACTCTCCTCTAGGAGACTTGGCTTGCTGGAGCAACTTGTAACAATTCATAGCAGTTAAATGGCCATGGGGTGAGTGAAAAAGATCAAGATGCCTTCAAACTACATTGATAGGGACGAGAAATAATATTGCCAAGCAGGGATGTCCTTTCTTGTTTTCAGGAATTGTCTGCTCCAGGGTTTGTTGCTGCAGACCTCTCAGGCCAGATTCTAATTTTTGTTTGAATGGCAAAGGAAAAAAGTGTGAGAGAGATCAGAAGCTGGTGATGTGGACTGTTTATTTGGAAGTATTTATTCCATTATTTTCCTCCATAATAGGCAGCAAGTTAATTTAGCCATCAAGTTTTTAATAGGCTTTAGGAAACTGGACACTGAAACCCAACTGAACATCAGGGGAGCTGGTTTTCTAAATACCTTGCAGTTTGTCTGGGCCAGAGCCAGCAGAATGGCTGCTTTGGATTAATCAAGAGCAGCACATTAGCTGAGGCAAATGAGAGCTCTACATGGGCCATTCAAATGTTGAAACGTGTAGTTCAAATATTCCCTCTGCTGAATAAGGGCCTGCAGTTAGATTCCTCTTAAATATTTGTGTGTTTTAAAACCATAAAGGACTGCTATAGCTACTATAGGTAAAACAGGCATTTTAATTTTATGTAGAACACATTTTGCTGATTCTAGTTCTTATGATTGTGTAATTTTCTCAGCCCTTAGTTATGATTTAGAGACTGTCAGCACTGGAAAAGCTGCTGTTTTTCCTCTGACAATTGATCTAACTATTAACCACCCTCACTGTAAAAATCAGTAATTTAATGCTAGTCTAGACTTCTGCAAGCTGGATCTACCAAATGGATTTCATTGTGCATTTCTGCAATAGATGGGTCTGTTCTAGACTCTTTGGGTACTGGAACTTCTCATCCATGCACATGTGAAAGACCATATCTCATGTCACAGTCGTGCTGCTCAGAAGGTGAAGGGTCCCAGGGACAGGGACACTTTCATTGAATTGATGCTGTATCAAATTTCCGAGGTGGCATTTTGCAAGTGCCAGGTCCAGCAGATGAGTAGGATTTTTTCCTTTGTTGCATACAGTCATAAAAGCAATGGATGTACTTGCTTTTAGACCTCAGCTCTTTCCTGAAGTACTGCTCTGATTAAAAAATAATAATAAACAAGTGCAAGAAAGCCATTGCTTTAATGTATTCAATGCACTTTTGAGTCAACTGAAGTTGCCGAGATTCCCATGTCTGCATCAGAAAAACACAGCTAAAGCTGGCAAATCAAAACACTGAGAGAGCTCACTTGTTTCAAGGAATCAAAGCTTCCGACAGATACATAATATGTATTATTTGGTTGGGGCACTCTCCTCATTGTTTAGTCTTGACAGATATATGAGCTATTCTGCTCTAACTTTACAAAAAAAAAAAAAACCCAAAACTAAAAAGCCAGTATGGACTCTTCCCTAATTCTGAAATCACCTTTTATTTTAGAAAATGTTTTCCATCTTTGTGTCAAATATGTCCTAGCTTTCACAGCAGCTTCACAGCTCTGGCCAGGAGACTACTATGCTGGTCTTTCCACGAATTTCCTGCCTTATCCATGGAGATGTGAAAATCTTGCTTGAATTGCTAGACAAGTCTTCAGACCTGGGAAGTTCTGAGGAACATTCTTACAGACAAACTCAGGTTGCTTTTAGTAAAAATATCCAGTCTTATACAAATTAGATTTGAGCATGCAAAACTCTGGCAATGTGTTCAGTAAAGCAAATTTCAGAGTTGTTGCTGTATTCATATATTAATATACTCACCTTTATTCTGAGCTTGAAATAAAGCTGGTCCTCCTCTGACAGATGGATCCACGCACCTACAGAGCTCTGTAAAAGTTCTGCTACTGACTTGAATTTCACAGCTTTACTCTACATTTAAAAGAAGACGCAAAAATTCAGATTCAGCCTTCAAGCCGAATTCCTGCCTGAGCTGGTGAACTGAATGTGTGGGTCTGTAGATCTGCAATTCATGACCTCACTGTCTAAATCTATTCCCTAATTTAAAACACGAACTTTACCATGTCACAATCTACATTGATAGAAAATGATGAGTAGTATTTTAGTTAATTACCTGTCAACTCTTTTGAAAGGGAAACAGAGGATCCATGTTCAAAGTATATTAAATGATTTGGTCACCTCTGTTAATTGGGTCTCTCAGCTGGAAAATCTTTCATCTTATGGTGCAAACTCCCTTTTAAACAGAGCCATCTGCACCATTCATTTTGTTGACAAGAAGAAAGGGCTCATCTTTCATGATGACTTGCTGCTGTGGTAGCCATTTTCAGCAGGACACTCCCATTTTTCTTGAGATGTTTCTCTTCAATCTTTAGCAGTGCAGCCAAGGCCCAGGACCATTTACCTTGCTGAGCTGCTTTCCTTCTTGGTAGGAGGACATCAGTAATCGACCAGCCCTGGAATTTTTTATCTCCCACCTTGCTGAGTCCTTGGTTACTAAATGCAGAGTTATGAAAAAGGTCTACCTACAAACACCACTCAATTCACCACGCTCCTCATGCCAGGCCCTCTCCATGGGAGAAGTTATGCAATCACAGAAGTGGAAACACTGTGACAGTGTGAAATAAGTGGCTGTGGGAGCTGCTGTAGCTACTCCTATTAGAATACATTCCCTGCTGCAGAAGCCTATGCAGCCAATAAAACCATTTCATTTTCCCATATGAGGATCATGGAGTATTATCAGGGGACTGAACTTGGGTCTTCAAGATAAGAGACACATGCTTACATGAGTTGAAGTAATGTACAAGTTCCTGTCTATGGGTGCTCTTAGCTCATTTAAGTCACAATAAAGAGGAGGAGAGGTTTAAGGGATCACACAGGAGTTTGCACCATCCTTTCTCCCTATCCTTTCTTTTGACTCCCAATCTCCACCCTGTGACTGAATTAATCCTCCCTTTGCTTTTGGACCCTCTCTGATACCTTCTTTAAACCATCCCCTAGGCTCACTCAGACCCTTTTCCTACCTCTAGCCCAATCTCTGATGTATTTCTCTTGCCTTTTAATTCTGCAAGAGATTCAGGTTGAAATCTACTCAGGATGGTTCTGAGTTAGTGATTGCAATTCCAGCTGCTCCCTCACCCCTTTCATGGTCCTGGAACTGGAAGCACTTTCTGATGCACGTCAAGATTAGGTTAGTCTTCCAGGATAAGTTCAGAATACTGAAATCAACCTGGTCTCTCTGAGAACCCATTAATATTACTTTGACAAGGAGAGAATATTTATGTGTCAAAACAGATACTTAACCAGATGGGTAAATAAAATATGAGGGGATGTGCATTGAAAAATGATTTGTCAAGACTTTTAGAAAGACAAATCTGACTGGGGGAAATTAGGAAAACAAGAGGTGACTGGTTTAAAGGGTCACGGCAGATTTCTGCAAAGGATGGGGAAAAAGTGTTAGGGGCCCAGCCTTTCATCCAGCAGACCTTCTTAGTGTTTCATTTCTTCCCTAAGTTTCTTCCATCATAAAATCAAATGGAATCATTAAGGTTGGAAAAAGTCATATAAAATCATCAAGTCCAACCATTAAGGCAGCACTGCCATGTTCCCCACTAAATCATGTCCCCAGGTGCCACATCCAGATGCCTTTTGAACACTTCCAGGGGTGGTGATTCTACCACTTCCCCGGGCAGCCTGCTCCAAAGCCTGACCACCCTTTTAGAGAAGAATTTTTTCCTAATATCAATTCTAAATGTTCCCTGGTGCAACTTTAGGCTGTTTCATCTGGTTCTATCACTTGTTATGTGGGAGAAGAGACTGACCTCCACCTGGCTACAGCCTCCTTTTAGGGAGTTGTAGAGAGTGATAAGGTCACCCTTGAGCCTCCCTTACTCCTAAAGAACTTCAGGCTAAAGAACCCCACCTGTTGTTTACTCCTAAACAGCTCCCTCACCCACTCCTCATCAGACTTGTGCTCCAGCCCCTTCACACACGTGTTCAGTGCATCCGTGTACCTCTCTGACCTGGATAAGACAGCTCTGAAAAGAAAAGAAGGGTGAAAAGAAAAAAGGCTGCAAAAATGCTCCATTCCAGCCTTGCTTCTGCAGCTGAAGGCAATCAGCATTCAGGGGAGCCACGTCTGCTTCTGCCAAACCTGACCCTGTTTAATTTACGCAGCTACGAAGATCTAACGAGACGTTTCAGAAAGTCACTAATACCATGGGGTATTCCTGTTGTCACAAGGCATTTTGATTTGCTAACATGATATCGGAGTGCAGATTAGCGTCCTGTGCACCCCATTAACATCTGAATGGGATAAGAGAGACGGGTTCAGGTGGTCACCAGGGACTCCTGTCCTGGCCCTGACTCTGCTGTCCAAGTTAATTGCTACAGACAGGCTGGAAACCCAAGAGCATGTTTGCAGTTCTCTAATAAACTACTTGGAGTTTGAAACAATGGTTAAAAAGGAATCCAAGTTAAAAAAAACAAAACTAAATCAGCAGTGACACTGGATGAATGTTGAGTTTCAGTACTTAACTGTGTTGATTTCTCATCTTCCTCGTGGACTCTTTATTTTTCTTCTGTTTTTTGCATTCACAGCTAATTTCCCATTCTGTCTCCCATTATGCCAGCTCCCATGGATAACAAAGCATCCCCACCTTTATTTCCTCTAGCATAACTCAGATTTTTGTCCTCTTGTGAGCAAACAACCTTAAAAGATATTATGAAAGCTAAGAAAGGAGAGTGAGAAAATGGCTTCAGTAACTCAGGCATGTGTTGGGGGAGCAGAAGCAGTTCAGGATTAGATTCAGCCAAGAAGTTCAGTCTGATTCTAGTCTCTTTCCTCTACAAGCTGCCCTTTTGGAAGCAGTCTCATTTCAACAGATACCCAGAAATTTGGCACATGAAACTCAATTATTATGGCCCATAATATATATTATTAAGAAATAGTCAGAAAAATAAATGTAACAAATATCTTTAATGTGCAGACACGTGGTGGCTGCTACCCTGTCATGTTGGGGATACCACGACAGCCAAGCCAAGCACCCAGCTGCCAAAGATCTCATGGCAGAGGGCTCCAGAGACAGCTGTGTTTGGGGAAGGTGCCCTCTGACCGTGTATTCAGCTTGCAACAACAAAATATCAAAGCCTTTTTTTCCAGAAACCTTCCAAAAGGGTTGGGAAGCTGGCGGCGGAAATCCTGGAAGAGAAAAAGGTGAGTGCCTCTGTGAAGGAGTGATCTGGGGGCCCGTGGGGGGCTGTGGTGCTCAGGACAGGCTGATGTGTGGAGGGAGAGCTGGACCCGAGCAGAGCAGCCCTGGGCCAACGCCCCTCCTGCGAGGGGTGCAACTCGTGGTGTCACTTTGTGCCCGTGGGACGGGCTGGGAATGAGGCCACCCTCAGATCTGGTGCCAGGACATGTTTGGGATGTGTTCATAATGAACCAGACTGGTTCATTGCAGCTGCTGCACGTTCTGAGATGGAGCTCACACTCTCATCCTAATTACAGATGCCATCGTCACACAACAAACTTTCCAACTCGGCTTATGTGTTTCAAATACAACTAAGTGTGCAATGCGTGATACAAGTGACAGAAAACTGTTGAATTTTGGGTTGTTTTTTTAATCCTAGTATAGAGAAGTGTTAGGAAAGAGGGAGTGATACCCATAAAATGAAAATTCTGGGTAAAATTTTCTTTATTTCAGTTGGAACAATTTGCCGTCCGTCCCCACTCTCCACCAAATTTGAACAGCCAAAGTAACACAACCTATAGATCTGTTGTAGAGAGCAAATCTTTACATAAATATATCATTTAAGGTTTTTTTAACAAAACAAAAATATGTTTCTCCTTGTGGAATTATCTTTTCAGTTTCAGAACATGCTCTGACACAGGACAGTCATTCTTGGGTCTGGTAGAAATCAACAAAATAATAAATGAAACATTATTATTTTGAAAAAAAATCTTAGGAATTTTATGTCAAAAAACAGGAGAAAAATCTAGAGAATTTTCCTGTCTTGGATTTCTAACTTTCAACTTTGTTCTGAAACAAAGATGTCACATATCTTTTTTTGAAAATGGCTGTTACCTCTCTAAAGAGCATGACCTCTGCATTTCTCTGTATACAGTAAGACTGTTGGGGCACCACAGAATTTAGCTAAAGTCCGTTTTCCTACCACAGGCACACATAGGGAATACACATTGGTATTTCTTTTATCCTATTGGGTGCTTCCTATGGTCTACTATGCCAAGACATTTCCCTGACTAATATCTAATGAGATGATTTAAATGGGTTAGAAGTTATCTTACCACCAAATTTCTTGCCATCTTAGTTATGCTTACTGTCACACTGCTGGCTCATTCAAAGAGAGAGCAATCTGGAAGTTGAGATTTAGGGACATGCATTGTGCAGTTTCTGTATTAATTAGGACATTAGGATTTTTTTTTTTTTTCAGAGGTTTAAGCACAAGGAATTTGAATGCATAATTCAGCATGCACACTGGCTAGCCTTGCACTCCTCTTGTTCTGAGGTGAAACAGATTGGGAAGGGGGAGACAGCTGTGAGAACATCCTGTAGAGCCAAACAGAGCCAGTCCCTAATTTACATTGTGGCCTCAGAGATGAATTAATTAGACTTTTCCAGCTTGATATTGGCAATAACCTCCCAGACCCACACTGCGCATACACACTCTGTTTGGCATGGAGCTGGCTCTGAGGAGCAGGAGATATTGATTTGATGGCTCAGGGAGATTATCTGTAGTCTCCTGGAAGTGAAGGGAGCTGGGGGGTGTTGGCTGTTCTGAACTGCTCTGTTGGGAAGTGCTGAAGTGCCCTCTGTGCCTTTGGGACCACCGTGTCCTGCTGCTTTCAGAACGTTGGTAAAGCAAGAGATGGAGCTGTGTTTTTCTCCATCCTTCAAGTACAGGTCACAGTGGATCGTGTGAAAAACTGGGTGAGAGGCAGAAACTATATCCCTTTATCTGACTGAGGGAAAAAACAGGAAAAATCTGTATGTGTTCACATGCGTGTGTGTGTGGAGGTATGGAAAGAAAGTGATTTTTAAGTGGGTGTAAAAACCTACTGTTTTCTTTTCTACCAAAATACAAAAGCACACAATTATCCTTCTTCTGGTATGAAAGTTTGTCATTTTCATGGTAATCAAAATTTCATTTCTGACAATGTGAAGAGGAGAAAAAAAGGTAAAAGTCTAGCTTTCCTTTTACAGTCTTTGTGCATTTCTTAGAAGCAAGAGGGAGTTTTGCTTAATAGAACCTTTTTTTCTCCAATGAATTGTTTGATATGGAAAGGTAACATAAAAGATAAAGCAAAAAGCACTTACTTCACCAATAGTACGGAATGCAAAAGTAATATCTTCTCTTTAGAAGTTCGCACTTATACATTATAAATTTTAAGAATTCCCCCCACATTTTTTTCTCCACCGTTTTCTGGGCAAGTCCAAAAGCTAAAAAATATCTGCTGAAATACTGTATGGATTCTATGTTTGGTAGAATACAAGGAAACTGGATCTAATTTTATTATGAAGGAAGACTACAACTGATACATTGGTGGCATCTTAAATCATGAATTACTTCTGCTAAGAAGAGGCTTATGTTATCCTCTGATTTTATTTTTTCTTTTCCCTCCTAATTTCCTACTGAAGTTCCAGCCAAACTAGGAAACCAATGTTTCAGGTTTGAACTAGGAAAAAAACTCCCAACAATCAGCTAATGATAGTATTTGTTTATTTTCAATTACTTTAGACTTCTGGGTTTCAAATCAGCAGGAGCACTTAAGTTTTCAGCCCCCTTCCCATTACTAGAATCAGACAAGTTTGCAGTGAAAATGCAGACTGGGCAGCAATTGATTTCTGCTAATGGTCACTTTACTAATGAACAATCTCTGATTTTATTCTACCTATTTATGTCGAGTTGAATCACCACTTCTCCTAATGCCCTTGGAAAATGGTGTTTCTTCATCCTCCTCTACTGAGAATTAATGCAGTTTCTGACAAAACTGCTGCTATGGCACATGCATGGTGCACTCCTGTGCCCTCTCTGCAGTCTGGGGGTTTCTGTTACAAATGCATGATTCTGTCCAAGTTTCTCCTTATTTTTAAACACATGGCATAAAACTACTCAGCTTTCCTCCTCATGTTTATTCTCTGGCAACTGCTGGGTTTTCATCAGCAGTTTTAATGCAGAATATTAGCTAAAGCCAATGAGCTCAGTGATGGATAACAGAAGCAACTGGTTGTTCTGGCAAGTCCCCCCAAGTGTCTTTATTAGCAAATGTTGGGAGTGCTGACTCCAAGTCTTCTGCAGCAAAAGACCCTGTAAACAGAGCTGGGTGGGTGGGTGGTGTTGTGACAGAAGAAGTGTCAGAGGGGAAGGGGCTCTGGCATCAGGAGCTGGCTGAGTGCTGGCTGATGGACTTCTGAGATCTTTATGAATGTCAGCGACCACTGTGGGAGGATCACGTGGCCAATTTCAACCAGTTCATGGGATTACCTGGGTATTTGGGGGATCACTGAGCTTTCCAATGATGATGCTATTGCTTGTCAGAGAGCAAACAGCAAAGAAACATGAAATGAAAAGAATATTTCCTCCTGATAGTCTTTTTCAGAAGTTGTGAATATTTGTGTAAATCAGTAGTCACGAGAGTGGATCTCTCAGAAAAATGTTTTGAGACATCTGAAACTTGGAAACAAGTAGATGGGTGATTCTTTTGGTTAAATTCCTTACTATCTGAGCTCTAAGCACAGTTCTGTGAAGCTTCTGAGTGTAAATCTGCATAGTATACAATCATTTCCATCAAAATACAGCACCTACTATAGCTGGGAAAAAAAGAGTGTTCTGCTGTTATAAGGCAAGAGGAGCATTCAGTAGATCTGGCTTCAGTCGTGCACATATTTCTTGCACCTGCAAAGTGGACCAAATATTTTTTCTTATCCTTTTTCCTTCTAATTCAGACATTAAACTTTCTGGGAAAGAGACTGACTCTTTTCCAATATGTTTGTCAACAACACATTTCTGTGTTTTAGTTTGGATTTCCAGATGGTGCTATACTGCAAATGACTTTAAAATTTGTTCTGTATTTCTTCTAATTCCATCCAGTTAAAAGGCAGTGTTCTTGGATGAAGACTTGGCCATCTGCATCACAAGATTAGGCTGCTGCTGCGCACCTACCTGAGAACATAAGAAGCTGCCCACTCGGAAACTTCCCTTTATGGAGCCCATGACAGCCTTTCTCAGACACCATGCAAGTAAATGTGCATTGCACTGATAGTGACAGGATTTCCCCCCTGCTGCTCAGCCTGCTAAGGCAGTTATGCGTGGAAGCAGCAGTTATTTGTTAAGATAATATCTATTTTCTTTAACAAGAAAATTATCCCATTGATGAAGCCTCGGTATGAAATACCACCTGTTAAACAGAACAGATTAGCCATGGAAGGCCATTCATTATCGTCAAGGCTGCCAATGTTTGTTTATGCAAAAAGAAACTCTAGCCTTTGTGGGTTTTATGTTTCTATACCCATTAAATTTTATTTTTTTTAATAATCAAGTTACAGCTGTTCCAAACAGCTCTCCCTCCTGGGTACTCTGAGGTTGTTTGTCTGTACAGAAATACTTGCTCTGAATGATCTGTCGTGAAAATGTGATTCTTATTTTGAGCTGCATGAACTGATGGGCTCCCTTATATGCAAATGTGGCAGGTTAATGAGGCAGGGTTTTAAGGGAGAGGAGTGTTAGAATCTTGGATAGGATAAAGTGGCCAACAGGCTGATTAGATTTCTATGGCCAACTCACAGTATTTGGAAAAAAAAAAATAAAAGCTTTTCTAGGAAAGGAATACATTCTGTGATATTATAAACTTGCTGTATTATACTCTTTCTTGTGCAAATACAAGGTGATTGCTTTTAATAAAACAGATGAATATTAAAGACTAATAATAGAAGGTAATAAATTACGCAAAAGATGTTTTATTTCTTTTGCTAACATTTGCAGTCGTGTTGAAAAGGATCTCAGTCTCATTTTTTAATTATGAATAAAATCCAAATCTATTAGTGTAGATCTCAAAGCCATTATTTTTTTGTCTGGTTTTCCTTTGGGTAAATCTCAACATCTTGTTTTGAATACGTTGTAATGAAATGTTTTATCAAAGGCCACACAATAGTGTTTAGATGTTCATTTGATTGGCTAACATTCCTTTGTTTTGAGAAACAGATTTTTCCTCGAGAAAGAACCTTCTCCAGTAAGTTATCACAGACACATCCTAACTGGCTTCCTGATGCCATTTTGTTGCTATACTGTGCATCTATCCACCTTCAGTACTGTGCAGTGTCCAAAGAGAATTTTGGCACAAACTTGATCCAAAGTCTGCAGGAGGTGCTGCTGGTACAGCTAGGTCAATACTATGGATCATCCGTCACCACCTGGATTCTGATTTTCAGCTACCCTGAATGTCTCTAAAGCCATTCAGATTTTGATTTTTCTCTGGAATGTGAATATTTTAAAATGACCAAGCTCGTTTCCTGCCCAGATGTTCAACAAGGCTTCCAGAAGCCTAAAGCTGACCAGCAGATTTCAGGCTAAGAGATTTGGGGCAATGCACTAATTGAGCCAAGCTTAAGTGCATGTAGAAGCCTATAACATTTTCAGTAAAGAAAATACAGCAAATACTCTTTTCTTTGACTTGGACAGACTTCTGCAATACACTGAAGCCCATTTGCAATAATAGCAATGGACACAGCTTGCCAGAATCTTGTAGCCTAATTAGGCTGAAATTCAAATGAGAGAGGTCCAGCTGCTAAAAGGAAAATTATGAAGCTGTAGAGCTAAAAACAATAACAGGTAAGTTAGAGATCCCTGTACACATTGCTGAAAGCAAATCTGTCTGTCTGGCAAACCTGAAAGAGAATTGTTCAGTGACTGTTCATCCTGCTGAAAGATTTTACCCCAGGCTGTAACGCTTCCAAAATCTGCAGCAACAGATACAGAGGCCTGTGGCAAGTGCATCTTGTATGCTTGATGGGACAGAAAGTTTGAAGTTTACCCCAGACTTTTATTCTCTTTTGGTCAACTTAATTTCATTTTTTCATGTTTGCAAGTTTTCTTTCCACCCTCCAGTCTTTGTTCTCACCCTGAAAATAGATTGGGTGTTTATGCTTTAACAAACTCCAAATGATTCAGAGCTACAGGGAAAAGTCTTCCCATCAGCCATGAAATTTGTCTGCCTTTTGTCTACTGTTTCATCCAACTTCTGCAAAGTCAATGTGTTTTCCTATATACATATTTGTGTAAATTAATATGCATACAAACATATAAAGTTCACATAATAAATATCATCAATTACACCTTTAAAAATTTTACTATTTAAAATTCACAATATTTTAATATACTTGAATATTTTTCACTTTCATATCCTGAGAAAGGAGTGCAGAAATATCAATGTTACCTTACATTAGGACAATAGTTGCATTACATATCTGTACATCTTGGTTCTTATTTTTTTCCTAATCCTGGAATGCTCTCTTATGGAGATTATTTATAAAAACATTTACTTTAATCATCCACCTTTGGAGGGGCTAATATTGCCAATATCAGCTTTCAACAATCATGCTGTTGGTCACTTAAATACAAATATCTCAAAAAACCATTAGGTTTAGATAGGTTTTCTTTTTTTTCTTTTTCTTCCTCATCTGACTTTCACTACTTTAAGGGTGTTGTAATAGGACAGAAATAGTAGCAGAAAACTAAGCTGGCAGTGTTGCTGTTATGGCTAAGAAAAAGTTTGTTGGAGATTTTGACCAGACTCTTTTGTAAGTGATTCACAAGGCACAAATCTCTTAGAAATTAGAGTAAACTCTGTCAGGATCATATAGGAAGAAAACATACTGTGAGAAAGTTTGCAAAGAGCATAAAGCAAGTAAATCTTTGCCAAAGTCTTGCATGGGACCATTAATTTGGCAGCTTTATTAAATGGCTGATGGAAACCTTTCACTCTATTAAATAGCAATAAATATTGAATGAATTATCTGATCTTCGGTGTGACATGAACAAATCTTGTAGCCAAGTCCTGCAGAGATGCAGCACAGATTTACTTGGTTTTCATTGGGTTTTTTGTCCTGCAGTTACTCCTCAAAAATACCATTAAAATCTGTCAAGCTGTTATGAATTCAGGTTGATTAGCATCTTAGGAATTATGCATTCAGGGCCTATGTCCTCAGGCCAAGTTGCCCCAGCTGATTCTTACAATTTTTACTCTATTTAACCAGAGAAATTCATAAGTCAG
>VZRO01001452.1:0-80634 GCA_013397915.1 Daphoenositta chrysoptera | reverse complement strand
TAAAAGATGAAAATGTAAAGAAAATCTGATCCAGTCTTATATCTGTGCCCTGCAGCTGAAGAGAACTTGTTGATGGCTGGTAACAGAACCAACTTCCATGAACTGGTTCATGTCGTTGCTAGAACTTGGTTAAAACCAGGAGAGTTATCCCTTGGCTTTCGCTAAGGGCATTAGAAGCAAATTTTAGTTTTTCCATGTAACTACAGGCACCCTGCACAATTCCTGTTATCATATCTTAGCTTTGACTTCTCAGTTCTAGACACAGATCAACAGCAGTTGGATTGGCTTTCAAAGAGCACCCCTTCATCCTTCCAGTGCATTGCTGGCCACCACCTTGCTTAAAACTCTTTTCTGCCTTATATTTTTACTGGCTGCTTGTTACTGGCTTCCCTTTGTGATGTCTGGACATAAAAAATTCACCATGAAGTTGTTTTCTTTTTTTCGCTTTTAAAGTTTCTTTAGCAACCATGTGGATGTACCATTTGTTCCAGTGATGTGGCAGAGCATGGATTTTTGTAAAAGCTGATAGTAGTAAAGCAGGGAGGTGGGTCACCATCCTATCTCACTTTCTGGTGTGAAGCTGATTGTGAAGGTAGAAAATCAATATACAATAAAGGTGGTGCATGTTGAAACTAAATTGAAATGATTGATTTTTTTTCCCAGGATCATTAGATTCTCCCCCAAAATCTTTGTTTCTGGTTGTGGAGAAATATTTACTCTTCACTTTAAGTTCATGGTGTAGTTCATATATTTTGTGGGGAGTAAGACATTACTTGTGCAGGAAACAAATGCTGGAAATCACTGTACTTCAGAAGCATTCCCAGAAGTCCCTGTAAACACAGAGCACTTAAAGGGATGGATATCTTCTTAATCCATGAACATCTTTAGCTGTTGTAAATCCCCATTCCACCCCTTGGAAAGTAAATTATGCAGTGCATTAGTGCAGTGTCATTTGCTATCAGAAGACTTTGGGTATCCTTCTGACATGAGGCAGAGTTGGCCTGGGGCTTATTGTGAGCTTAATTGCAGGATGAGAAAAGGATTGTGTTCACATTATGGCACCTTGCCTTGCTCAGGTGCTTCTCACACACTACATGTGTGTGTGCTGGGCAAAATGTATGAATAAATCATGTCCTGTGTTCACAGCCCAGGTGAGACTGCAGCAAAGCCACAGACTCTGCTACAGGGTAATTCAAAGAGTCTTGCTGATCTTCAGGAGACTAACATCTGAAGTCTCCCCATTTTTCAGGAATCTTGTGACTGGCAATTGAAATCAGGCCTTACATGTCAAATAGTCAAGACCTTTCTGCTGTTTTGCATTTAGCCTGTGTTTATGTACCGGCTGTGCGTGGTGAATAAATGATTTAAACTTCCTACATGTTACTTAAAGAAAATGGGTCCTCAGGGAACCTGATTAATGTTGGTAGAAATAGACTATTGATATAAACTCTGCGAAGATTTTCACCCCCCAAAGAAAAAATGGTTCTTCACGAGTAACAGAGCGAACCACGGCTGGCCATGAAAAATCCCTCAGCAGGTATCTGCCATGCTTGGTTCAGTCCTGTGCTCAGTGACCTTTGCTGTGAGGCTCTTAGAAATTCCCCACGTTCATGCTTCACTTTCTAATTAATTTCACCATCTGGAAGTGTTTCCTTCTATTCATTACATGTAGTCCTTTCTTAATGCTTTCCCATTGCTGATAATCTCATTTCTGAGGCCAACCAGCTGAAAACTCATTTTTTTGAGAACCTGCAGATTGTGGTCACCAAGCAAAGCAATGGCTGAATTCAGGAGCAGAAGTGCTGGCATCCCTGTCCGTGTTCTTTATTATTTCCCTCAGGTTTTTCCCACTGGATTCCATAAACCCTTTTTCATTTATTTTTAATTTACTTAGTTTCCCATTCTGCCTCTTTTTATACAATTTCAGTCTGAAAATATCTTTCTGTCCCTTTGACCCCACAGTGATTGTTTTCTTAATTTAATATCCTATGATCTGCCTTCACTCTGACCTTCACCTTCACTAAGCAAGTTATAGCATTTTTTACACTTAAAAACTGATAATAAATTTCTGGGCCTACTTCCTCATGTGTAGGTCACAGTACTATTAAAACCAAAAATTCAAATAATCACCATTTCAATAGTCTCTAATGCTTCTATTTAAATCTATATATGACCTTTTTATCTTACTAATCTAAGATTTATGCTTGACAAAAGCTTCCAATGCATTATCTATCGAAAGTTTACCCTACAGCAATAGACATCAAAGTCTGAAATGTCAAATTGTGAAGTACTCATTTAACATTTTTAGAGCTTCTTGCCCCCTCAAAGTAGCCTTTCTCCCTAGACTGAAAACTTTCAAAGAAGTCTTCCTTTTTTTTTCCTAAGTGCATTCTCTGCATATTTTCTATCCCTTTTCTTCTGCTTTCAATAGCAAGATGAAAGATGACAGAGAAAGTGGAAGAATTTTGGGAGAAAAATGCATACCGTATCTCTCTTCCTTCTCCTTACTAACATAAAAAAAGAAAAAATTATACTTTCACAAGGAAATAATCAGGAGAATATCCGAATGAAATCATGGCTAATACATTTTCCAGTTTCCATACTGGAACATAATTTGAAATTACAAGCACTCTATGTAAAAAAAAGCGACTGTTTTTCAATCTCCCCTATTTGGAATGCTTTGAGAAAACATAAATGCTTATGGAAGAAGATATGGAGGCACCTAGAGTTAAAAAGTTACAACTCATCACAATTTTCTGACCACAGCAAACTGTAATATTTAAATTTTAAGATTTTTTTTCTCCTTTTTTTGTATGTTTTTTAAAAAAAAAAACAAGGTGTCTTCATCTGTTTGATCAGAGAATGAAGGGAAATGAGATCAGAGGGAAAATGCCACAACAGCAGTGCTCTATTTCAGACTAGCTGCTGTTCAGCTCTAAGGAATGCCAGTGTTTGCAGCACGGGGCAGGTTCACCCCACGGTCTGCTCTAGCCCTGAAAACCTCAGAGTTCAGGTTCAGCTAACAAGACTGTCAGGACCAGCGAGCAGGTGCTTTTAAATCAAAAAGTCAAACATTTTCCATTTCTGAACCAGGAAAACAATGTGTGTACAAAAATCTGTGGGATGAATTATCCTGTTGCAAACACCTACGAGTGCCCTGAGACTCGACTGGAGACAAATCATTATGAGGAAAATGGTGCTTGCTGTTACCTGTTTGACCTAATGACCACTTCAGACTCTGGAGTTATTGCTGTAAGTCCTTACTGTACTGTGCACTTGCACACAGCAAAGGCCTCTTCTTCCAGCACTGCTGAGGGAAACAGGAGCTCCTGCTCCCATCTGTGCTGCCTGCAGGTAAAGGTGACGACTGTCCACTTGTCCCCATGGCACAAAACCTCTCTCTTTGTATCCAAAACATATGTTTAGCCTCCTACAGCTTTCTGAATTATCAGATGTCCAGTGGAGAATGTTGGTAGATGGAGAATCCTGTTCCTTCATGTCAGAGATGGGAATGGCCTCAGAGGCTTGGCCCAGGCGTGTGACACTCGGGCTGTGCTCCTCGGGCAGTGCAGCTGGGTCCCCTTGTGTGCAAAGAGGGGTCAACTCCCATCTGTTTCAGGGTGTGTGCATTTCACGTGGAGAACATCAAACGTCTTCAGAGCCACCAGTTTATAGATGAACAATCATCTTCCCAAGTTGGAGTATCCTGCCATGGGGGCCGTTCTTGCTTCTGCCGTCTATATGACCAGTTTCAAATTTACACTTGTTCCTTTTACTCTAAACAGGAGCTCAGAACAGGGATCTCAATACCTGACTGCTCCTAGGGATATCTTTGATCTGCATCTAATTATCATTTTTAAAGTGCTTTCCAGTCCTCAGAAGAAAAGGTCTTGATGCTGCCCAGCAGAGAGCTTTTGGCCCTTGCTGGGACACAGCTGGCGGGATACCCTGCTCCAACGAGATTTCCTCATGGTTATTATAAGATAATTGGCTGAACTGTTACCTAGTGTGCTTCCTAATTCTTATCTAACATGACCAATTTGCAAGTGCCCATGCTTGTGTGCATGCACAGCTCTAACAGGAGCACGTCCGGAGGGCTGGAGCCACAGTGAATGTGTGTATCAGCCATGGCCAGAAACGGTACCTGGGGAGTAGTAAAATCCTAAAAAATGTGTCACTGTTCTGCCTAGGGGTGGGAAAGGCATAACCATGACCCAGGCAAGGGTTTTTTCCTTTAATACAGTCTTGGATATACAAATGTCTGTGAAGGCAGCAGATAAAGTGCCCAGCTCTGGCTGGAAAAGGCAGTCACTGCTTCACGCCAGGACACACAGCCCCGTGGAGTGTGAGGCACAATTCAGCTGGAATTCAGAAGCAGCTGTTGCACCAAAGTTTGTTTAAAGCTGTTTTTCTCTGGGAAGTCATTATTTGAAATAAATCTGGTCCATTAAAGAGACACATTTGAGTAGTTACATAATGCAGCATTGGGTTTGTTAAACTAGAAAAGCTGACTATATTCAAAAGCCTAATCTGGATAGAAAAATAAATATATAATTTTAAATGGAGCCCTTATGTATCTGAAAAAACTTTTTTTTTCTAATCCAAGCTTTAGTGCCTTAGAAGTTTATTTTTCACTGTTGGGTACTCCTAAAAAAAGCAAACAAACCCTTGCCTCTTTCAGTATCTCACACTGAGCTTCTCAAAATAGATACTTCTCTGTTTAATTAGGATATATTTTCTTTTAAAATACAGGCTCTTCTTTTTATATATTTATTAATTTGCATTTTCAGAATCAACTGCCCTGTGCGTAAAGGCATGAATATGAAAATAACGCTATCTAAGCTCAGAGATAATGAATGAAAGAAACCCAGTCTGAAAATAAAGACCAGAAATCTGTGGAATTTGAGTAAAGAAAAAACATTTAAATATTAACATTACACCGAAAAGAAACCTGAAACCCTCCAGTTTGATATACCATTACATGTCCTTACTCAGAGCAAAACCCTCAGCAGTAACAGGAGATGGAAACCAATTGTGGCTTATGTGTTTACCTCGGGGATTTGCTATAATCAGCCATATCCGCCAAAAATTGATTCAAAGGCAAAAAAGCAAATTAAACTATAAAACTTTATTTATTAATATTGCTTTGTGTTTTAAGCTGTTATGGTTCACATGTTCCTGATACAAGGATTGGAATGCTTATTTTTAATTAAAGATGGAGTCTCGTATTTTTGCACTTTCAGAAACCCAGATTTTGTGATGCAATTGCTCAGAGTAGGCGGTGTTTGAAGCAGCTAGGTATCACGAATGTGGATCATAAAGGTTATTTCGTGTCGCTTGCACTGAAGGTTGCCATGAATTCCTGTTACAGCAGGGTGAATCAGAGTGTCTCACACTCTTCTCCCCACACTGTATTGTCAGGGCTGTATTTTTAGGTGGAACATGGCAAATTTAAGTAACGCTCCTGCGATCAGAGCAGAAGTCTGCTGCAGCGGAGGAGTTCAGTGTAGAAATGCCAAACTTCCTTCCAAGTTCCCTCTTGGTTGGATTCCCCAACCCACTGGAACCACCTTCCATTAGTGGCACAAGATATTATGTCTCGAGCGATACACTCGTGATTGTGTACTCCAGCAAAGTGTGGATGTTATCTGGCAGACAGCTTATGATCTGTGCACATAGCAGAGCCCAGAAGGATCACTTCTATTTTCAGCTGTGCCTCTGATCCATGACAAGGTCGCCTGAGTCAATGAAATCCCTGGCTGCTTGTCTCCAATAATTAAGCTGTAAAACTTTTAAATGCACACCCCAAATCAGGAGGTCACTGTGTTGATTGTCTGTGTAAGTACTTCTGTGGGGAGAAAATATCAGATCCTAAAGGGCTTTTTAATCCAGCCAAAAAAGTCTAATCAGAACTGAGAGCTGACAGTTTAAAGCTGGGCATGTCTAAATGAGAGTCAAGGTAAAGATTTTAGAAACTGAGTAACAATTTGTAGAAATTAAGAAGGTGATAGATTCTGCAGATCTGGAAATCCTTTGAAGACCTAACTATCTTTCCAGGCAAAATTATCTCAACAGAGAGCTGGGTACTGGGCTCAGTACAGGAACAATTCCTATTAATTTTCCTGTCTATGGCTGTGGTGGTCTAATAGCCATGCTGACTTTGGCACAGGGTTTTACTTCTACTTCAGGTGTTTTTCTGCTTAATGCATGGACTTCTGAAGAAAAAACATGATTGCCTTTGATGAATGGCTTCTTGGAATAGCAGTTGTGACTGGTAGTATATGAGTTGTTACTATTGATCCCAACAAGCTGTAATTCTTCTATGAAGTGCAAAATGAGTAGAATCAATGACTTCAGATTTCTTCTGAACTGTAAAGTGACAGCGTTTTTCTCTCATCACATCACCAATTGTCAGGCATTTATTTGTTTCCTGGTAGATGCTTGTTTCCTTGAATAAGCCCTGTATAATATCTTTCAAAGACTCACTGATCTTATGTCTTCCCTAATCATTTCATATAATAGTCTCTATGTGATTTTCACTTGTAGGTCTCCTCAAAGAAGGATTTTGAAGAATTTTAAATCAGGAAAGGCAATGATTTGGAATGGTTTGGTTAAAGGTTTGCCTTTATTTTTATAAAACAGCAGCACAAAATGACTCAGAATTAGAGGACTTCATTTGTAGAATGATGAACTGGGGAGAATCACTTAGGAAAAAAATGGAAATGGAGAAATAGTGTGTGCAAAAAACCAAATTGAACTAGGAAAAATAACACTCTGGTGCTGTTCGCTGGGAATTTTGGTAAACAATTATTTCTGTGATTACTTGATCTTTTAATTTAATCATTTGAGGCCATCGTCTTTCACTGTTAATGGTTTTTGTCATTCTCAGCTATTTGCCACTCAGCAATATGACAGTTTTATAAATGTTCTGACATCCCATGAAATATTAGCTAACAGGAAAAGACATGTTTTTTGAGGGTAATATGGGAATTCAACAGCACCTGGAGAAGAACTAACATAATTTATCACCTTTTAAGACAGCTGAAGATCTCAATCAGCCACCTGTTACTTTGAAAATGATCATTAGGCATAAACAGGGGCAATTTGCAGCTTTTAAAGTTCATTTTCAAGCTTTTACTCATTTTCAAGCTTTTACTCAATATTAATTCACTGTCAGTAAGTCATGAATATCAAGAAATTCTGAAAGGACCGGTTCTTCATTCTCTTTGAGTTTGTTCTTCCGAATCTCAGAGGACAAGCCCCATGAGAATAGCTTAATTGAATTAAGGATGGGGAAAGTTGCCTTAACTGGGCTCTCATCCTGTCTGCAGAAATATTTGAGAAGTCTGACTTCAGCTTCATTTGAACTTTGCAGATGTACCCATTGCTTCAGGTGGACCAGGGGAAACAACGCAGTTAAAGTGCAGAAAAGAGTGGACAGCATCTTCCCAGGATCCTTCAAATATTGGGCCTTAGTTGGGAATTGCTTTGATTTCATGAAACCTAAGTAAAGTCTACGGGATATTATTAATATATGGCAGCAGTGTGTCAGGACTGTTCTGGTTCAAGTCTTCTCACTCAGAATATCTTCCTGAGATTGGCCAAGTTTAGAAAGAGCAACACAATTTTAGGAACTCAAGAAGCCACTAAATTAATATTAGGACTATAGGCGGAGAAAAGGAATCACCACAGGGAACTAGAAAAGATTCTGTCTTTGAGGGTGTTTGGTATAATGAATGTTTTGGTTTTTTTTAATCATTAACATGTCTTTTATTTTGTTGGAGAGAAAGAAGAGGTGGGGCAGTCATGCAGGATTGGAATTGCATATAAAATTCAAGTCATTTACAGAATCTGTTCTTATTACTAGTTTCTTTGTAACTGGCCGGAGATGTAAATAACATTTTTGCCATAATTCCTTTATGATGGGTCTTTTGTGGGAGGAGAGTATAATAGGACCAAAAAAACCAGACACACACACACACACATATACTGAAAGAAAAAAGCATCAGCTTCTTTTTAAGTAAAGGTCTGACCAAAAAATCTAGCTAAACATTAAATTTTATGTTCCAAATGATTTCTTTAAAAATCTATAACATGCAATAAAATTAAAATCCATCAATTAAGTAATTTTAAAATCAAAATGTTCCAATCCAGAAATATCTGAATGTAATTGTGTGAAATTATCATGACTTTCTATTAGAGTTTATATAGATCAGATTTTGTTAGGATTGCCAAGTCTTTTTACAACCATTTTGCTGCTTAATAATAGCTTTTTTTAAAGGGCAATTAGGGAACTGAAAAATGGGGATTTTTAAAGGGCAATAGTCATTGCAGGAAATTCTTGGCCTGACATAAATAATAATCAGTCAGCATGGAAAACAAATGGGAGAACAGCACCGGTGGGGCAAGAAGTAGTGTAATATAAAGCAGATGGATTGAATATATGTGCTCTGTGATGAGTTATTCTACAGAAGTCAACAGTTCCACAGCTTAGCATTAAAGGCCTGGAGGATGCAGGATTCATTTAAAGAAGCAGGATGCCATTTAACAAAAAATTAAAACAACACAAAACTCCAACCTAAAAAATAATTGAATTCAAGGGAGAAAAGTTTCTAAACTCAGGCTGGTTTTGAAAAATGCAGCAAATTCACAAGGTTTGCTGACCTGACTTTCACTGCACATGTAAATAAAAGAATTTGATCTCTTTGCAAAGGAGGATTTCCCAGGGGATGAGAAAAGGAGGGTCATACTATGTCGTTTAGGAGGCATAATAGCCTTGTTAATATGCAAAGCCACAGGAACTGTGACATTCTGCTTTATTGGTATCACTGGAGGGACTGCTCCAGAGACAGCCCCAGCCTCAAGCAAAGCAGGTAGCAGCCTGGTGTAGCAGAAACCTGAGGAAAAAAAAAATGGCTGTTCCCCCTTCTGCATACATTAAAACCCTACAGCCCGGGTTAGAGGTGCCACGGGAAATTTGGGTTGTGCTGATAGCCTTCTGTTCTGAGAAAGAAGCACAGAAAAAGACAGGCATTTCTCCTTTGAATTGTAAATGGCCATCCTCATGGATGCAGTAGCAGTGTCTTCAGTTCCTCACTCCTGCCTCGTGGCAGAAGCAGTCCAGCCCTGGCTTTCTCACTCCCACAAGCGAGGTTTTGGCTAAGTTTCGAGACACTCTCAGACAGGATCTCCTGCGTGTTTAATTTTAGTAGCTGCTTCCCACAGCATTTCTGCTTCCAGGGCTGGGTGTAACATTCCTCTCTCAGGGTGTCTCCACCTGTCCTCAGCAAAGGGTGACACAGAAGTCCCAGAGCTAAAGGGAGTGAGCTACTCCATCCCCACGGTGCAGCTGAGTACTCAGCCCCTGAACCTGCACTGTCCCTATTGCAGGGAAAGGCTCATACAGCAACGACAGTGCAGCCATGCAGCAGCTCAGCTGGAGATGCTGGGACTCTGCTCCCTCTGCTTCTATCATTTTCCCTTCCAAAATCAGCAGGGACAGGGGCAGCTCCCTTCTGTGCATCTCTGCTGTGGTGGATATGTCACTCTGGAAGGATTCAGTCTTGAATAATGGCTGATTCAGATAATCCATCACTGCCTTGGCTGGTTCCTCATCCTCCACAAGCCTTTAAACTGGATTATTTGAATTAAACCCTGGTTCAGACGTGGAAATCAAAACCAGTTGGTGCAAATGCTTATAATTAAGTGCCATAACCCCATATCCCATTCCATATTATAGGTATCTGCCTCATGATACAGTACTGACAAAAGAGGAAGCCAGAAATGGAAGTGCTGGTAATTCTAATCAAGTGTCACTGAGGATGAAAGTGGGGCCAGAGAACCATTTTGTTGCAATTTCAGTCGGGACTTCTGAAGTGACAGGCAAAGCCAATTTATGTTAGGCAATACAACAGTTTACAGCAGATGGCAAATAGGCTTTATCACTATCCCAGGGAAAGCCCTGCTTTGGATTTTTTTTTTTTTTTGTGCCACAAACTTCATCAGTTTCAGGTGGCCATGTGCAGTGGGAAAGCTGAAAACAGGACAATGAAGGAATGATGACCTACATAACGCACTGGCTACTCCTCATACTCTAGGAGATACAGTTTATTACCCACTATGCTTGACATTTATTGCTGCTGCCTGATTCTAAGATTCAGCACCCTGTTCTTCTTTTTGCAGCATAAAAAGCTGAGGTTTTCCCTTTCATTTCTCATTGCTTGCTTCTCAGAACAAGCCTGTCCTACCTGATCTTTTTTGACAAGAATTTCAGGGAGTCCTGTACTCAACAGGTTTACAAGCCATACTGATTTTAATGGTTTACTGGGGAGGAGAGGAGGAAATGAGGAGGGGGAGCAAACTGCAGGTGAATTCTGTAGACAAGAATATAGCCATAAAATGTGGACATGCAGATTTTATCTTTCAGTATATTCTAGAAAACATTAAGTCAGGAATGGATATTGCTTTTATAAAAGGGAAGTGTCAGTTTTCCCTTAATATTTATGTGGGCATATTACTATTTCCTTTTATATCACCTTTTATATTTGGAAGGCTCATAAGGTGCTTTATGTACTCACTCAAAGGCAATATGAATAATATTTCACTCGTTATGAGATGCATCTCTGGTGTGAGTGATGTGGCCAGTGTTTCACAGTCCAGAGTGAAGATAAAGCTCAAGGTAAGAGGTGAAAGGGAACAGTCCCTCAGCAGTGCTGGTACATATTAGTGGAGGGCTCCTGATGGCTGTGCTGATTTATGCTTGCCTATACTCACCCACTGGTTGAATTCTGGTTGAATTTCTACAGCAAGGTAATGTCAGTGGGTTGAAGTCAGAGGACAAACCCTTTGACACATTGGTTGGAAGGAGGAGGGAAATTGAACCCTGCAATTACACACCCGGGTGTTTTAGGAAGGCGTTCATTTGGAATTTGCAATAATGATGCCCCAAAAAATCCAGTCTTCATTACAGCCCTACACAGTCAAGAGGATGCCTGCTAAGTTTTCATTCTGAAGAGAGGTGCAGCACCAGGAAAGGTTATGGGATTCATTTGTAGCACTCAGATGCCCATTGTTGCTATCCCCATGAAGCAGCAACTCTCTCCCCCACACAATGTAGCTCCATCCTGTAGCAAAATTTCAGATAATCAGAGAGCTGGAGGGTTTTCCAAGGATCACCTTGCTGAAAGGAGGGTCAGCACCTGAATGAATCAGTCCTGGATGGTGTCAAAATATCTAAAGATTCCCAACCACTGTGACTTTCTCCAGTTTCTTTGGCATCCAGTTTGTCTCCTATGTGGTGCAGGGATCTGCAGGCAAATGGAACAGTCAGAATCAGGAAGCAAGAGGGTGTTTGGCAGCAGACTCCTAGTGCAGGAAAAAATAAACTTGTAAACAGCAAAGTTCATGCACCCAGCTTTCCTCTGACTTAACCAGTCCTGGCTTTCTCTGGCACTGACTTCCCCAGGGCACTGCTTCACTAAAACCTGCCCATCAAAATTCTTGGCATTCTCAGGAGCACGTGGTAACTTTTTATAATTCATAATGTGGATTTATCTCTACTCTCCTGTTTAATTCAACCTTTTTAAAATAAACATAAAGGAAAACAATGATGTGCCAGGAAGAGGACATTATTAAGAGATACTGTGTGTAATTGACTCAGTGGGATCTTTCAAGTACTTTGGAAAGAATAAAGAAGGAAGACATAGTGGGCACGTAAAACTCTCAGGGCTACAATCTTCATGAGATAATAATCCAGCCAAACATCAATGATTAGCACTGATAGGAGGCATTTTTAAAATATGCATGTATATTTTTGGATATATTAAATTACTTTGAAACTAGTAACTGTTATGTGGGCACTCCAGCTCTGAAGATGCAGGGATTTCACCTGTGCCAAGGTAAATCTGGAGTACTTCTGCTTGAGGGGTGTGAATAGTGGCAGAAAAAGAGTCAAGTACTGGAATTTTTTTTTTAACTCAAGGGTCAAATCCTCAGGTGGCATAAAGAAGGGTATTTTCCTGTAATTTGAAGGTTATGAGGGTCTGAAATATCAAAAACAGGTCAACTAAGGTAACTCCTGATTCACGCAGATTCAGAAGAGCTCTGTCAATTTTATGCCCTCTAAAAAAAAGAAACCTCATATAAATTTTTCTCTTGTTTATATTGAGGAAATCCTGCAAATAAATGCTGCCTGTCAATGTAAATGAGTAATTATTTTGCTGAGGGGTTATAAGTTGCCCTTTGGTGTAAATCAGAGTAGGGCTTAACCCCTTTAGACAGCTTTAAAAATAAATGAACCAACCTTTCATCTAAAACTGCACAGCAAATCCCTCTTTCATTTTTCAGTCTCCTCTTGCAAAGAGAAAAAGCAGAAGCATTAATGAGCTAGTCAAATATTCAAACCTTGCCAAGGGAGAAAGGATCCTTCAGCCGTCATGAGCTCGACCTGATAAATCCTTTTTAATTAGTGTATATGCTAACATTGTATAAAGCAGCCATAAATCAGAGACCCCACAAAGCAAAAGTAAAGAAGAAAAAAATCATGAGCAAGAGGAATTGGAGCCCAAAATATTTCCATTCTGGCTTTCAGAGAGCAGAGAATGAATGCTTATTAATTGGTTAAGTCCATCATTAATAAGCTCTCAGCTACGCTCAGTCTGTTCCCCAGCACTTTACACAATGTCTCTGCAGTAATACGCTGATAGAAAGAGCATTTTCTGGTAGCTGATAAAGGAGCAGCAAAATGAGAAAGTTGAAAGGGAGGAGTATAATAAATGTACTTTCCTTCTCGTTCTGGGTGGCAATTCTCAGCTACTCAGTTAAGGGATTAACTCTGTTGGGGGATTTCTCCATGGAGAGCTTGTTCCTCCCCTCCAGGAATATGTTGGTGCCTTTGGGACTGTCAGACAGTCAGTGGGCTACCCTTGGAGTGTCTGGTTGCTGGATAATCCCAGGTTTCTCATGTCAGCACTGACACCCTTGAAACCTTTTGGCTAATTGATCTGTCTTTGACTCAGCTTCCCAGTCAGCCCAAGAGACCTCACTGGAAGCAGAAATATCAAAGGGTGACTGAAAATAAAAATCATTCACCAAAAAAGGCCTAAATTTGCTATTTCTTTATCTTAAGGAATTATGCCTTTGGTTGAATTTGACTGCTAATTTGGGGCCCTTTGCAATCAAATTTTCCCTGCTATTAAGAGGAATCATTTGTTGAAAGGGTGATCTCATAAAATAAAAGAATTGAAACAATTAAATTCTATGCAGAAGACAGTGATGAAAACAAGGTTCATAATAAAACTGTGAGCTGACAATGCTGAAGAGCCTGCTGTACATCATTGTGAGAGACAACCTGGCAAAAGGGACAGGTTTTTGGATGTTGCAAATTGATGTAGCTCTTCTGCTTTTACAGAAAATACACAAGTTAAACCATGTCCTCAGCTGGCATGTGAAACTCTGTAAGGATCACAAGAAGTGATGAGGGCAGCCCACAGTGACTAGAAAGGTTGTTTCCTTTAAAATAAAACCCTCTCTCAAGAAGTAACACATCAGTTCAATTGATACAGTCTATCTCTCACCAAAGTTTAAAGTCATCATTAAATCTTTTCCCTAACAATTAATGTGCTTGGCAACTCCTGCTTCTCTTTTAAGAAATAACAGCTGTAACATAAAGCTCTCATTATTTTAGACATAGGTGGTAGCTTCTATCAGAGGTGGGAAAAGCAGTTTCTAACATTTAATTTTTCTGAGCTTCACTAATGTTCTTGCTGAGCTGTTATTTCACTGTTAGGCCTGGAAGAATATGTGAAATGAGATTTGGATGTGTTTGCCATATTTTAAAATAGTTTCCTTAGGATATAATCAAATTCCTTCAGTGTCTTGCTCCCTGCCATCTGTTACATCATCACAATACTGTAACATGTTTAGCAACCCTGAGTTTTAGAAGCTTGACTGACAAGGTCTGTGATCTTAGAGGCTGAGACTGAGAAAAGGGTTCTTCATAATTCCTCAACACTGATGTGTTAGGAGAGATAGATAAGACTTATTATGCTTTCATATCTTTCTCTCACTTATTCATCACTCTTTTTCGCCAGCACTGTGATGAAGTCGGTGTTGACAGACGCTAAACACACTCAGATTTTTCTGTATAAGATGGGACATTGTCTGATGAAAGCAGATGAAGAAACCACACAGAAAATCAGTGATACGGATTCTTCTGGAGTTAAAGCCATGCATTTCCAGTCAATTTCCAATCACTCAAGAGAAAGCAGGACCCAAACCTCTCCAGGCAGACAACTCACGGAGCACAGCTCTTAGCAAAGATGGCACATGGACCACCTTCTGTTTGTGAGGAATAGTTAAGCAGCTCATCAAAAACTGCATTCAAATCACACTCTAAATGGAGGTTTCTCCTTTGGAAACAGAGGAGTTGTGAATAGGATTTGCTTTATATGAGGCCCAGATCTATGCTGACCATCAGAGCCAGCAGTGATGAGGTGATTTTGAGTGCCAATACCACACCAGGACAGTCACCCAGAGCAAGGCACATGGGTGCACACCTGGGTTTCTCTTTTCTTCCATAGTAAGCTATGCACACAGAGGAAGAAAGGAAGAAGGAGACTGAAGCTTGGAGACAGGCAAGAAAAGGAGATGGAAGCACATGAGTGGAGACAAGACACGAACGAGCGTGTTAGATAGACTGTAAAGGAAAATGACTCAGGGTTTTGAGACATGGACTGGCCACTTTTGAAGTTCTAGAAAGGCTTTTCTGGTGCTGGGAAAGTGAGGAGCAAACGAGTGGTGCAGCTGAGTAATTTACAGTGATGCCATGGCAGCACACAAAGGGTTCTTTGGAGCCTCCAGCACTGCATCTGGGCACCAGGAGGAGAGTCCTGAGAATGGGAACCCTGGGTCTGAAGGAGTGGCTGGTAAGGGGATTTTCTGAAGTGCAGCAATGGAATAAGAGGGAAATGAAAATGTATGACAACAAAGTCTGAGAGAGAGGGGTATCTCAAACTGAGTACTAGGAAAAAGCACACATTATAGCTCACATTAACAATTATGCTTTTAATCCATCTCTATCCCACTCAACCCAGGTTTAAAAAAAGAAAATAGAAGAGGTGAAGAGTGCTTTTTCCTGGAATCTAAATTATCTGGAATAATCTGTATTAACGGGGCATGGAATGGCTCATAAAATGAAAGTATAACAGATATGGCTCACTTAGTGAATTATATAGTGCTCCCTTGCAATATAGAAAATTCATAAAGAGGGTGATTAGGGGCACTGGACAGGAATCATAGGAGAGATTAACTTTACAGCTCTCATGCTATAGAAACCAGATGGAAATATTGTTCTTTATCAGGATACTCTGCTAAGCTTCAAACTCCATAAGAAAAAGTCAAGTTGGTCCATGTTTTGAAAACTGGATAAGAAATGTGGGTCTGCTCTCATTTATTCTAAAGCTTTTTCCATGATGGCACTGAAGTGGGCTATAAAGAAAACATAAATGCAATTTATGTCCATTACATGTAAAGAGGGATGAGTTCAGATGGCAATCCAGCCATGTATCATCACGTTGCAGAACAGTAAAAGGCATCCATTATGGGACCATGACTCTGTCCAAGGCACTGAGACCTTATTGTGCCTGAGAAATCAGTGAGAAAAGGTAATTTTTTTTTTTTTTAATCTCATACCTTCCCATTGACTAAGAATTTTTTTTTTTCCTCTCACGGTTATGTTCTATTATATTCCTGTAGCAGCACTTTAGATTAACAGCCCAGGTAATTAATATGGAATCCAAGTGAAAATGCTATAGAAGCACTTGTGACATTCACATTAATAATGGAGGGGTTCATCAAAATTAATGTTATTACAGTAAATACCAAGAAAATTAACTGTGATTGGCTCATTATTTTAAATCGTGCTCCCATCTGCAACTGACTCTTCTAGATGGCTGTGTGGAATAGGTATGGTGATGATTCAGGACTTGGAATCAGAATGCAAACAGAAAGCACTGTGATGAGCACAGATCAGCTGTGATCAGCATTAGAGAAAGTCTTTCATCATCTCTCAGGTGCACTTTGCTGTAAGGCCTCCTTTCCTTTGCAAGTCTCCTTTCCTCACATCCCTATCCAGTATATCTGGGATGTTTTGGAATAACCATAACAGACATTTTGTTTCATCAGTAAATAAGAGGAGGTTCCAAAATATTTCAAGTCCCTCTTTGTGTGCAGTGCCATAGTTGTATTAGGAGGTGTTTTCTAAATCAACCAGCTTTGAGTCTAAATTCACGTGGTGATGGTGTATAAGAAATAAAATTAGATAGAGAGTGATTATCACATGGACTGTCGTGACAGAGCCACTTGGAAAAACAGATCTTATATTCAAGTCATTTAGGTCATTATCTAGTATACTGCCAATCTGAAAATACATTCCATGGCCATGACAAATATATAGAGAATATCTTTCTGGATAGAAGTACTATTCCATCTCATTCTTTTTGAATGGCTAACATAGAAAGCTTGTGTCTGCTTGTTTTACAGAAACCTAAGCAAAGCACCACAGCTTTAACCACTAGTAAAAAAAAAAATAATATTGAGGCAAATAGGCAAAATTAAAGAGTTCAGGTGCCCCAAAAGTGAGACACTTGGGAAAGTGAAAGAAAAAAAGAGTTTAAACTCAGAAAGCATAATAAAATATGAAAGATTGCAGAAAGAAATCCATATTGCAGCAGGAACACAATTGTGCCAAATCAGGAATGCCCATATTTGCATTTAGCAAAATTGTGTTTGTTATTTTCCACCTCTCATTTTCATTTTGAGTAAAGGAACATATGAGATAAACAGTCACCTGAAGTAGATATTTGTAACTTTACTTCACGGGGAAACTTATATTTGCTATGTCTCAGAAATTAAAATGGCAGGAGTGTTGGAACTAAATGATCTCCAAGGTCCCTTCCAACCCTAACCATTCTGTGTTTCTATGCAGGAAATTAAACATTTGTTGTCGATAAAAGTAATGGTAAGTAAATAAAAAAAAAACATGCAAATAATGGAGGAAATAACTACCTGTGTACTTGTTGAAGACATTGCAGAAATGACCACTGCAGCACTGTCTCATCAGGCTGGAGGCTTTGCTGTTACAAGGAAAATGCCAAAGGCTAAGGTACACCCCAATTTATTGATACCATCATGAACTTCAGTGGAGTTGTTCTGATTTATGCCATTTTGAGACTTCACTGAGAAGCTAGGGTGTTGAAAACAGAGTTTGCAGGAAGTGAAAATCCTCAGCAGTTTGGTTCAGTGATGTCTGTGTTCTGTCCCAGGTGTGAATTTTTCCCTAATGCCCCTGAGGTGTCATTAGTCCTCTCCCCATTGACACTTGCTGAAAAGTGCCTCCAATCTGCATATAAATGATGCAGAAAAAAATAATAGAAAGAAATCATAGTCACTCCCGAATTAACTTTGGGTTTCATTTTAACATTCAGATTTAACAAAATGCCTCTTTTTGTAAGGAAGTTTGCTCTTTTTCTTGTTTTAAATTACATTTTTTCAAAGAGAGAAATGAGTTTTCTGCTTCTGTTGAAGTCGAAGCAGAGATGACAAAATGAACTGCCTAGCCTTTTAGCAGGAAACCTTACATTTGAAAATACCATTCTGAATAGAAGCTGGGAATTTGTACACACTCATTTATCATAGAGGCCATGAAAGTAGCAGCCTCCATTCCTGTCTGGAGAGAAGGAATGAGCTATCCCAGCAGTGATATTGCAGCAAATTGCAACTAAACATAGGAGATTTTGGAAGTTTATTGCCATGGTCCCTTTCAAAAACAAATAAATATTTCTCCTCTACAGCCTGCTCTGGAACAGGAGGATATGTGTCGCTTAGGTGGCAGAGGGATCCTTCATTTTGTCTTTGCCACTAAGTTTGTTTTGCATCTTTAGTGGATGGACCAACATAAGCCGACCAAGAAAATCATTAAGGTTAAATCTGATCTTCTGCAATCACTGTTCTGCTGGAAAATATTTGGGGGCCTGAAAATGGAAAGCTGAAAGTGTGGTACATGGGGCTATTGACTGATGCTGTGGGTAACACACGAGTTGGATAAAATAGAATGTGGTGTGGGTTGCAGCTGTCTGGGAGTGACAGTGACAACTCAGTTTGCCTGTGCCATAGCTCATCCTGTGATAATGATTATCTTTTTATCAGAGGCTGCTGAAGGGCTCTGGTTAGTTCACTAGTGCACATGAAGACTTTTCAGCATCTCCTGAAAGCATGACTGTCATTTACAAGGCACACAATTCATGGTGTCAAATTAATCTGCAGCAGTAAAGGACTAGGCCGCACACCTCTGACAGAGTGAATCTGTAAACCTAAGTGCAGAGACTGCACATATTTTGTGTAAAAAAAACCCTAAAACACTTCAAACCTCTTTTTAGCTTCATCTGTTGATTAATTTATATTTTTTAGAGGATTCAGAAACCATGCAACAGGGAAAACAGGCAACTTTCAGTTCCTTATTCTGATCAAATGCCGCCTCTACCTGTAATAATCCAGGGGGAAAAGAGGGGATAGTAGTGAGCTTCTGCACTATTATTTGGCATATAAAATGGATTTTTGAGGGCAAAAATAAAACATTTTATGAAACAACTCTTCATTAAACAATGAGTATCTTCTACACCTGGGTATGCACATGTGTACACACATGTTTTTAAAGGGGTGAAGGTGAAAAGAAATCTGCAAAAGATAGCTCAGGTGGCCAGGAGGATTACTAACACCAGAAGTATCTTTATATATTGGTATGATGCTAATGATTGTGGCTTTGTAAATCATCTTGCTACATCAATGAAAGAATTACAAAGAAACAGAGACAGGAGAGATGGGACTTGTTCCTTAAAAAACGACTTCAAAGAAGCAGAAGGACAATGTGCTAAACCACTAAGATTATTCTGAATCAGCTGAACTATTCTGATTTCCAGCAGGTGTATTTGGTCCTTAAAATTAGGAAAGTGGGATTGAGACAGTCTTTTCCTTTCACAAAGCCCACATTGTCAGAGAGCCTAAAGTTGGCTCCTGTGAGCCTGCCCTCAGCATCTCCAGTGGCGGGCTTAGGTTCTCGTTGGATTGAGCCCACTAGCAGGATGTCAGGCTTGGCAGAGCTCCCTGAAAAGGCACAAGGATGATCCAATTGAAAAGATCAACATTTTTGCTGCTGGCCATGGGCTTAAAATGCTTCTTTTGGGGAAGGAGTCAAGGCAGTCACCTCCTGTCCTGCTGATCCAGGGAACAGCATGATCCGTGTGTGATGGAGGCCAGGCCTGTGCAGGGAAAATAACCCAGACACAGAGAGAGGATCCATGTACCATGGATAGCTGTGCCTCTGAAGAACTGCCAGAGGAGGTGAAAATGAGAACCTCTGTCCTTTTCCCCCAAATATACCACTCAGGTTCATTTGCAGGGGAATTGACACATTCTGAGCTAAAGACCCTATCACCCTTGTGAGCCCAACCATCAGCAGCACAGCCATGTATGGTTTGCCTTAACAGAATCATACATAGCAGAAGAAAATAATTACATATGCTTCTCATTTTCAAAGCAAAATATTGGGATAAAATCTCATTTTTCTTTCTTCCATCCTCTTCAGGTCCAAAGATGATGGGGGTGAAGTATCAATTTATCAAAATCCCTCTACTACAGCACAATTAACTTGAACCGAACAAGAGAGATTTTTCCTGTGATTTTGTATTACAGTCAACCTAAGTATGAAAGGAAACAGTGTAAGGAGAATACACCATGTGATGAAAGTTAATATTCTAGAAGATAATGAGATGTAAATTGCTAGCTGGAACAATACCTACAGGCTCAACTCTTCATACTTTTTTTTTTTTTTAGCCAAAGATAGGGGTATTTTTATGTATTAATAATTTTCAGTTCTTGAGCTCTTTATAAAAGAGATCAGTAACAAAATGCCTTTGCTCTTCAAAGGAAGAAACTGAACCCAAAAGAGATATGATATGCAGAACTCTTTAGCAGACCAGATACTCACCATAATACCACAGATTTCCTGAGTTTCCTTTTAAGTTCTGAACTGTGATGGTTTTTACACAATAGGGGTGTTCAGCCTGAAGAACAAAAGGCTCTGGGGGACCTTGGAACCCCTTTCAGTTCCTGAAGGGGTTCCAGGAATGCTGGAGAGGGATTTTGGACAAGGCCCTGGAGTGACAGGCAAAGTGGAATGGCTTCACATGAGGGTTAGATGGGATATTAGGAAGGAATAGTTCCCTGTGAGGTTAGTGAGGCCCTGGCACAGGTTGCCCAGAGAACCCATTTCAAAAATCCATTTCAATCATTTCACAATAACAACCAAAAAAAGGTTTGTTTTTTTTTCAGGGGAAGCTGAGATAAAACAAAAGTACTAAAGTTAAGCATAACTTTTTACAGGTGCTGGAAGATGAGATCTGTGCATTTATTATCCCTTCAGAATCCATATTTCAGGATGTTTTAGGCAAGGAAAACACCTTGAGTAAAACCAAGCAGTGTTTGGGAAGAGCTGGTACTCAGATGCAAATAAAATGCAAGAAGCACACTCTGATGTTTGTAATTTGCTGATTCCAAAGTCCAATCCTGATGGAATTTACTACGTCTGTCGGTCATTTACTCCTGTTTATGCATTTCATATTTATGCTAAAATAATACGAGACACTAAATGAGGCTAGTGTGGTGTAAAGTCATCGTAAACCCAGTGAAACCAGAATAATTCCATTTATGACATTCATCTGGATGATTTACCAGGCATCCCACTCCACACACACCCTTTAAAGAGAAAAAGGCAACCTTTAGTTGAAGTGAGACACCTTCTGCTAGTAAAAAGGGTCGAACCAAACCCCTCCTCTGAGGAGAACATGCCCACAGAAGGAGCTGGACCCCATATTTTCCAATCAGACTTCTCAGAATTATCAAAATATCTTTGCTTGCAAAGGGCAGTTTGGCTTACCACAGAAAGCTGTTTTGAGACTGGCTGATTTATTAATTCCTGTTCAAAAATTAAAACTCAAGGCATGATGATGCAAGAGATAAGTTTTGATTTGAGAACATTAACTGTCCTCTCAGTCTGCACTACTCATATTTCATACTTCTGATTTTAGTCTTACATGGTCATCAGTACACTATCCTGTACACATCAAATCTTGCTTAACACTACATCTTACTCTTTGAGCATGACAAACTTCCCTAAATTTAACGGTGCAGCCATTAACCTCATCAGGATCAGCACAACTCAGTTATCCCAGTGATCCCATTTCAAACCCAAAATGAGTCAGAAAGCAAATAAACTATCCAAGTGTAAGCATGCTACACTTTCATGTGCACACTCATCCTGTACAGGTAATTTCCTCCAGTGTGAGCTCCCAAAAACCACAGCTACAGGATGTTTCCGTAGTCTGTTGGTGTTTCCACCTCATCTTTTCTCTGTATTTTTCAGTTCCTTCTCACATCAAAATGCACTCGTGTTAGGGCTCAACCTGCTCCTCTCCACCTAGTCTTATTCAGCACTAAAAGCTTGACTCACTTTTCATCTATGATAACTGATTTTTGATATTGCATCTTCAAAATATCACTTTGCACTTTCTCTTCCAGTGCCCCTTGTGCTAGGGGACAATCTCATAACACCTGCAAAGACGTCGCTATGTCTTCTCCCTTCAAATTATTATTTTAAAAACTGCACTTGAATTAAAAACCTAAATGATGGAATTATAGCTGGGAGTATAGCAGGGTATCAGAACAGGAATGTGAAAGTCATCTTAAATGAGCTGATTTGGAAAATAATTTGAAGAAGACGTGCACAGGAATAATGAACTGCAAAAGCTGCAAAATGAGGAACACTTGCATCCTTCTGCAGAAAAAAAACTTGATTTATTTAAACTATAAATATCAATATGCATGAAGTGTGCTCAGCTGTGGAGATACAGGTATGTATCATTTCACTGTAGTTGTTAAAAATATAACCAGAGTATATATAATTTTGAACACCACAGTTTAAAAAATAAGGAAAACTGGAGAAACTCTACAAAAAAACCCAAGGGCTCATTAGAGATCTAAAACATAGAAAAGGCTGGAATAACTGGGATCAGTAGGGAAGACTGAGGAAAGAATTTCATTCTTTAAATATGCCTAAGAGGCTGCTGCAGAGAGGTGAGTAGTTTTCACTAGGCACAAGGCAAACCTCCTGGCAGGAAGATTTGTTAAGCACTGGGACAGACTGAAGCTTTTGACTGCTTGGTTATTACCCAAAAAACACCTGCCAGAATTGACACTGGTAAGTGTAAGGTGGTGGTCAAAACGGGATCAGCTCTATTTACTATAACACCATATTTCTGGAGAAACCCCAAAGGGAGGGTGAAGAGTTCCTTCAACCAAGTCAATGAGATGTCTCTTGGTAATAAAAAGAGCATATTTGCTCAGGTGGGTACATGACAGGACTTCATTTCTGGGCCACAACAGGAGAACTGCAGTGGGAGATTTCCAGGCATCTGGGAAGTGCCCAGCACTCACCATACCCTGGAACATGGTACTGCATGTACAGAACTCTTTCTGTGATCTGGCAGCTAAAATCTCATCTGCCTTTTATGCTGGAATGTTTAAGTCACAACCTGTTAACCCGAAGTTCGCAGAAACACCAGGCTCTCACACAACACTCCTGCAGGAATTGGAATCAAACGCTCCCTTTTCCCCACTAAAACTGAGGAAATTCTCCTGATATTGAGCACGTGAGGGAACAGAAGGCCAGATTCACTAATTAACTACTCACATCTAAAAATACTGCAGAGCTCCATGCTGCATGTTTTCTTGTTTCAGCCCTCTCACATGATTATCTGCTCTGGCATGAATTCTCAGTCCAGCATTTGCATCTCCCTGGTAGTACCCAGAGTTCAGCACTGACTGCTCTTCTTCTCCTTCTTCTCCTTCTTCTTCTTCATCTTCTTCTTCTTCCTCATCTTCTTCTTCTTCCTCATCTTCTCCTTCTTCTTCTTCTTCTTATTCCTCATCTTCTTCTTCCTCTTCCTCCCTCCCCCAGCTTTTCCCATTTGTGCTGGGATCAGTTCCAGTCACACTAAATACCCACCTCTGCTTCCCCATAGTAGCAGTTCCCTGCCTACTTCATCTACAGCCAAGCAGGAAACAGCAGTGACTCATTTACTTCCACCTTTTAAATGGTCCTGGGCTAATCCTGGCTCTGTTACTGTATCTTTGAGGTTCAGAGAAAGAAGAACTTGGGCTGACAGATCAAACTGTGCTCTAAAATGTTCATGTGGTAATAATGCCTTGCTGCCTGGAGAAATTAAAATACCCAGTTTTAGCAGCAGCAGGCCCATTGCAGAGTTTAGGGTGTTCACCCACCTACATAATCTTTTAGTGTCAGACACAGCTTTAGGTAACAGGACACACAAATAATTCTTGTAGCTAAAATGAAAAAAAAAGTGTTATTTTCTTATAATTCCAAAATATGGGGAAAAAAGAGGTAGTGTTTACTGAAATAAGTAATTTGCTTATTAATTGTTAACTACATGAAAGAATATATATTTATTTTCCTTACTGCTTCAGACACTGTGCTGGTAGGAAAACTAACACAGATATGTGAAAAATAAAAAACCTCAAAGTTTATTATATCCTGAAGTCTGATTAAAAGAGAGAAAAACACCTGCGCCCCTGTAGCCATCACCCATTTCAGGTCAAAATTCTGGTGACTATTACGACCCTTTTTTTTTTTTTTAAGTACTTTAGGGTGATCCTTAAAGGTCCACATAGCTCTTTCTCCTTTAACTCTCTGCCAGCCTGGGTGTGTGGGTCAGTGCTAAGTTTGGACTCGACGAGCAGTGGCTTCTCTTCTCAGCTCTGCTGATACCCTGCGTGTAATTTCCTTGACTTCTGGCCTGGAACAGTTTATTGGTGATATTTACTCCGGTCTGTTTTGGCACAAAGAGTAAGCAGCACAGCTGGCACAGGGATTTACTGTGAATTTAAGAGCATGAGGTCAAGCTGAGCTGTGGCTCTGGGATGGAGCTGATCCTCTTCTCTCCCCTTCCCCTGTCCAGACAGGGGCCCAGAGAGGAGGGTAGGTCAGAAGCTGCAGGCCACCTCTAGGCAAGCTCCTTATCCTTCAGCTTTTTTTCCCCAGAATGTATCTTTTGGGTGTCTTTTGATAATCCTTGTTTTCCCCTCCATGTGAGCAGCACTTTGACCTCAGCTGTAGCCCCCTGACAGAAATCAGACAGCGGGCAGAGCCCGGCCCCTTGCTGCACGCAGAGCTCTGCTGCTCCCACAGGGCCTCTCTGCCTGCATTGATTCATCATCTGCCCATCTCCAGCTCGGAACAGCCAGAGCTGCTGATGTCCTCTGTTTCTGCCTGTGGCTGTGTTTCTGCAGGCTGTGATCATCTCAGATCACACACACGCCGAGGTCAGGAGGCAGAGCAGCAAACCCTCCCAAAGCCCAGGGGTGCTGCAGGTGTCAGCAGTGACAAGACAGTAGGATACAGGATGGCCCCTGTGCCACAGCAGGACACAGAGGAGAGCTGTACTGTCAATATGTCTCTGATGAGAGCAAAAAGCCATCCCTTGCTGCTACTAAATATTGCAAATCCCACAGGCTTGCTTTCCAAAGGGCGATGGAGGTGGTGAAGAATCTGGAGCACAAGTCTGATGAGGAGTGGCTGAGAGAGCTGGGGGTGCTTATTCTGGAGAAAAGGAGGTTCAGGTGTAACCTTATCGCTCTCTACAACTCCCTGAAAGAAGGTTTCAGACATGTGGGGTTCGGTTTCTTCTCCCAAGTAACAAGTGATAGGTCAAGGCAAAATGGCTTCAGTTGTTTCAGTGGAGATTAAGATTGGATATTAGGAAATGTCTTCACAGAAAGGGCTGTCAAGCACCGGAACAGGCTGCCCAAAGAAGTGGTTAAATCACCATTTAAAAGATGTGTAGGTGTGGCACTTAGGGAGATGGTTTAATGTTTCGACTCAATGATCTTAGAGGTCTGTTCTTACCTAAACGATTCCATTAATCTCTGTGTCCCACACATATTCACCAGCTTGCATTTTCCTAGATGAGTTTATGAAGGGGCAAAGACCTTATGTGGTGTGACTGTTTCAGAGAGGGAGGCTGGAGCCCTCTCTTCTGCCTCATGTCCCAGCTCAGGCAACAAATCACCCATTCCTGAGGAATTACCGCATATAAATCCAGCTTTTTCCTGGTTGGTTCCACAGTTACAAATCCAAACCTCTGAATCTAAATGTTTAGGCCACTGATTCAGAAGCTAAGAAGAGCAGTTACTGGAAAGTTTTCTTATGATAGAAAAGGAGCAGGGATGATAACCCCAGCTGTAAGATGGGACATTAAATAGTCTTTGGAGGGACCTGTTTCTTGCACTACACCACAGTTCTGCAGAGACAGGGCTCAATAACACAAACGGTTCAGATGTTCAATCTAGATGGAGTTTTTTTATTTAGCAATGGGTAAAGCATCTCCTGAGCAATTCCTGCCTCTATGGGAATGGGACAGTTTAGGGGCTGCTCCCCATTTCAGGGAACAGAGTAGAAACACCAACTAAATAAATGCATTCCCCATAGAAATGTGAAATAAGGTTGCTTCTACTTGCACAGGGTTGGCTTTTGCTCTCTACAGTATTTCAGAACCGTAGAATGCTCAAACTACAGACAGACACTGCAGCCTGGCTTCCCTACTTTACCTTAGCAGCAAAAACTCTCAGGTCTTGTTTTTCATTAACCTGTCATCCTGCCTCAGTATATGCCACCTATCTATTGCACAAGAAGCAGGAGGGGTTTCCTAATAAATTCCCATTTCTTGTCACGTGTGTACCTCTGGAAAGGGAAATCCACAGTCTGCATGCCAGCAACTCCATCCTGCATCCCATCAAATGCCTTCTGTGTTACCCTGAGTGCTAACCCAGGGACAAAGGATCCCTGAAAGGGGAGACTGGGTTTACATAACCATAGAGAAACTTAACATTTTGGCTCACATCCTTCAAAAATGTCAAATCATTGATTTTCCTAGACTGTTAACAGACAGAGGCACTCAGCCTATGCTGCTCAGCTGAGCCTGCTCTCACCTGGAGTTTGCCAAGGCAGGCAATGTACTTAAAGGTAGATATATCAGGGACAAATACAGCTGAGCTGGTTCTGAATATCTTGGACCAAAGAGAATGCATTTACCCCAGAACAGCAGTGCTGGAATTCAGCTCTGTCTGCACACATACACAGAGGTGTCTTTTAAAGGCTATTATCTCATAATTTTCTGAAATTATTTTCCAAAGGATTCATTTTATTAGTGACAGGCAGTATAAGGCAAGGACCCATGAAGGCTCACCATAATTCTTCCTATCAATCTGTGAAACTGCCTGAGGAAGAAGTGTGAAGAAACAAAACTTGCCAGAATTTGAGACCAGACATGCAAACATCATTCTGCCATTGTATTTTAGTGGTTTAATTCACCACAGATACAAAATGCTATGAACAGGGTGATACCAGAAATGTCAGAAGTTGAGCATATTGGAAGTTAATATAGAAGGGAGCAAGGTATAAATCTATCTAATATATATATATATATCTATATATATATCTGTGTGGTTGTGTTTACACGTATATATAAGTGACAAGGTCACTTGGGAAGTTGTCCATCTCTTTCAGTCCCTACTCTCCCTGTACTGTTGATTTTTGCATCAATATGAAATGGGGCAGAGCACACAGAGTTGTTCCAGCTTGGGATTCATTTAGGTAGCCTCATTGCTGGGGGAGTAGCAAACATTGCATTTCAAATTGCCCTCAGTGGCAAACCCCTGCATTAAAGTAATCACACAGGACTTGAGCTAAACAAGGAAAATTAAGAGGAAAAGCAGTAAATCTTCTTTATATGAAGGGTTTACACGATGCTGAAACAATACTGTACACAAGATTTTAATGAGAAAAATCATGTTCCTGTTGTAAAGCAGCAACGCAAATATTCAAGCAAGTAAGAAAATTACTTTCCCACCTCTAGGATTAGTTTCTGATAAACAAAGATTGCTGAAAATGTTGAAGTCCCATTTTCTGCCTGTGGAATTTGGGCAAATGGTCTCGGGGCCAGACAGCTCACAGATATCAGGACAGGTCTGCTGACTCTCAGAGAGAGTTTCATTTTCACAGACTGAAACTCTTATAGAAAAACCACTTTATAGAGTGAATGCCAGCTGGCAGCAGATAACTGGGTGTGCATGTGTGAGGGGGTGGATGACCAAGACTGAAAGATTTTGCTGTTCATCTACTGTAGTCCACTGTTCTGGGAGGAGACTCCAAAAAAGGGGTTCCCAAAACGAAGTGGTTTCCAAAGGAGGAAGTGAGGCCGGAAAGAAGGTGGTGAAGAACATGCTGGGGAAAAGACGTCAGATGTGAGGAACATCATGGAGATCAGGAAGATAAATGCTGAGGGACAGTCAGAGGCCTGGGCTGGTAACGCCACCTCCCAGTGAGGAGGGAAGTGGAGACCTGGTGAATCCAGTGTTGGGGGACAGTGAGTGCACGTGTGAGATAATCAAGTAAGCTCTAACTTAAAAAGCTCTGATATGACTTGTTCTTAAGTAAATGCTAGTATCTAGATTTACTGGGGGTGGTGGTTTACTCAGTCTCATCCATGTCAAAGACCCCATTCCAGCCAGTCTTCACAATTTTATTGTCCCTTATATAGCTTAAATAACTTGCTTTGCCTCCAGAGAATCCCACTCCCTGTGAAAAGGATGAGCTTAACTGATAATGCAGCTCACAGCACAATATTGAACTACACAGTCAATCAGAAACACACCAGTTAAGTCTTTTTCTTTCCTTGTGTGTCCTCTTTGGGTGGTTTCACGCTGATGCAATTCATTGAAAATCAAAATAACTACAACCCTACACAGAGAAAATTGCATTTGAAGGTTTCCCAGAGACTCAGTGGTGACCAGCACTGATAGATTACTTTATCATCCTTGAAAGAAATATTCAGCACTGTTTTTGGCAGCTTTGTCATTCAAGTGGCAGGAAGAATTCAGTTTTCCATTCAGCAGGTGCTAATGCAGTTATACCAAATCCTAATCATGGGAGAAAACGATCAGCACATACAGATACTTGCACATTGCTCCCACCATTCCCCCCATCCTTCAAAGCTCAGCAGCAGAAGGGATCTGACCTGAAATGTCACAGCCAAGTTGTTATTTCATGCCCTGTAAACACGTGCCAGATGATTGCATCTTTCCCTCAGGCAGAAGGGTGGATGGAAACTATTGGGTCCTTGCTTGCTAACAAACCTTGGGACTTAGTGAGTTTCTCTCTTCAAGCACCAAATCTGCTGCTTTGTAGCTTTTGTGAGGCTTTTGACAGCTTTCCTTCAGTCCTGCTGAAGATGTGTCTTTAGGCTCAGAACGTTGGCACTGCTGGGAAGAGCTCAAATTTCTTTAGAAGGGACAAGAACCAAACAGAGCTGAGCTTACCAGAGAAAATATCACTTAAACGAGGAACATCTGTTCCTTTCAGGTCTAACCCTTTATTTAAGAAAATGGGAGCTTTTTAGAGAAGAAAAAGGTTTTCTTGCAGACAAAAAGATGTGTTTTTGAATGAGATACCAGCACACCCTTATTAAACGAGCCCAAGCCATTTGGGAGTTTGGGTCATGAGTGGTGAAATGTATAAACACCTTTGAAGGCCCCTTTGAAATTCCCTTACCTTGGCTCTGGTACTGAGGGAACATTGCTGTTTATGCATGATTATTTTAAAGTGAACTAAGAGAGGTTTTAGATTTCTTCGGTCTGTAGGGTTGAAGCTGAACTATCTAAGCAGTGAGAAGCAGAGGATCCATCACAGTGGATGGGATGGCCAGATGGGACCAGGAGAAATTAGAGCCTTCCCAAGAGAAGCCATTCCTTGCTGTGAGCCAGGTAAAAAGTCTTTTAGCTGCAGAGGAGGAAAAATGAAAGACATTTCTTAAAAAATGAAATAAATAACCTGAAAAAGCCTGATTTCTTACAGCAAACATAAGTAATCTCTGCTTGACTATAGCAGCTGTGGGGCTGGGTCCTGGAATCAGGGTTATCTGACAGACTCAAAGTTTCTGATAGTAATTCAGTATTGATCACAGAAACAACAGAGGACAAAGGAACCCTCCAGCTGAGAGACACAAAGCAATGCTCAAGTATAAATGTTGCTATTTCTCATGGAGTTTTGATAGCCTGTACAAAACTCCCTCGTCATCTTTTCCTGTTTTTGACTTATTTCTGAAGGCCCCACTCCACACTCGGTGTATTCATGCTGCTTCTCCTGTTGAAGATACCGACCTGTGGGAAATTGAGTCCCTGAAACTTTGAAAGACCCTTCTCTCTTGGGTGAGAGAGACCCAAGCAAGGCCAGAAATCAATCTAATACACTTGAAGCTTGAGATTCATATACCTTGATATGATGATTTTTCTACTCAAGTGTATCTCTTCTACAGATGACCCCGATCCACTTACCTTCATATCCTCTTGAAAATGCTACCCAAATGCAGGACAAGCAGGAGGTCAGTTTTCCTACTCCCTTTATACTGTACACATAATTGATACTTTTGTAATTTGCGCCTGCTTCTAAAATTTTCCATGAAAGTATTTTGAAATGCTTGACTTTATTTCATCCAAAAGTGAACTGTAAAACTCTTTAATAAAAATGCCTGTACTAGAACAGACTGCTTGTGCATGTGACTAAAATATTAGAAATTTTCATTGAGCTGGTCAGCTACGACAATCAATTATTATAATTTTTATTATTGTTGTACATGCTCAAAACATAGAAATCTAAGCTTTAGGTTAAGGTATAAATCTGAAAATACCCACACTTTCTATATTAGTGAAATTTTAGACTACTCTTATTTAGTAAGTGTTCTTAATAATTTTTAAAAAATAATTTGTCCATTAAAATGTTGAGGGAAAAGGAAATAATTTTAAAAAATGTAATTTATATCTGAAATATACAAAGGTGTATCACTCATTTTAAAACAAAATTCCAGCAAAAAATGCATTTTAGGAAAGATGACATCTTCTAGATGTATTACTATGTCTCTGGTCTTCTGTATTGCTCTTTCACCTTTCCAAAAGAGATGGTTTCTGCATTTCTGATTGTATTTTGCCACAACAGTCTGGAATAATATGATCTAGCAAGTTATTCCTGAACTGACTTCCATACAGAGTAAATGATCTTTGCAGCAGAGGATATTCAAGAACATAGATAACCTTAGCACAATGAGGAGATACGGCCAGATTCTCCAAAAATAGAAATTAGTATGCCTCCACTGAATTAAAAAGAGCTATGCCATTTTATATCAGCAAAGAAGCTGTGTGATACAGAGTCAAGTTGGTTAAGTAACTATTTTCTTGAATTATTTGCTCTAGCTTAAGAAAATGAATAAATTAATTCCTTATGAATACCTTTTCCGTATGACTTTGTGCCTTAAATAAAATATTTATGAAAGGTCTAGAAGAATCTTGTCATATTCTGATCGGATGGAGCAGAGAGTGATCTGACACTGTGAGCCAGGCAGTAACACTCCCAACACAGTCCCTGTTTGCCTCCCGAGGTGACAAACATCACTAACAGAGCTTAAGTGTGGTGATGGGAGAAGCTTTTGTTTTAGCAGCCAAACTGTGACAGAGGGCAGCAGGCACAAACTTAATTCTGTCACATCTTCTACTTGCTGCTCAGAAGGGCTTAGCAGAGTACACAGGGTGTGATGTGCTAAAGCATCTCACTAAAATTCAGAGATGACTTAGTCGTGTTTCTTTCCTAGAGTTTTATGCTCTGAAGCATAAATGATACAGCAGAAAAGCAATGTTTGTTTCATATGCAGGTGATGAAGCACAGGTAGCAAGGATCAGCTTGCAGCCAATGTTATAAACACCCAGAGATTTAAGTGTCAGGGACTGTGGCCAGCAAAATACTCTTATGGACAAACACGATGCAGCCCACTTGATTTATTTATAGTGGGTAAAACTTATAGTCTGTGAAGGTTTGGAGAGTCCTGCCACAATGTCAGGGGTGCTTGCTTAGACAAATGGCCTCGTTATATGTTATTGGCTTCCAAAAGGTTAAAAAAGGCACCTGCTGCACAAGACAGACAAATGTTCAACCCTTCTGATCATCGAGTAGACTCTGTTTCATTTTCATTTCATACAGATCCAAAAAAGATCCATCCAGAGCTGAACAAACTCATAATAATATGTAAGTTATTATGGTACCTATACCCAAAATCACGTAAGAAAATGCTCTAAGCACCATAATGTTACTGAAGTCCTTAGTGTAAAAAGGGCAAACTCTGAAAAAAATCTGGGGTGCAACTTGGCATTAAACCCATGATGGAGAAACTCAGCTGCTATACCTCTGCATTAGAGTTCTTTCCTTCCTTTTCCACTTTTGATTTCAGCCATGAATCCCAGGCTAGCTCTGCAGCTACCATAGGACTCTGCAATATGAAGTTTACATGAAAATCTGTCTTTTTTTAACAACAACAACAAAAAAAAAAATCAAAACCCCTTCCATCTGATAAAAGCAAATGCTATACATGAAAATCAGTCTTCTTTAACAGAGAAAAGGAAGAATATTCAAAAAAATATCTCCATCTGATAAAAATAAATGTTATAAAACTTTCAGGCAGGATCTAAGCTCTGGGCAGATGAATGTTCAGACAGATAAGAAGTCTGTGAAAAAACAAGTTCAACCAGGGAATTCCCTTTAACTTGGTATTGATAGTATTATTGTCAGGAAAACAAGAAATAATGAAAAGTCAAAAGCATAGAGTTAAGAAGCATATTTCCCTAAGCTAGAAGTCTGCTTCCTTTTAAACTCCTCTAAATAGTCTCTGAGATCCAAATATGACTTGAATTCTAAAAGAACTACTAGCTAGATAGAGAAACTCAAACCACCTCTTGCAGCAAACAAGCAGGATGCAGTCAGACATGAAATCCTGGCCAGGGTCAGAAGGGAGTTAGCAAAAAACCACTGGGTTTAACCCACAGAAATCAAATCTCATGGTCAGTTGAGTCCCCTGGCTCTGCCTCTCACAAAGCATTTTCAGCTGGTGAATCAGGCCAAGAAACGCCTTCAGTATTATCTTTGTCTTCAAGTTACAGAAACCCTGAGAGTAAAAGGATGAAATTTTAACTCTGCTTACTGAAATGGGAAATGTGAAGAAAGGTAAATAATATTACCAAGAATAAAGAGTTGGAAAACCAGATGGTTCTATAAGAGAGAAGTGTATTGAAAAGAAACACTGCTATTGTGACAGGAGCTGCACAGAGATTGAGTTTGTGCCAGGTGAAAAAAACCTCTGCAAATTTTGACATTTTCCATGAAGGAGGGCTCTACCCAGTGGCCAAGAGGAGCAAGAGTGGATTGTGTGAGGTCTTCAGAAACATTTAATTCCAACAAAACACATGTCCTTTTTATGTCTTTATTGCTATTTGAAGTATTACATATTTATCTATAGGAAAAACCCCAGCAAAGTAGGCAAATTATGACTTACAAATGAATAAACATAGCTTCAGAAATTTTAAGAAGAGACAATGTCGCTTTCTTAGAATCTTGCTCTTTCTTCTCTAGAATGAAAATTAAAATGAGTCTGAGTACCTCAATGTCAATGGCATAAAAAATATTCCCATGGACTCACTGTGGCCCCATCACATTTCTTATCAGTAGCTTTATGAGTAATGCACATTAGATCCAGAAGTTGTCATATGTATTGACAGCTTCCAGAAGTGCTGTCTATAAAGAGGATAAAGAATATTTAGCTATTTTTGGAAGGCGCTGGATGCAGCTCTATTTCTGTAACTAAGTTTATGTCCTTTGCATCGCGTGTCACTCGTACATATGCTAAACAGGAGCTATATGCATAATGAGACATATGCAAGAATACTGCAAAATATTAATAAAGCCTTTGAATTTTGCATTGTGAATGGAGAATTACAGCGTTCTTGATATAAGCCCAGCATATTGCAGTGACTGATTCCCAGGAAGAACTTTGAATCACAAGTCAAAATATAGCCAACACAGAATGAGAATGTAGAATACAATCTCAATAAAAGAGGAGATATTAAGGGTAACATTGCCTAATCACCCCAAAGAGTTTGTAATTCAGTGGCATGGTCTAATTTTGTTAGTGGCACATGTATTTGAGTAGAAGATTTGTGCATTGAAAGAGCCACTAGTTCATAGTGAAAGGATTTTAGACTTTTTAACATGTTCCTTGCTATCCTTCAGGTCCAGCTCAAGTCTCTATCACTAGCTCTTACAAGGAGCCAGAGACAGCTTTATAAAACAAATTGGTTCCCTTTCCTTCCAGTGAGACAAAGAGAAAACAAGGATTTCATCCCAGGGGAATTTAGGAGTCCATTTTTTTACTTCTGAAAACTTGTACATAGGCATTAGGAGGCCAAACAAGTTTCATTGCCTTCTCACACACTGGGCAATAGGAGTCAACTATAGACCATGAGAAAAAACAATAATAAAAAAATGTATTCTGAGGAGATAATCAGAAGCAAATTCATAGGAAAATACAGTGTGTATCATGCTACATTCTGGGAGAACAGACTAAAGTGAGGGCAAACATAAGATGAATTTACATTCCCTTTAGGCCCGCTCCATTTCAACAGACATTGAGCAGCAAAAAGGCCCTGAGGTATAAATTAGAGCAACAGCTGTTCTTAGCTTGCAACACCTCATGTTCAGCTGCCTGCAGACTGTGAAACTCAAGACACCTGAATACCTGTTTCAGAAATGTTTGAATTCATTTTTTCTTCCTGGGGAACATGCATCCCAAATCCCAATCAATCTCTTTTGGGTGCAAACCCTGTGCCACTGAGCATCACTAGTTAGACACTTCACCCCCCTCCTTCTCTGCCTAGGTGAGACCACCTTGCACTGCTCAGCAAGGAAAGGGACTGCTTTTGTTAATTGTTCTCCTAATGACTGTATCCCCAGGACAGAGGTAAATGTCTCTCTCCTAACAATAACATCAGAGGGAGATTTGGACAGAATGCAAGCCTGCTTTAACTTCCTTGACAGGGAAGAATCGACTGGTTTTGTATCAATACCCTGCATTATAGAAGACCAGGATCACAAACATCAGATAACACTGAAATTAAGTAGCACAGTTGCCACTCTTTATCTCTGCTTCGTTTGCTTCTGATCAGTCACACAAAGATTATTAGGGAAAGTCACAGGCTTGCTTAAGCAAAAATCAGGAAACAGAGTCAAAATCTCGGCATATTTCCAACATCAAAGCAGTTCTGCGCCTTGTTTACCTGAACACAGCCTGCCAGATGTGGGGTGCTCTGACACCTAGAAATATTGTCCTGTGGAAAACAGCCACCCCCTCAGGCTTGCCTTTCCTACTTTATTGCAGCTCCTTTGCATATTCACTTCCTAAGCATCTCTTACCCACATGAGGATATAACTCTTGCTGGCTGCCCAGAAGACTTCTGCTATGCTTAGCTCAGCACTTACCCTGCCTGGCCTTGTGGTTACTACAGCCTGACTTCACAGCTCTCTGTACTTCATGATAAAACAACCCAAACTTTCTAACTGAGCAAAAATATTGTGTCTTTGTTTTCCTGTTCAAAACCAACAGATCCTCACTATAGGCTGTCAAGCTAATAGGACACCTTCTGCACATCATCTGACCCACAATGTAGTTTTTTTATATCAAGCAAACAATACAGATATAAATTTTATCTGCTTGTGTTTTTTGCTAAGCAAAAACATCTTGGGAAGATCAACAGGACTTCAGCTCTTGCCCCATGGTGTAATCCACACTTTGATGAATGGTGTGAAAGATGTGTATGGGGAAATGTCTGTGCATCTTCCCTGGGATGTTACGGATTGTTTGGAGCAATCCATCATATTGTCACGGTCAAATATAGACCTGTCAACAGCAGCCCCTTCAAGAAGCGTTTCATGTCAGGGTGGGCCATGTTTTTCTTTTTTTCCTTGCTGCAATATCTCAGGAAATCTCAGTCCAGGTCGTAAAACAGAGGAGAGAAGAGAAAGGAAAATGTCCCCCTTTGAAACCTCAGAAAGGCTCAGACTACGGCTGGTTTGAGACCATGTGTCATGGCCAGGCTGAGAACAAGTGGCTAAACATGACTTAGCTCACATTTACAATAGCAAGGAGATTTCCTTTCTGGTTTCTAGTGGTTTATTTAGGATGGGAGAGTGTTGGGACAGTAGGCCTTGAGGTGCTGCAGGAATACTACAAGCAGAGGGAAGAGAAGGAACAGACCTGGAATGACAGCAGATGATGCATTTCGGAATCAGCAGATTATATATATCATCCCAGAAGGGAGATTACAGCACTGAGCTCCCCTGAAGTTCAAAACTGGAGCAGAAAGGATGCATTGCAGCTTTAATTATGCTATTAAGGTTTCTTTTCAGGGGAATTACCATCTATTCTCAGGTACGCACAGAAATGGTAAAATCAAGGAATATTTAGGGAGTGGAAGAGTTTTAATACTGGGTGGCAGAGCTGTTACAGGCTCTAATTTTATTCTGAATAATAGAAATTGTTCCCAAGAGACAATTTCTCAACATCTGAGAAGTATAATATTAATTGCTTCTCCCCAGTTCTAACTTTCAGGATACTCTTGAGTAAAGCAAGCGACCAGGATCACTATTTTATACTGGCAAAAAGTTAAACGTACCTTATTTAGTTTCTGGTTGCTCTCTAAATTACCACCATTAGCAGAAGCTATTACTATCTGTGCTGATTCTCCCAGCTTTATTCTTCCTAAAGCCTGAGGCTTTATCAATATATTGTGTAAAACAACATGTACAGAATCCAGACACCTCGATCTCATGCACGAGCCTGTTCATGCACATGCACAAAGTACCCCTGAGTAGACACAAAAGTCACTGATAAAAGACTAGCAAAGATTATGTGATCAGTCTGACACCTTGAAGTAAATGACAAAAGCATGGGGAAAAGAAACCAGGCCACTTAATGAGTAGGCTCCACCATGTCTTGTGGCTTTTAAAACCTCAGATTGTTCTTAGACACAAAATTAATGTCTACTATAGTCCTTCCTTTCTCCGTCCATCTTGACAGCTCTGTGTGCATGAAAATCTCAAAATTTTAAGAGGAGGGGACAGGCTGGGGAGGGCTTCCAGCTGCTTTATTGGGCTCTGGTCTTTGAAAGCCCCTCTCCACCAAACTTTGTGCTCTCTGAAAGTAGAACAGAGATGAAGAAAATCATCTTCTGCTTCCTCTGTCCATGCTTCTCTAAGGCCCTTGAGTGCTTGACCCTGGCTGGCTTCCAGGAGAGTCCCCCCAGTGTCCCTCAGGACATGTCTGCAGCTCCTTTCAGCACAGCTCTGGCGTATTGTCCCTCCTGCACCTTTATGAGGTAAATCAGTGCCAACCCATGAAGAAAGAACCAAGGGGCAGTGGCAATATCTGGACTGGAGCTGGTGATTTACAATACTTGTCCTGCACCCATTTTCCTGCTTCCCAGCTGTTTGCAGTCCTGACGTTGTCCTTCTCTAGCTGGTTAACTCTGTCGGATCCCTGCTGCTCCTGGGGACACAGGGAAGCTGCCAGGGAGCTGGGAGCACCAAGGCTTTAACACATTATCTCCCCTTGGCTGAGCAGCAGACCTTGGCCTCCTCTCTGTTTGCAGCACCTTTGAGACAGCGCCTGTTCCCAAGTCCCTGGAAACCAAAACAGGGGCCTCAGATGAGGTGCTCTGGCTCAGATTCTTAATGAGGTGCATGTAATTCTTTCTTATTGATTTTCATTTGTAACTGGGTGCCTCTGCACCTGTAAGGATCTGAGTTTCCACAGCGTAATGAATCCTCACAGAAAACAAACCTTTCTTCACCACAAATAAGTCATCACTAATCTTTCTGTCAACTGTTTGTATCAACACAAAGAGTCAGAAATTAGATATTCTGGGAGATTTTTTTCTGTCTAAAAAGAGACTGTTTTCAGCCATCTATTTTTCTTTTTTTTTGCACGAATTGTTTAGTATGCAAATGAAAACATATGCGTGTATAAACACGTGGCACATCTACATGCATATGCAAATACCCAAGCCCTTAGTATTGATGCAGACATCTTTTTCTGAATTGCAGTAATGTTAAACAGAATCCCTCCAGGGCTTTTCTCGCCACTCCTTTTTACACGTTTGACAGTTTTCCAGGGAATTAGTCTTAGTGCTTTATTAGGTATGTGTTCTAAATAATTAAATTTGACAATTATGTGGGAGAAATCTCAGGCAAAAAGAACTGAAATCTCTGAATGCAAAAAGAAAAATAATGGGAAGGCTCTTTTTCTTTCTTTCTAAGCTACTCTATCACTGCCTGTGACTGTATCTCCTTTCCCATTAAATGCCATTGCTCATCACGTTGATATGCAAAATCTCAACTCAGCAGGTACATTTCATTTATTAAAACATTATTTGAGAACAACTTTATTAAAGATTCAAGATGCCAATACAAGATGACACAGTGCATAGCAGCTTGTAATTTGGAAAGCTTTACAGAATTAAATAACACTCAGCAGCAGGCAGGATGCGGTGTGAATTACAGGAGTGGTGCTAAGCTGGTTCATGGAGAATAAATTAAATATGTTCAGTTACATGGTCAGTAATGAATATAGGCAGGAGCAGGGATACACAGATAATAGACAAGAAACTGTGTTTGGCAAGAAGTGGGGAGGGACAGAGAAAGGGTCAAGAAAACTTCTTTTAGGTTACAGAATGTGCAGAGAAGGCTGTGGGATTCATGGGAAAGAGATACCTGGACAGACAAGGCAGTTCTGCTGCCGTAGGGTCTAATGTCTGACTGAGAGTTACTGTGAAAAATGGAACACACGCTGTTTAGATCTGGATGTTGGCATCCACTGCAAAGACTCCCAGCTCTGCCTTTGAAGGCCAGAGTTCAGAGCACTCTGACAGTGACGTGTCCTGGGAAGGACCTGGCCCCCACAAATCGCAAGATCTTCACTCAGCTAAAGAAAAGAAAGTTCATTGCATAATGCAACAAAATGTGTACACCAACAACTGGGTACCAGCAAAGAAAGCATGGGAACAATAGCTGGGGAGAAACATAATGTATAACATTAGTTGCAGAGAAAATTTAGCTGGAGCCAGAACTGAGCACTGGGCAAACATTTGCAAATAACACATTGAAATGTGTTATTTCACGTTTCACATATTACACACCGAGAACAAATTTGTACAAAGTATTAGTAAGCCAAGCTGAAACTTTATCCCAATATGAGTTTGAGGTTTTTTTAAATGCCCTTTTTAAAATATAGGGATCTCCACATTTAATTGCCAATTAAGGATTTCTCAAGTTTTTGTTTACTGTAGAAAAACATCCTTCAAAGGATGCTCAGCAAAACAAACCTGACTAATACCACTTCCTGACCTTTTGAAAATAATCCTTGTGAAGTATTTTTAAAGTCTGTTAACAGAAAATACAAAACTTTGAAAAATCCTGAATAAAAATATTTCTGAATTCTTCCAGAAACAGGGAATAATCCACAGTTGGCTAACTCTATCAGCATTTGTGCTTTCTTTTTCTACCAGTGAAGATCCCTCTATGTCCCTTGATGCTTCTAGGAGAGATGTTGGCACTTGTCTAGAAACAAAAACATTTTCAGCATATTTTCTATGGTAAACAAGCTTCTGGCATGCTCAAATGTCATCTCCCTCTGCCCCAGCAAGCCATCCCATAAATCCAAAGGTTCCCTATTGCCATTTGATCTTCCAGTGTTTCTATCTAGTGTTTCTATCAACCACTCCATCATAAATCACAGCTTGTACTTTATGATTTTGTTGCTTGTCCAGCCATTTCTTTTACAGAGCCACCATCTTTTGCAGGCAGGGAAAGAACACCCAATAAGGCAGAAAAAGCTTAGGCTGAAAAAGAGGGAAGAAAGTGAGCATGTCCCAGTGGATGAAATCATGACTTTGTAAGCTAAAACATATGGATCCTCTTCCTGTTCTGTTCATCAGCTTCACCTTGTTTCCATTTGTTCTTGTGCTCAGCCTGAAGATCCTTAGGCACTTTCTCTCAAGTCCTGCTTGTAGCACACACAGTGTGGCAGAGTCTGGCAACAACTGGGTGCTTCCAGCAGGAAAAAGTGTTAATAAAAAAGAGTGATTTGTGTAGGGTGTGATGGCTGCTGCATTCACCACAAAATATTTCCTCATAAAGAATTTAAGATTATTTTCTTAGGAACAGATGTCCTAATGTAGGAGCACTTTTTCCATGGCAGGTCCATATCCCATTTGCTAGTTTTCTAATAGCCTGCCATTCAAATTCATGATGCAAATGCCCATCCTTGAGGAACTGGACCAAGAATGTGAAGAAGCCACATGGCAAAAGGTGCTAACAAATGACCTGTGGCCATGTTCATTCTGAGCATGGGTGCCTGTGGGATGTGAGGGGTTCTGTCCAGCTCTTTACTGCACACTCACTCACAGGAAAGCAGAAGTGAGCCACCACAGACTGATATCTGAGCTGGAAATATAAACTGACAAAATGGTTCATCAATCTGCTTTCTAGGAAGTCCTTCATAAGGGCACCTGCATGAACTCAGGTAGTCTACAAATTTTGAACCAAGTTCATAATGAAACATCTGACTTGAAAAAAGTTTCTAATAAACGTATGAGTATGCAAAATCCTTTTCTGTACTCATTTTACTTCTTTGTTAGATGCAAAGGTAACCAAATGACATGGGAGAATGTGTTCTCCATGTATAAATGCTCATTAACAGAGATGAGAAAGCAAGAGAAAGCTCAGGAGAGAATTTTGTAATGATTTCCAATCTTTTTAGGAGACCTAAGGCAGACTCTTACAGAGGTAACCTGTACTCAGACAAATCCATCTTTATGTCAGGAAAGTCCCAAATCATGAAACTTCAGAATTTGACAGTACTTAGGAAAAGTTAGGAGAAAGGTCAGCTCCTGTTGGAATCAGTGCAATATGCCAAAATCTCTTAAAGTTCTGGATCTTTTTTAGAAAAAATTGGAATGCATCTCTGATCTCTTTCCCACAGTCCCATGGATATGACTGAGACATTCATAGCTGCAAGTTATTTGCTCCTGTCTTCCTCAACATGCAGTAGATGGTCTGAGGTATATTCACAGAGGGAAATCCTAGGAGAGGTGGCCAGGACACAAATTGAAGAGACTTCTACATTGCACTCCTGCAGCTCTGGGACCATGAAAATCCCAAAATACCAGTTCCTGGTCACAGACTGATAGTTTTCTGTCTGCCTGCAGCTAGCTGAGTGGGATGACTGTCCTGGGATATGAAATTACCTGAAGAAATGTCTACTTTGATAGCTGGATGGGGTGCAAGGGAGAGCTGGAGAAATTATCTTTAACAAGAGAGCAGCCAGCAGTCAGCAAGTAGCTGATTCCTGCCCCCAAGCACAGCAAACTCCCAAATTGAACAAATAAACACCAGCAAAACTCAGCATCACTTCAGTTCCTTTCTAGACTCGGACCCACCCCTGCCTGCCCAGCACAAAGGGGTTACTTTCTGAAAAAAAAAAAGAAAGCAGAAAGTTAATTACACAATTCCTCCTGTTATCTTCCGGATTACACTAGTGCAGTCCAGACTCGCAATTTAGAAAGCTGTTTATAGGCAACTGCTGGCAAAGAACAGACATCTTTCTTGTAGTCCAATACATTTAAATATTTAAAGGCCAGCTGCACAGAGCAATGTCCCTCAACATTGTCACTGGGGCACGGTGACTCACTCACAGCCGGAGGAACAGGAATTGGACTTTCTGCCACAAGATGGGGCTCTGCCTGCCCTCTTTCCCCACATACCCTATTTTATGCTTTGCTTTCTGTCCTGCGTGAAAAATCATTGTTTCCTTGCTTATAATGTGTGTCTTATTTTCCCTCTTTTTTTTGCTGTATAGAAGAACATTAATTTTTCATGGCAAGCAACTTTTCTGTCTTGCCCTCAAACAGACACACTAAACAGACAAAGCCTCTAGGATCCCCTTGGCTGAGACAGATGAGTTGTACTTGCAGAATTTAAGCAAAACCTTTATTGCAGAGGGAAACGATGCTATAACCAGGCCATCTGTTTCATAGCCTTCTGAAATGGTGAGCATTCCTACAGGTTTCCTGCTTATTATTATTTGAGCGTTTTGCTCCTAACAAGCAGAGGATCAGTGACCAGATTCTGACATTTGGCGCTCACTGGAGACACAGGAAGAGGCTGAAGTTCACAAAACTGTGCTGAGTTTTTATGCAGGAAAGAAATTACAATTTTTACAGCAAAGAAATTATCAGTACTGTGGTTGTGCCCGGGGGCTTTCGCCGGCCCTTCACAATGGCTGGTAGTTAACACACACACACATTTAAAGGGAATTGGCTCATGCAGGCTCACACTGCTCCTTTTCCCCATGGGAGGGGATGGCTCTGGGTAGGATTGCTGCCTTCTGTCCCCCAGGTGCCAGAAGGCTCCGCTGAATTCCATCACTGGCTGGTGTGTGGAGATGGCCACAGCAGAGCTGCCCACCAGCCCTGTCCCTACACTGCTGGAAACCAAGGCACCACAACCTCCACAGGAGGTGATCACCCAGGCTCAGCACGCTGGGAGGGACTTTCTCCCTCCCTTCCAGGTAATGGGATCTCTGGATTGCACTTGTGAGGATGAGCACAGGTAGCTCTGGCACTGCAGGGTGAGCATCTCTCAGTGCAGGGAGCCACCACGCAGGGACCTTCCTGTGTCCAGAAATGTAGGCTGAAGAGCTGAGCTTCTCCAGTAAGGCAGACTTGGTTCCTGCCAAGAGAGTCACTTTTCTTCTTGACTTAGCTACAGGAAGGTGACACTGCTTCTCAGAGCAGTTGTGAGCCTTTCAGAATGGTTTTGCAGACCACCAGCAGCCTGTGAATCATTGATCGTGTTACCTTTACTATAAAAATTAGAGGCCTCTGAATAAGCCCAAATCTAATTTCTTTGCTTCCTTATCATTTTTATTTCTGCTTCTTCTGCTGTTACATACTTGTGCTTTTTCTCAGTGGGAACAGAGTGCTACTCATGTTTTAAAACCACTGAAACAGCAGAAGAAAAGGTATTCGCACATTACTAAATTTCATTAAAATATAAAACAGCCTTCAGCACATTTAAAACTTGGAACCAAAACATATTTATTGGATCAAGTCCAGTCCTCTGTGACCTGAGGTTACTTCCTCATACAAGCTCATTATAAACTTGTCAAGGCTACTTTAAATGAGCTAGAACTTTCTCCCCCACTCGTCCAATTGGAACATTGCTGGGATTTGCTGATAAAGGAATCTTCTAATTTTAAAGTTAAAATTTCTTCATAGCCCTGAGAAGAGGGATTTCATGAGCCATTCTTTGCAGAACAAGCCGAAGAAGAATATCAGAGCATTTCCTCCATTTTTTTACAAAAGGACTAGGAAGTAATGAAAAGTGATTAGACAAGCAGTAGGCTCACGGGATGAAAGTGCATTTTTAGTGCTGGGTCTGAATGCTGGTTAGAAATTATAAAAAATCCTCCCTGTACAGATTGGACAAGACCCATCTGCAGTTGCCATCAATATTTTTTAAAATTCACTTCTCAAGTTTTTATGTGAATTAACATGATACAAGAGTAAATAGAAACCACTTTCCCTCTTACCTTAAACCACAGCTTTTAGAAATCACTTTTCTTTCTATGGTCACAGGGGGTTTTAGGGGAAATTGTAATAGATGCTTATGATGCTGGGCAGAGCTCTATACAAGGCTTCTTTCTGCTGTGCTCCTTGAGTGCACTGGATTTTTAAAGTGTATTTTTAAGTCTTCTGTCACTACTTGTCCTTCTTAGATAGAAGCTGTCAACTTTTTCTCACCGAAGTTTTCTTTCCGGGAAACTTTTGGCAACCATTTCATGGCTGTGCCTTGTACACTTTATTCAGAAAGGCTGAGGTACCTAGGAAATGGTACCCTGCTTCCAGGAATAGGTAAATTTAATTCAGGTAGCTCAGGAAAGTGGGCACCCAGGATGGGATGAAATTTGGGACTGGATGCACAGAAAAACTCAGCAGAAAACACACAGACTCTGTGTACACTTCACATGAAGAGCCACCCCCCGTTCCTCTCGCAGATATGAATCCCAGCTGTGGCTCTGCTCTCAGTTGGCAATAACAGGGGACAGGCAGCAAGAGGCCAGTGCAGCCCATGCCTGGGATGCCAGGAAAGCTGCCAGGCCTGCCCTCTGCCAGCTGTGCCATTTGCACACATTCAGACAGCTTTACACAGCCACAGGTCTCATCACTTTGGTCAAGAAACACCAGTGGTTCGTTCCACACTAAAATGTCCTCTCAGGATCCCAAATGCTTTCAGAGAGGAAAACATTTTCAAGTCTTTTTTCCCCCAGCCTGCACTTTTTCCTCTTACTATAATTTGTTTATTCCCTTAGTACTCACATTTCTGCACAGCCATTCCCAGACTAGTTGTCATTAATTATTGGGTTTAGGGACTGTCGCTTAATGAAGATAAATGACCCAGCAGCCTCTGTCATATAAAGCCATTTGCACAGTAGCAAATGGTGGGGTCAGGCTGGTGGGTCTGCATCCAGTTCAAAGCATCCAGCCAGATGTTCCCTCCATACGCACTGTCATCAGAATTGTCACTAATCACCAGCCTCGTTAGCAGCTTCTCTAAACCCAAGCCAAGCACCAATGGGCCACAGAAGGCAAATTTCCCTTAGAGATTATTTTTGCCAACATGGTTTAAAAATGCATTTAGCCAGGGGAATGTAGGAAACAGCTGCTTGTACTGTTCAGTGTGTGAAAAGATGGCATTTCTTCAGAGCAGTATGGCACTGCTCATAGCAGCAGTCAGTGCTGGAGGACATATCAGTGGTTGTGCTTTCAGAAAGAGTTTGCTTATGAATGTCAGTATGGCAGAAAGGAGGTTGGGGAACAGGGCTTCCTTTTATTTCCAGGTGACAGTGATGGCCCAACCACCATGTGGGCAGCTGCTGCCTTTGTAACAAAGTTCTCTTGACATATAAAGATTGAATGGAAAAGCAAACCAAAACCAAAAGCCCCTAGGAAATTCAGATGAACAATGGTAGGATTTTTTTTTTTACATTAACATTTTTCTTGTAGTTGGAAAGGCTGTGACAAAATGCAGCACAAACATTTTAATTCCATCTCTTACCTATTTCTCATCCAGTTCTACCGAAATTTTAGAGACTAAACGCACTCAATATCCTCAGCCAACAAGGCAATCTCATCACAAAGAATTAGTGAAACAACAGCAAGGAAGCTCATAAAGGTGAAGTTTCAAGGAATCTTATCTCTAGACAATTGTGCCAACTTAGTTTTTACATCCTCTCCTTCTCACATATTCTCACTATTCTGCTTTGTTGTACTGATCTCTTTTTTTTCTATTATTCCCTTTTTGAATAATACTGAAATGAGATCTTTTCTTCTCTCTCTTCCTATCTCTTCTAAATAGAAGCAAACCTTATAATCAAAGAAATGCAAATCTAGTTTTCCTCCCAATGATGCCTGAGTGGATTTGAAACTTAAAATATGACCATTTGTTGCATTCTGGCTAAATGATCTGATAATAAAGGAGCTTTGTGCCCTCCCTTGGAGGGCTGGTCTTTTGTACAAAAACTACAAATGCAAACCAGTAAACCTGAATGTGGTATATGGTATATGGTGCTGTGTATTTCTGTATGACTTCCTGCAGTCTTCCTTTTACATAATCTGTTTGTAAAAATGTTGGTAAGGTGGAGGGTTAGCAATGTGCATTGTTATTCAAGGTAATTAAGGAAAGTACACAAGTCATTATCATTAGTGTTCATAATACAGCAATCAAAACATGATTGCAGCTTAGCCCTAACTCGTAGCTGACTGAGCAGGGCCACTGCAGCAGGACTGTGGAGAAATGCTCTATGACAAGAGGTTTGTAATGATTTACAGGGTGCTCCTTAATTGCACAATCAGTTGTTTGTTTCAGTTAATTGAGTTCCCCTTCCACTAATCACTCTTTGCAGCTCTTTATGCCACTGTACCACAAGCTTAACTTTTCATACAGCTACTTTAGCTCAATTACCTCCCAGGACTTTTCTGCTTCTTTGAATTGAATTAGTGTTGCCTCTGGAGTGGTTCTGCAGGAATGATGGATTTACTTACTATATGAATTCCCTATACATTGTACAAGTGCCTTTAAAGAATGTGGCAGGGTGCAAAGGGGGATGTGGCTGTTTTCTTCCAAGTGCACTACATGTGGAGTTTTGATCTAAGTGCCTGCTACACCCATGTCCAGGATACAGTTCAAACCATCACCTGACGTACCCTTGACTTCCTAATGTCTATTTCTGTCACAGAGGAAAAAACAGCCTATGTTCAATGGAATTTGATACTAATAAGAAAAATCTGTGCTTCTATATGTGGCTATAAAACTAAGCAAGTAATACATCATGAGCATATAAAAAGGAATATGCAAGCAGAAAAAGGATGAATGGAAGGGATGGTGGCTGTCTCACTCACTGCTGAAATCTGCACACAAACTTGTATTTCTTCCATCACTCCTGAAACGTTAACTACTCTTCATTGTCTGCTGCTATTTATTTTTAAACTGGTGTATTGTTTGTTTAGATTAAATAATATTTTATATATACAAAAGTCACTGTTTTAACTTGAGTATTCATGAAAGTCTTTTCTGATTTTTTCTGAACTATGGGAAGGTGGAAAGTCCTCCTCTGTCTTTGCACATATATCGAGGCACTTCATTTTCCATGATCCTCTCAGTCTGGAAAAAAAAAGGCATTTAGAATTTGTTTCGTAAGTACTATTCCTCCACACACATTTGTATTAGTTGTGAATGATTACTGTGCACATTTTTTTTAATGTTTCTGCTTTTAGCATTGCCAGATGCTTACTAGTAATGATGATTCATATGTTTCATACCCATTGATATTTCTGGTGCTTCTGCTTCGAAGAGAAGCAGATGGAGGGTAGCTGAATTTCACCAAACTGTGTATTACAAACAGGTAGGATGCAAGTAAGGGAGTATGAAATAATGTGCTGAGCTGCCCCTTATTTTCAGCTTCTCTGTTGCCACCACAGACCAAATATCAATAACGTGTGTTTTATGTCAATACTTTCTTGTCTTTTATAGCCTTCAACAATAAACCAGTAGGCAGTGGAATCTCAATACTCTGCTGGGATTTTACACTGTTTAGACACAGTTAATTCTCGGCATCTCTTCTTCTTTGTGATGCTTTGTTTTCTGTTGAATCCAGCAAAGATTAAAAATTCTTCACAAATTCACCCATTCATGATATGGATCATCTGGATTAAACTGATGTGCAGAACAGCTACCATTTTGATTTGAAATATCCAAATGGAATATTGGGAAGTAATAATTGCATATAGTTGAGCAAAAACAATGTGTGTATGAAAGAAAAAAACAGCTTTGGTATGCCAGCCTGAGAGGTTGCTTTCAAATAGCACAACTATGCCATATTTAATTTCAAATAAAAAGTGGTAGTTTTCATCTTTTATTCAGCCTTTTAATTTTGTTGTAGTTCAGCTTTAACTTCTCTCAAAAGCCACCTGCTACCAACACCTTACCATGCAAAGCCAATACATTTTGTAAATGGTTGTAAACTTCTTAAAATACTCCACTCCTCCCCCTCCCCTCCAAATCACTACAAAACAAGAAGAAAAAAGATTGAAGTTTGTATTTTAAGAGATTTTGAAAATAAGCTTCATCACTGGACATTCCTCATAAGACATTCAGTTTGGTAGCCTGTGGGAACTTGGAAAAGATGTTTGATGTCCTCTACCAAACAGATGAATCCTAGCCCTGTCACTGCTAGAAAAGGAAAGAGAAAATACCAAGTAAGAAAAATAAAATTGTCAACAGCGCAGTGTAACTTCTGGAGTGGTTAACTTTGGCATTTTTGGTTTCTTTTGAAGGGGACTTTAGTGCTGTTGAAAAAAAAAACCAAAAAAACAAAAAACACCTTGAATGTAAAAGAAGAAAAATAAAAATCGACTGCACCAGATCCTTTTCCAGTAAGTTTAATTTCCTAATTATTTGTAGGGTCACTCCCGAGAGCTGCCAAGGTGTGACTCATTTTTATTAAACACCGTGCCATCCAACACTGCTCATCAATATCTTTCAGCCATTCATTCCTCTCAGCCAGTGTCCCTTTTAAGAAGAACTCACAGCACTGGATTCAATTGCTTCAGCTCTAGTGAAAAGCTCACATCAAATATGCTGAAGAGTATGTAACCTTTATCACAGAGCTAGTTAGGGGACTAGGATGGAGTCCCTCCCAATAGAAGTGGTCCTGTTGAGCCTTGGAGGATACTTTAACCTACAGATCCATACTGAGTCAATATCCAAAGACTGCTACTAGGGCCACGTCTTTTGAGCTTATTACCTTTCAGAGAAGCCTTTAAAAAAGGAATTTTTGATTCATCTCATTAAAAAGCTCATGTCAATTTTCTTCAGGAACAACGATTAATGCTAAATAGCTGAGCAAATTCTGGTCTGTAGTTCTGGTTGTGACCAAGGATGTTTTACATCCTACTCTGTTCATCTGTAATATATGCATCAAAAATAAATACATACTGATAAATCCTGCTCCAGAAATTGCTCTAATTCCCGTCATGGCTGATGTTTTCTTTTTCTAGATTGAAGGCTTAAGGACTGTGTGGAGGGCTGTTAATCCTTTTGATTCATTCTGGATAAAAAAAGAATTTTCTAAATATAACAGGATTTATTGTTATTCTTTCCATAAAGGCAATGGACAGAGAGAGAGGAACTACACAATGGGTAGTTCAAGAATACTAAGACTGATTTGGCACTGTTCATTAAGGCTGTTGCATTATAAATGATCGTGAAATGCACTATTTAGAATTCTAACTACCCCAGTAAAGGCAGCACATTTATTTTTAGAGAACTGTTAGGAACAATTGCTTGGTTTTCCTTATAAACAGCGGCAGCCGCAAGTGGAAATTAGCTGATGTGTAAACACAGTTGGGAGGTAAATGTGTCTGTGTTAGAGAGAATGAGCTGCATTGCATGGCAGACAAATAGCAGCCAACAAACTGCTCCATTCTCTGCTTCAACAAATCCTGCAGGAGATGCTCTGCTATCTGGTGTGGCCAGATAAACACTGAATCTCCATTGTGGTCGTCTTGTGGTTGTACCTTCACCACCAAAACCACAGCAAACACAGTAACTCTTCTGCCCAGCAGTGGCACTGGTCAAAACAGTCTGCAGATGAAAAAGCTGAAGACTAAAGCCTTCATTTCAGGAGAGAACATCATCCAGGAGGTCTTCAAGAACACCTCCTGATGCTGATGTGATGCAGAAGTTCAAGTGCTTACATTAGAAGAACTGTTCTCTGAGGAACAAAATGTAGTGAGATTACTTGCCTAAGTTATTCAGACTAGAATTAATTTTGAATTATTATCACTTAATCATTTATAAAGTTAGCTTGGGCTCATTTCCAGTGTCTTTCCTTAATTCTCCTCTTTATTTAAATTGGGAAATAGTATGTATTTTACTTCAGCACAGACATGTTCTGGATCTCCACAGATTTTCAAAACAGCCTCTCTCCAGCCTCAAGAAGGCTTTCTTTCAAGTGCTCTTGTTTGTATGATGCCTTGTCCTGTTCTTAAAATCAGAGCCAAACACAGTTAGAAGGGAAGAAGGGGTTTTTACCTTGGTATTTATTTCAAGGATCCCTGGTGCACTCTGTCCAGGTGGGACACTCCGAACGTGCACATCGAAATGCCCACCCCAAAATGCACACACACGATGGATTGGGTATAGAATTATAGGTCTTACAAATTAGCATATCTATCAAAGATTCCCCAATGAGTCAGGCTCAGTGAACCCCCCTCCCAAGGAACCCTCCCCTGGACTGACCTATCTTTTAGTTGACAAAATGTGTTCCAGAAAGGACCTTGGTGTCTGAGGCCTCCAAGATGTTCAGTCTCCTGACTCAACAAAACATTAAGTCTAGGAATATAGGCTAAAAAGAAACATCAAGAATACAAAAGTCCACAAAGGCATACAAAAGAGGTATAAAAAGAAAAGAAAAAAAATCATTATGGCATCATTTACACAGTATTTCTGGAGACTTCCTACTCTTTTTGATGCAATTTTTTTCAAACTATGCTCCTTTTGATGAATTTACAGAACTCCCAAAATTAACAGATAAATGCTTTACTAAAAATGAGTCTCCTAAAACTATTTACAAATTTGGAATCTAAGGTGCACAAAGTCATTTACCATTGAGACGACTGTTTTTTCCTCAAGGTTTTTGGAAGTATATTCTACCTTAGAAAAGAAATCACTTTAACTAGGATGTAAATGCATATCCAAATATGCAAAATTATTCTGTACTTTGCATAGCTATGAGGCTGTGTTATGTGGAGGCCATTTAAAAAAACTAACAATGAACATCAGGAGATATTTTAAAATCGTAAAGCTTTTTTGTTTATTTAACCATCTCCCAAGTGAACAGGACACGGAAAATTGAGTCAGGGAAACAAAATTTCACCTCGGAAGAAAACCAAACTCAAGCTGCTATTTTGGAAACTCCATCTTAAACCTGAAAAATGCAAATCTCAGATCTTCCCCCCAAACTGGTCACACTAAAATGTATTCTGTCAGGGCCCACTGAAAAGGCTCAAAATGAAAATCATAAAATATTCATTTAGATGTTGACTTCAAAAAAAAGACTTGACTAAAATTGGCTTATTGTTTAAATACAAAGGCACTTCAAATTGAAACACTTTTTTCTTCCTTTAATGAGTGTCAAAGCAATTTTTTGGACAACATTGGCCCATTTTTATCTTAAAAATTAATCTAAAATAACTCTTCTGTCAAAAGTACAGTTACAATAAAACTGCATTTTAAAATGAAAGAGAAAATTCTTCAGAGAGAAAATTTTTGAGAGAAAATTCTTAAAGATGTCATGTCATGTCATGTCACGTCACCTGACTCTTAATAGTGAAACAATCTGGACAAAGACATTTTAGTGACAAAAATATATGGAAAATTATTCATGACTGTCAGAAATATCTAGTCTGAAATATGGTCTGAAGTATCACCTTGTCTTATGGGAAGGTGGTAAGGATGAACATGTTGTGGGAATGTTCAGGTGGTCTTTTGATGAGGAGAATGATAAATAGATCAGCCAAATGCAAGAGTGGAGTTCTGTGGTCCACGAGCCATTGGTGATTTACAGTTACATCTGAGACTCCCCTGTCAGGCACCTGAGGGAATGCCAGTTCATACATGTGAATGCAGACCGTGGGAGCTGCATGTCCTCACTAAATCCTCATTTCTAGAGAGCTTTGGTAGGACCTGGGAGTTTAAAAGCAGTTAAAATCACTGTATTTAGCTGCTGAGAAAAGTTTCTAACCAGGGAGTCTTGAAGTGTGATTTTTTTCCGCACTAATGCTTTTTGAAGCTCCTTCCATTACTGACATGTGAACTGCTCTTTTCTTTCATAAACACAAATATCCTGTTCACAGCGCTGCCAGGTAAGGCATTCCCTGTGTGTTTTGTTTTTCCTGTAGCTGAAGATAAATTTTAATTACTTTTGGAAACTTTGCTGCCATTTCCCTGCCAGAAGGGTCTGAAGGGAACACGTCACCCCTCAGCCCCTCAGCTGGCAGAGACCCACTAGCATTACCAATTTAGAAGAGTAAAACTGTCCACCCTCACCATGATTTGTTTTTGGCACATTTCTTTGGCACAATCCTTCTCTACTACCCCCAGGTGTTTCGAGGAGATATTGAACATTGAAAAAGGGATGCCTGCAACCACATGGATATCGGGAAGACAAATCTCTCAGAGTGATCACAAGACTGTGTTTCAGTTTTAGAGCCATGCAGCTAGAGAGGGCTGCACTCTAACACATCCCCTCTGCTCATCCTGCAGTGCAACACACAGATTCTGTGATCAATAAAAAGCTTAGCTTTTTTTTTTTGTCATCAATAAAAACCATAGCTTGTTGCCTGCCCAAATCTATTAACCCTGTGTGAGGGTCTGATGCAGAGTCAAGGGGCCTTCACAGAACTTTTAATTCTCCCAGAAGTTGTAATTTTTTCCCTCATTAGGTTTATCCATATCTGCTTTTAATCAGACCCTCCAGAGCTTCATAGGGAAGACTTATTGCTGATTAGAGAGTGATGCTTGCCCAGATTTCTCTTTTTCCTCTTCCTTAGAGGCTCAGTTGGAGCCTCAGTTGGAGGGAGAATGTCTTTTTGCAGAGTCTGCTGTTGCAAAGGGAATTAGAAATTATGATATTGGGAATTTTCTAGTTATGAAATTTCCAACCATTTTTCAGAGTATGTGTGAGAAGAACAACAGTAATAATAATAATAGTAATAATAATAATAGTAATAATAATAGCAATAATAATAATAGTAATAATAGAATTAGAATATGTAAAACAAGTAATGCACAATGCAATTACCACTCGCTGACTGATGCCCAGCCCGTCTCTGACCAGTGGTCCCTGGTCATCTTTTCCCCCAGTTTACATGACGAGCATGACAGGCAGGACTGCCTTGCAGGATGTGAGGGACCCTGCCAATTCTTTCAAACCAAGACAGGTGCAGAAGGATGGGGAGGATGATGGAGAAGGTAACAAGTGCAGAAATCACCACCTGAGATGCCCTGGATCTGAGTTGGCAATCATTGAAGCCCAAGTATGTTCAGTTGAACGGGTTTCTGCTGCATTTAGGGACATGATTTGGTGGTGCACTTGGCAGTGTTAATGGCTGGACTCAATGATATTAAAGGTGATTCCCTAAATCATTGTGTGATTCTGCCTGAGCTTCTGCATTGCAGGTGGCTGCATCCAGCTTGTGGCTCAGAGGGAAGGACTTTGCCTTTCCCAGGCCAGTAATTCTTACATCTTGGGGGAATATGGGGTTCACAGCATGGCACACTCTGCTTTCTGCCCAAGGAAAAGAGAAGCCAGATTTGTGGAGCATAGTTTATGGGAGGTTTCTGCCACAAGGCTCAAGCCTCACACGTGAGACAGAGGTGAAGGCTCTGGGTTGGGTTGCTCACAGTTTGCCTGCTGTTCTATGCTTGGAGAAACTTGATGTTTCTGGTCCAGCAAAAGAATCAGAGCTGCTCTATAACTATCAAGAAAATTATTGGTGAAGCGTTGTCTGACACTTCATCCATCCAAGAGGGGTCAGCTGCAGCTATAGTAAGAAAAGCATCTACTAATAGTGAAGAAAGTAAAAAAAAACCTAGGCAATGAGTTTGTACAGAAAAAAGAAGAAAAATGTCTTTCTAGCTCAAGTTTCTTGCAGGTTGAGTGGTGAAGAATGTATTTATAAACCACAGATTTTTCGCTCCTTTGGAGAATTAATCCCTCCCTACCAGGAAATTGCCAGCAGGTTCAAGCAGCAGATGCCCAAGCCAGCCGTGAACACAGCAACTTATCAGCAGCCTTCACTATAAGGCACAAATCTGAGTGGGAAAACTGAGCAGCTGCCAAGGAAAACAGCCCGAAGGAAGGGGGAACACACGGATGTTCACAACACCTGAATCACGGGCTTGAGAAGCAAAACTGCTTCTAAGCTTTTTGTTTTCTAATTTCAGGAACAGATTTATGAAGGGGGCTAACAGAGTCCTCAGCCCTAAAGGTACTGGATGTAAAACACGTTTATTCTTGCGTCACAACTATGTAGCAACATGGTCTTCTTAAATACTTATCAGACTTCCTTTTCTCACCATGGCTTTTTCTTTCTTTCCATCTTCAGTCTTGAAGAAGAATTCCATCTTTATTCTATGAGTTTCTTCACCTCTGCTCATGTTTTTTCTAATTTGTTTTTTCTTTCTTCTTTTTATTTTTTTTACTAGACTATATTACAGAGTTTTACCACTCCATTTCAGTAATTCTCTTCCAATTGCCTTAAGAGCTCTTGCTATAGTTTCATATATATTTTATCACAAAATATATATGCCCCTCATATATAGATGAGGGGCATATATGTCTGTAAATACACCACTTTGAATTGAAAATGCAATCACGAACAAAATTATATTTATGAAGATTTTTCTCTTTCTAGTAAATCTCAATTTTTTTTTTTTTTAATGGAAATGAAGCATCTTCAGATGAACTCGTATTTCTTTCAGTGGGATGCACTGAACTTCCAGAAAACTGTGGTTTGGTTGGCTCCTTAATCTTTGTGCCAAGTTTTCCTGTCATGCTTCCCTCTCTAAAGAAGTCTGTTCAGACTGAATATACTAAAAGCAAGGTTGTGCCCCTATTTTATGGTACATATAGATATTGGGAAAATGGTGTTTTCAATAACACCATTCAAAGGAGTCTCTAGAATACAATATTTGGATTTGCCATAATCTGTTAAAATATTTTTCATCAGTATTAAAATTTTATGAAAGCTTCCTTTGCATCTCCTTTCACATCCACACTTCTCCTTAGTGTTGTATTTGCCATTTAATTTCTCAGTTTTTCCTGAACAAGTCGTGCCAAAAGAAACATGGAAACCTTCCAGTCAAGGGAGAATGGCATGAAAAGGCTAATAGGTAGGCTGGCAAATCTGCTGCTGTATCAGTGATAAGCTGAAGGCACCATACAGCCTTGGGAATGTCAGGAGATGCTCACTGGGAGGTGCTCCTGGGCAGAGCTACATGAAGGTGGTGCTAAAATGCTAAAAGAAATGTAGCCTCCCTTCTTTCTGTTGTGCCCCTTGGTCCAAAACACGAGCCTCTTGTTGTATAACATGGTTGTGGTGTGCGTGAAGTTTGTTTTCAGTCTTCCTTGAAGACACATCTCTGTGGAATAAATTGTTTTATCTTCAGATCCTCAGTTCTGTTTGAGAACTTGCTAGGCTTATCTTTTAATGTACTTGAATACAATATATTTCAATATAAAAATACAGCTACAGTCTTTTGTAGTCTGTGATTTTATTCATAAGTCTTATTTACATCTTATGGACCAAGCAGCTCTTTATTTTTGACCTTTTACCATGAATTACTTTGATTCAGCCAGACTTCTATGTGTGTAACAAGCAAATAAACAAACAAACAAAAAAATCAGGCCATTCCTTCACAAACAGAACAGCTCATAATTCCAGGGGACAGGTGGTGCTGCTGCTATAAATGTCTGCAACACACAAAGGAATACTCCTTACCTTTGCCATTATTACCAAAACAATTGCCTCCTATGTTAGAATAGTTAACAAGCCTGCTGGAAGGTGTTAGCTTTGATTACAGTGTGACATGACTGATCTATTGTGACAGCAGCTAAAACTAAATGTCCAATTAACCTTCAAAGTCAGTCTGTGGCTCAGCAGTATTTGTTTTTTCACTCTGCAGAGAGCCTTTTCACATCTCTCACACATTGTAATGTGCTGCTGGGCGTCCAACTTCATAAAAGCTACTCCAGACTAACGTGACTGATCAGCAAGATCCCTTGTCATCTGTGCTAGGGCTGAGGCCTCCTTATCCATTCTTAATTGATCAAGGAGTGTTGGCTTGTCTGTGAACTTGAGAATTGTCCTGGTTTTTATTGGAGTTCTTATAACAACAAGCCATCAGGCTTTAACCTGACTGGGTGAGGTCTGCTGTCTTTGGCACAGTGGGTGATCCAAAGGATGTGCTGTCTTCACATTACGTAGAAGTGTCCCATAACCAAGCCCCATGGGATCAGACTTCTCTTTGAACACATCCTAGATCATGCCATTATGCAAAATCAAAGATGTTTTGGCCCCAAAAAGCAATCTTGGTGATGAGTTTGTATGGCAACTATCTGCAGTGCTTCCATCTCCAGGTGATAACAAATCCTGTCTTGCTAGGCGAGGTCCTGATCCCCAGAGTATGTCCTCTGAGATAATAAAACCCTTGCAAAAGATTTCTATCTAAAAGGACACTCCTCTGTTCGAGGCAGAGATTTTTAGAGGGAAAATAACATTTTGGAAGAGATTTCTTTTTTCCACCACAGGTTTTATTTAATAAAGTACTACAGAGAATTGAGAAATGGATCATATAACAGCTCTGGATAAATCTTTTCCAGCTGGAGTCATCAACAGGTCAGTATGCTGTACATCCACTCTCCACTTTCATACACAGTCAGAAGAAGACTTTGCCAAGGACAACCAAATTCAACATATTTCATTCAGTCACCAGATGCTGGACATCAGCCTTTTAGAAGTGACTGAAAGCGATTGAGCAGTCAAGGCTGCGAAGCTTTAATTTGACAGGTTTTGATGTAAGATGTGTCCTGAAGGAAGTTCAAATGCCCTGGTGCTTTGTGTTCATAAAGAAGCATTTTGGCGTGGCACCATGGTTAGAATTTTCACCATGTTTAGAAGGATACAGACAAGTGTATTGGGAAACAGCATAATAGCATTATGGTCTGTCTGCAGTGGTGATTTACCTATTAACACTGCAAAACACTGACATCGCCTTTTTTGAACTTTGGGGAAGAAATCCGTAGAACCAAGTACATCTTGTCAGAAGAGCATCCTGATTTCCAGCTGCTTTTACACTTTTTTCCTGGTTATGGTCTATTTTGTCAAGAGCAAGCTCAGAAAAGCAAAGCTGATCAACAGCTTGCTAAATCACCTCTATCGTTCAGTCTATTTTAATTCATACACTGGCACTGCACACCCACATTTACACTTTGAAGAATCTGTTCTCATATTCTGGATGACAGAAAGATACTCCAGAGGTTGCAAAAAGGAAAGAGCTGAGGGAGCTCATTTCTCCTGTGGCTTAAGTACAAGATTCAATCATCAGTTTTAGACTCTTTTTCATTAACATTCTAAATTGTGTAGCCTTGCATATTAGAGATTATTTTTCATCTGAACCTCCTAACAAAAATACTATTTTTTAATTGTAATCCTGCATGAATATGCCTAAATTGCTGTCAGTACCCTCCTTCTTAAAAATTCCAGCTATATTTGTTAATGGTCTTGATGCTTCTCTCGAAGAACCATGGTACCAGGGGTTTCCTCTCACTGTCCCTGGTATTTCTGACATTCAAAGTGATTTCTTGTGCTGTCTGTTTCTAACAGCTTGCTCCAAAGCTTGTTCATGCCTTCACTAGAGACACAGGTACCAGACAATGAGATCAGGTAAACATAAGTGGAAAAAAATAAATGTACCCTGCCATAAAAAGGTCTGAGATGGTGTCAGCCACTTCTGAAGCATTATTCTATTGAATTCTGGCATCCTGAGGGGTTTAGGTCCTTAAAGTCATGTCCAACAGTGGGACTATTCCTTCCACCTTCTGCATAAACACATGTTGATGTATAAGGGATTAACCCACTAAAAATTTGATGGGAGAAGAGGCAACTGTAACCAGACTTTCTTAGACTTCAGTGGGAAATTCTTATTGTTTAAGAGTCATGATGGCATCATGGAAATGTTGCTGAAATAAATGTAAATTATTCCATCTTCTGCCATGAGGATCATCTTTGTCCCCTACTGTCACACTATGGACTTTCAATACTGTAAAGACAGGCTCTTACCAGAGTCTAAGCCAGCACCAGGGTCACATAAACACAAGATTGGTCTTATTTATGAAGTTTCAAACCCAAAAAACCAGTTGAATCTGTAAGTTTATGTTCTGGATGTTAAAAGATCTCCACATGGAGCAGAAAAATCATTATTTTCTGTAACTATAAGTACTGCTAACATTATTTCAATCATCCAGCTGCTACCCCATAATTGTTTATTGACTCCCATAATTTAATCCTCCCAAGGTACACCTGCTCTAGCATTACCTGAACTTCTTGCATGTTTAAATTGAAAATCGTATAAATTCCTGCACAGATAGTGAAAAAGATAAGGAGGGTTACTTGTGAGGAAGAATTTTGTAAATGACTGTTCCTTACTGTAAGAAGTAACCCTTCTACCTCAAATAAAGGTATTTATGTGCACCATCTCATTATGATGCACAGCCAGTAAATCTGATTAATAAAGAGAAAACAAACTAAAAACTCAAGCTCTTTTCTCCCAGGTTTGTGAATATTTCAAAAACTCCTCCTTCCCACTTCCCCATTTACCTGTGGATGAATAATGACCTCGCTTGGTATTTATTTGTTTCTCATAATTATCACTGGTGTGGTTTTAGCCCCAAAACCTTTGCTTCCTTTCCATTACCGACTTCCTTTGCTTTTTTCCAAAGAAGCCAAAAAAGGACAGGTAATGAACAGAGAATGCAAATTTGGTGCAAATTCGAATCACAAGCCTGCATTTCCATTACTGCCCATCAGTTGTTTGGATATAAGCAGTAAGGAAAGTCTGTGCTCCTGTAAGGTAGCAGCAAATGACACGTGAGATGGTGGCCCATAAAGGTGCTTGTGAACATGATTGTTTATTGCTCACAGACCACTTCATGCTAAATAACTTCAGGTGTCACTGCCACCTCTCCCCTGCTCTGCAGTTATTTCTGTCACCTTTTAAGGTCAGTTTAGAAGAACCCCATTCAGCATAGACTAGGCATGCCAATCACGATGAGAAATATATTGTAGCTGTGCCTACATCTTTTTTTGGTTTTAAATACGTATAATTTAACTGCCTTTAGCAAATACCACACCCCGTGGCTTCAATTTCCTCCAGTGTTCCAGTTTCTAAATTCAACAGTGTGGGAGACCCTGCTGGTCCACTCACTTCTAAACCAGCTGCAAATGTGGAAAACAGAGCGGGTTTCAAACTTTACTTCATTCCATGTATTCAGGTGCAACCCTTTCCTGGACCCTCTGAAACTATACAGGACACCAAATGAGGGAATGGGGAGACGTGGAGAGATGAGGTCTAATTGTGATGTTCAACCAACAATTAATCCTCTCTTATAAATTTTCAGTTATGTAGGAGACATTGCTACTTTAAGACAAAAAATAATAAACTTGACAGCTCTTGCTCACTCCTCTCACAGGAGGTTGCTTGGCAACCCCGGAATGTGGGAAAGGGGAAGCTGTGGGAGTCAGGCATGGGAAGGGAGTGGGTCTGGCACTCCTCTGGATGCTGAGGAAGCCCGTGGAGGATCCACACTAGTGTAGATGGTGAGCATAAGACCCACCCTATGGCTCCTTTAAAGACCCATGGGACAATTTGTCTTTCTAGCCAAGGTCAAGGGCAGTGCCTTGGGCAGCAGAAGCAAGGTTAATGGATTAAGAGACTGCCTGCTTAAGAGGGAAAAAGAGAGTTCAGTGAAGGCAGCTGCTTCCCTGAGACACATTTGTGTGTGGTGGTGTGGCTGTGTAGGAGAAACTGAAGGAGAGTTAACCCTTGCCTTCTGACAGTCCAAGTTCAAGTACTGCCCACTGCTCTCTTGTTTCCTCTGCTGTGTCTGTGGGCTCTGAGATCCTTCCTTCCTCAGGTCCTGAACATAGCAACACTACATATCCACTCATAGGTCAAGTCATCCATCCCAGAGAAAGCTGCTTCTCAGAGTACTCCAAAGCCTTCTTTTCAATCCTGTCACATTGCTGGTGGTCTTGGCATTGAAAAAAGGAATGAAAGAGCACATCTAGCATTACTGCAATGCAGATCCATACTCATAAATTTTGCTCTGAGATCTTGTCAGTCCCATGATAAATTTTTAGTGTTTGGGGTGCTTCTGAACAGGGCTCAGTGTGTGTCCAGAGAGCAAACCCAAGGAACCTTGTGCTGTGGTACTGCCACAGTTTCAGTACCACTGGTTTTGCAGGAGGGTATGAGAAGCTGCCAGTGTGCGTGTGGCTGCTGGTGCACAGCAGCAAGGAGGGAAACAGCTGCTGTAATCCACCCCGGACTGCTCCACAGTGTGAGGAGCTGGAAATGCATACATGATCAGAGATGGTGCTTCAAGTGAGGGGGAAATTCAGCTTCTAGCTGGGAAACAGTGGCTTTTTCAAACACACTGGCATAACCATGCCCAACATATCTGTCATATTTATAATTTGTCTCTCCCCTCTTATAAAACCAATCTGTATTTTCAGGCCAATCCCTGTTTTCCCCACCAAATCTTGACTTTCTATGAGGTGCCATAAAGCATTGAAATGATTCTCAGGTACTATAGTGCATGAAGGATGGGTCCCACTGTGCTGCTGCTCAAAGAACAATGCATCACCTGTCTTAGCTGAGATAAGATAGATTATAACATAGATACCCCTTTCCTCTGCACATATCTTTAGTGCTGCTGACAGCACTGCATCACACAGAGGAGATAATGTCTACCCACCTGTAGCAACAGGCTTTTGTCCTTGACCTTTTAGAATCATGTATCTCACCCTCTGCATGTCAAAATGTCAGGCAAACAGGGTGAGCCTTGTGCTCCCAAGGCACTCCATACACAGGAGCTGATGTGCATCTCAGCTTGGGCAGAGTGAGGTACTAAACCACACTCGGTGCCAAAGTCTCAATCAGCCCATGCCTCAGGTGGGTGCTCACATCTTTTTGGCAAGGCAGATGCTGTTTGCTCCATGCTTCAGTAGCACTAAGGGGTTGACAATCAAACACAGAACTCTGCAGGAGAAAGCCAAAGAGAGCAGGATGATGGCCACAGGGTGTGTAGTTGCCATCCTCTGTGGGAGATCAGAACTGCCTCACTTCTAGGTATAAATGTTACCAGGCGCCTGCTTGGTAACTTGGATCATGGTATGGTTTCAGTCCTTCAAATTCTGATGGACCACCCAAAAGCTGATGCATATGAATAATACTTGCCCTAGCTGGTATGATCAGTATGACTGCAAACAGCCCTGATTCCCCTTCTTATGGTCTTCTTTATAGAGTTTTCTTTATGGAGTCTTCTTTGTGGAGTTTTCCTCCACTGCTGAATTGTAGAAGTCTTCAAGAACTCATAAGATACTTTGCCCTGTCTCTAGTTCAGTTCCACATAAACAAATTACTGCAAACCAGTTTTTCTCTTTTTTTTCCCCACTAAATTTTGTCACCAATCATTTAACATCAGAAAGCTGATTTCAGATGTAGTTTACCTAGTCTATCCTAATAGCAGCCAGCCAAATTCTTGGAAACATTGGTGATCATGGGACTTGCAATGCCTCTCCTGGCTTTAGCGGATTTCTTATGCTTAGAAATTTACAAAACCATTGCAGATGTTACTTTTTTTTCCATGTGCCTCCTAAAGGTTATTCCAAACATCTTGCTGAAATAACTTCTTTTTATAAAACTGCTTAAGATCATTTTCAATGTCTCTGTTACCCCAGAGTACTCACTATAATCAGCTATTAAAAGCATTTCTTTCCGCCTTCTCCAAATCTACCTTCTTCCTACATGTTTTCACCATTCAGTAATCCCAGCTGGTTCACATACATGGAAAACCCATTTGTAGTAATTAGACAAAATTACTTACACCTGCTCAGCAACGCACTGCATTTTTATCTGCAGTAAGTGACATTTTCCCCAAAGAGTACATTTTAAACGAAAAAGGGTTCCGAGATGTTTTCTTCTCCTTGCCCTCTTCTCATTCTGTCCCAGTTCCACTTATTTTTTGTGGCCTTTTAGCAGGAGTTATTTTTTTAGAACTAAATCCAGGAGAGTGCTGAGCTGACAGGTCCCCAGCTTTCGTGTGAGCACACGTCTGTTAAAGTGAGTTTAATGATGAGTGTGGGAGGCACCAGATATGGCAGGGGACAAGGCACAATTTCAGCCTTTTCAGCCTTTCAGCAACTGCACACTTTGAACAGCTGTGTCCTTCAGCACTAACAGCCCAAACTGGGCAAGCAGGAGTCCTCTTCTGCATGGATAGGGTATATTTCCTCAGCACTAAAGGTATTTTTTTGGAGCACTAGAAGTTGAAGGGTGTTTAAGCAATATAAGACCTGAAGTTGCAGGTAGCAAAAAACTTAGAAATCAAATAATATAATAAACCAAGTTTCACAGATATAGCAGCTAGAATCAAACCATACACAGCCCACTAAATGTTTAGATAAATTTAATAGCCACTAAATTTTTCACTGGAAATTATCAGTTTTCATTAAATCCCTTGGCAGCTTCCAGAAGAATGATGCTCACATAGACCCTTTTAAAATAGGAGCTGAACATATTGTAAACTTTAATGTATTTTTCCCCACAACAACTACTACTAAGTCAGGAAATACTTCTAGCCCCGTTTCATAGATGATGAAATTCGCAGAGCAATTCCTCCTTTTGTCTAAGGTCATATAAGTAACTGGATGCCAAGACAGTAACTAAACTTGGCTCTGTCATATCTCAGTCTCCCAACATAACCACTGGATTAGTCAGTGGCTGATTTGAATCTATTTTCAACCATTCCTTTTTAAATAGGCAAGGCAGCATCTCTGCAGTATGTCTCCACTGGACTGTGCACAATAAAATCCCCAGCATGTCATGTAATAAATGTCCATAGAAACACTTTCCATCTCTTCCTTTCCTTTCCTGGTAACTTGTTACAACTCTCCCTATCCCAAGCCAGGAGAATAGGCATGGAAAAGCTGCACACGTTCAGTCCTAGGCAGAAAATGAACGTATTTCTGCCCCGACTTTGCATTTCTCACTGTGTCTGCATCATAACCAAATGCTGCTGGCATCAGATATGGCAGGACTTTGTGCCCAGGTTGTCAAGGGCAACACAAAAGACAGTAATCATTTAGTGTTTTGTCTCTTAGCCTCTCTCCCATTTCTATCTAAAACCACAAATAAACAAAACCCCAAACCCATTCTCTAATTAAAAATAACAGAAAGGTATGAGGTTTGTCCAATTTTAATTTACTATTGAAAAACACATAGTGCATTTTGTCCACATTCCCACTAATGTGTATGTCTCTGTTTTCTCTGTCAGGGTTTGATCCATCTCTTTTGTATGCTGTTATAAATGAATCAGAGCACAATTTGCTGACTAATCTGCTCCAGAAAATGACAATCTGGAGACCAGCACAGAGCAAGTGCCAGGAGATGCCTTTTGGAGCCAACATAAGACTATTGCAGGCTACAGCAGAAGGCTTTTCGAAAAGGCTGGTAATGATTTTCTTTCAAAGCCAGGCCAGCAAGTCCTACAGACAGACCAGATTTTTTCAGAGATTTAAAGGACCTGATCTTCTGATAATAGTCATAATAATTTTGGGACCTTTCTGGTAGAGTGTGTGAACTTGTTATTGACTTTGCTAGGAAATAATGAGCCTTTTTTAGCTCATCTGAGAAATTTGCTTATAATACCTTTTTCTATCATTTTTTTGTGTTACTTTAGCAGATTTGGTGTTTCCCCACAGAGGTGATAGGTGCTATAGAGACAAAGTACATGCCGTAAGCATTCGGTACAAAAAACCAATTACAACTCTGTAATATAATCAGCAATAAGGTCCTTAATTATTGTTATTGAACCTTGCAGCTGTAATAGGTTTTCTTTTATTTTTTGAATTTCCTTCAACAGTTTCAAAGTTTTCCTTTGGTATTTCTTTTCTATGTAGTGTCTAACAACAAATAATTACAAAACTCTTATTCTGACTGCCAAAAAAAAAAAATCCTGAGATATTATACCCAGAAAAAGGGAAATATAAGGAACCTAAAAATTAATTTTCAAATATTAGGTTCTCTTGGCACAAACATGACTTGGAAATAGAAGTCAAGTTACTGTGGTGTTGTTTTTGAGTGCTGAATTTGTTTTTATTTGTGCTTGAATTTGTTTATGTTGCTTTTGGGCTCTTCCAGTTAACGCCTCTGAGAGCTGAACTGGCATACTCCATATTTAAAAGAAATGCAATAAAAACAATTTAGCATCCTTCCCCTGTGTCTGAATTTGCTACTTCCTACTCATATGAGTGAATAAATTGTTTATATATTTATATTTATATGCACATATACATACATGGTGGGGGTTTCTGCTGGGAGCTATTGGGTTGTTGTGCTCCAACAATGGATATTTTATCACGGAAAAAAAATTGTACACAATATTCAGGAGCAATATTTTAGAGGAACAGCTCAAAAAATAGCTTCAAGAGGGAACATCAGTAAATAATAGACACAATTGTCCCTACTTGACCCGTGCCCTCTCCTTCAGTTGGATGTGGGTCTTGGTCAGACAGTCCAGGTGTACAGGGCAATTCCCATCACTAAGGACTTTCTTTAAATTATGTACCACACATCCTCAGGACTGTTCTTAGGTCCCCATGGACCAGCAAGTAGTACTTTTTTACTACTATTAAGAATTTAGCTAGGTTCAAAAGATTTAACCAGAATTTCTGTCTTTTCTATCAGCTCCTGGCCTGAAGCCAGGGAATCACTGCCACCACTGTGTTTCATGAAATAGGGGCACGGGGATTTGCTGTCAAAAACTGGGACAAAAGACGCATCTTATGGCTTAATAAAATAGCCAGTGGACTGGGAAATGTTTCTGGCTGTTTATACCAGTAATGATTGCACACGATGCAGTTGATGGTTTATGTTTTGCTATCGCCAGTAATGTCTGCAGCACCATGTTAATTGTTTCTGTTCCAAGGAGTGGAAGCATAGCTGAGGCTGGCCCATGTGGGGAAAGCAGCTCCAGCGGTCTGAACCCACAGCACTGGCAGCTTTCAGACCCTGTCAGCTGAGGCAACCACGCCACAGCAGTTACTGTACAACCCTTTTCTCAGCACGTGTCTGTTTTAAAGAATTTATACTGACAGAATTCACATACACCTTTTAATTATAGGAACTTCAGCTCACAAGATCAGTCCAGGTGATGATAAGTATATTTACACAGTAAAGCCAGGCTGAAGAAACCAAACCAGTCTGCACAGAATCATATTAATAAGCTAACCCTGTGCATGTGTGTATTCCAGAATACATATTTCTTCCTAAAGGAGGATATTATGGGATTTATTACATTACTGATAGCGTTTCATTATATTTTCTGAAGAAAAAGGAGTATGTTCCTCTATGGTTGAGGAAAATCTAAATGGGGAGCGGAGAAACTATGAAAGGACTAAAGCAAAACATTCAGTGGTTTAGCCTTGCTGGTTAATTTATTTTGTGATGAAAATTTCTTAATAAAAAAGAAGTTGAAAATATCTATGGATTCTTTAGAAAGCTCAGTGTCCAGGTGAGACGAGAACAGCTGAGAACAGCACACCAAAACTTTAAGAGCCTGTAGTCACCCTGTCTCCTGTGTGCTGCTGAATGTACCCTTTTATTGTACCTGGCAGTGTGATCTGGCACTGCATTCCCAGCACTGTGTTCAACCAAACACTGATATTGTGATGTCTGTCTCATGAGAATAACTCACACAAAATTAAATACCTTTGGTGTCACCCCTCTCCACATGGTATTAAGACACTGAGAATGATAACAGTGGTAGAAAAGAAGCTGTGAACCAATTTACTTTTCTGCTTCATTTCTTACAATCACACGAGTCTACATGCAATCAAGTATGTAATAATGTATCACACACGTGAGCCTAAAAATATTCCATAAATTACACATAAATAAATGAAATAAACCAGTGCCGGGAGCGGGTGGAGAGAGAAGTAAAGAGAACATGAAGCAAGAAAAAGAAATCACCTTGGATCTCCTCAGAGCCAGTGTCAATGAAAATGAAAATGTGACCTTTGCTGGAAGATACAATAAAGGCTGAAGGAATCAGAGTGCCAAATCAAGTGCCTTTGAGCAAGAATGGGGCGAGCCAGGGTTACTGTGCTGTGCTTATGCCAGTCTGCTTCCAGGGAATTGTTCCTCCTCTTCCACCACCTCTCAGTCACACACTGAAACTGCAGACACATTCCCATTGTTTGGGACATGGCAGAGGAATTATTATCTGCATGTTCTTATAAAAAACTAAAGCCATTTTCAGTGGTGTATCACCTTCCCTTGTGTTTCAAAGAAAATCCCTTCTAAATGAAGATACTGCTTAATAGATTGAATGATGGGGCTGGTGAAGCATCTAGCAGTGTGGTAAACTGCCTCATCAGCTCTAACAAATTCAAGACAATATCTAGATGACATTTTTGTGTGATGGATGCATAAAGGTTGTTTTCAATCCTGCACCTAGTAAAACCTCCCAGATGTTCTAGCCTCACTGCTTTTTTTTAAAGTTAATAAAATTGTGAAGAGAGTGTAGGAAATAATTCCAAAGATTAATGAGAAATCTTGTGGGCAGACAGTCAATGGGAACAACCTATTTAGTTTGTGAAATATATGATGGAGAGGCACCTTTTTTACAATAAGTGAACAATTTTGTCAGAAGAAAATACCAGATAATAAAAAGCTCTTTGTCCTGGTGAAGAACAGCTAATAGCTGCAAACACATTCAGTGGGAATCAAGGTCCAAATATTTATCACTGATGGTGGTAAAACACTGGAATAACTGTAAAAGCACCCGGAGGTTTTCCATTTCCAGATGACTTCAGCAGTGTGGTTGCTGCTGCCAAGGACTGGCTTTAACAGCCTGTCACAAGTTCTGGTAGCATGGGTGAGATGTGTTAAAACTTCCGTGGTCATACTGTATGAGCTAATGGTCCCTCCCGGCTTCAGAGTCTATCAGCCTATTAATTAGCAGCTAATTAGCAGCTGGTAGCAATAATAGGCTATTATCTTGTAGCAAATCAGCCAGTGGAGGAACAAGTAATACACACACTGGCACATTATATGACTAACACTCATTTTTAACAGTCTTCTGCTATTTAGAATGAATTTACATAAATCCTGTGAGATGTACAGATGAATAAACAGATTTAGCCACATAGCAGAGTTATCCTAACCTTAGGGACCTCCTCTGCCCTTGCTTTGTCTTCAAGTTCTAACACAGACATGAAGGAAAAAAGCTGTGCATAGTCTTTCCATTAGAGAGTTTTGGTTGGTTTTTTTTGAGACACAAAATCCATTTTAGTAGTTTAAAATTAATAATCATGAGAGTGTGCGGGCCATACAGAAATTTACATTTAAACAAACATTTTAATTTTGCTGTGCTATTTTTTGTAACCTGAAACAATTCTATGTGTATTGTAACTTTAAAAACTAGGCTAAAGTTTTGCCTTTCCAAGTTTTCCTTGTAAACATTAACAAAAATACCTTTTTAAGTTTTCTCAAAATTCTTTGGGGGAGGGCACCATATTGTTCACCCACACCTGATAACACTTTCTCCCTGTTTGCTTTCTTTAATTAAAGTTAGCTTCTTGATACATCCTGTCAATTGTCATCCTGGAAATCTAGGAACTGAGCCAGGACAAGAAAACTTGTCTTAGGTTGTTCCCAAAATCTACATTCTATACTCTTTCCTTTGTCAAAAGGAAAATAGAAACTTCTCAAAAGAGTCACCCTGAAAACCCATGCTGGGTTAGGCTCTGGACAATAAAACAGATAAATATTATCCTTGTGAGAGTAGCCTTTATGAATGCCTACATTAACAGTCACTTCTCCCATCTGTGGAAAGCAGCATGAATATTTCCCTCACTGGCAGGAGTAACTCCTCACTCATTAACAGACTGTAAGGCAGATGTCCTCCAGAAGCATCAAATTAAATCCACAGTACTGATGTACATTCATTAGCCCTCAGATTTTTATTTTTTTAATTCTTCATTTATAGTCTAAATATTCCCACCACAAAAGCTGGGATTTGTATACACAATAGCCCTGAATTTTGTGCATGGACCAAGCCAGACACATTGATGTACTTTTGTCATCTGTTTTCTACAACAACCTTTGTCTATATGAAAAAGGAAAGAAACAATGAAAAGATAAGAAACAAAAGTCATTTGTTCTGGGTCCTGGACCTATTGCTTTCTTATAGATATTACAGATAGTACACCTTTGTAATCCTCCTGTTAGTATGAAGAGGAAGAGTGAAAAATAAAAGAAAATCCATTACAGAGGCCACTGAGAGACTTATAAAGGGATTAAAACACAATAGGAAAAGTCCTGAGCACAAGGAGGGTGGCCTCAGGCCATACAAGATCTCTGACCCACAGCAGTAGTGACAAGGCAGTAATAAAACCTCCTTGGTGGGAAGTGCTTTGATCTCTCATATCGTTACCTGGGAGATGTGGTAGAAGTTTATTGCTTTCTCCCATGTAGTCTGACATACTTAAGACAATACCAAAGAATCAGCAGAAAGTTATTGAGTGCATATTCTGCATCATTAATGTGCCTTTCCTCAGAATATTTTGTCTCTCCTCTGACTTCAAACTTGTGAGTTCTAGGAAGCTCCACCATCTCCAAGGTTAGACCAAACAGGTTTAGACATTCTGGTGATTTTTTGGCTGCTTGTACAGATTTCTCAGCTCCTTCCAAGTACATAAGACAGCAAAGAGAATAGGTAGTTGCTTTAGTTGTGTGATCTGTCTGGTAGGTGTTTTACTGGATTTGTCCGATAGACATACCCATAATGAAGACTTTGATTTCTTCTTTGTTGTCTGAAAAGAAAAAAACAAAACATGAACAACCACAATGCATAGTCTTTCATTAATCCATATTCCACTCAGATGTGGAAGGTTCTAATTAAAGGCTGCAGGCAGTCCTGTCTGTCTCCCTCTCAATGCTCCTACTGAGCCTGATGTTTTGCGTCTCATAGTGAGAGAGTGAAGGTGAAGTGTGGGAGGAAAAAAGGCAGGGTAGAATGAGGTGTTTAATTTCTCTTAGATAAGGACTGAATAAAGGAAAAGAGAATATTTCAAAAACAAAAGAGATGGAAGAAATGAAGAGAGAAATGAAAAGGGAAACATGAAGTGACAGTAAAGAAGTAAATGTATTATTACTGCACCTCCATTTTTAGTACGTGTAGTTGCCATCATCAGAGTGATTTAAAACCAGATTTCTAACTTTAGCTAAGAAAGATTGCCTTGCACTGTTGTTAATACCAATAGAGTTCAGTTTAAGTTGTGCTGAAAAATAGTGTGAGGGGAATATAAAGAGTGAAATTCTGAAAAAAACCCACAACACACATTGAAGCCTCACAAAATTAATTGCTGCACAGCATGAAAATCTTGGGCTAGAATATCTAGGAGATAGACTGGAGAGATACCAAATTTGTGAACACAATTACTCCAGGGTGAAAATGTCAGAGCCTATTGCACTAAAATAAAAATTCCATTGGTTATGACAAATAACCACCAATTGAATCAGAAATATTCTATTATCCTACTGTATAAACATTACATTCATTTCATCACTTGAATGTATAATCACTGCTCATGTTTACATAGCTTGTGTTGGGCAGAATGTGATTTTTTTTTTTTTCCCAAAATATAAAGCACTACAGACTTATTAAATCCTAGCTATAAACCCTTTCTTGAGGAATAAGAACAAGCTGCTTTGAAAGGCTGAAATGGCTGTTGGCTCAGCCGAAGTGATTTGTAGGGAGCGAGGGAACATGCACAGAATGTGGTATTGCTCAGAGAGCAGCACCTGCCTCTGCAGCTGAGCCAGGGCTGAGTGCTGGGGAGCTGTAGATCACACCCCGGGGAGGGCTGGCCAGCTCCAGGCAGACTCTGCTGCTTCCTCCCGAAATTTCAGTGGTCAGCTCTACCTGAGCCACGGCCTTGCTGCCTGTTCATGAGTCACCATTTCCCTGGGAGGGTGAACAGCCATTTCTATTTGTGCAAGACTTCATTAATCCCAGAGAAGACATCATTTTGATTATTTGTTGTTGCAGCAGTGGCTGGTGGCTGGGAGCTGAGGAGGTTGCTATTTCAAAGTAGGCAACATAAACTTGTACAGTGAGAGAGAAGGTCAGCACTATTTCTGCCTCTTTCCCAATAACCAGGACAGCCTACGCTTTGGGTGGCATGACAGGGAACAGGCCATTTTCTGGCTTTCAATCATATTATAATTTCATCTGACTCTGATTCACTCCTCTTCTTGTAATGCAAAAGGTAGTAAAGGAAACAAGAAGAGCTATTCCCAAGGTCAAACTATAAATCCATGACAGACTTTGGAATAGCTAGCAGCCTCCAGCCTGTTGATTTGTGCTCACAAAGCAAGACTGTGCAGGACATTTATATTTTCCTTTCATCATGAGCTTCCTAGAATATTCAGTTTCCTGCCCTTGCAGTGTTGTATATCATAACAAAGAGACCTTCTGTGGTTACTGTCAATTTTGTCAAGCATCAACAGCTGTCTGAGCACACATGGATTACCATGATTGAGTGATCTCTGTCAGGAGTGTGGTAGAGGCTACATCTCTGGCATTGAGATACAAGTTCTTTTCCCCCTACTTAGTGTTCTTTCTGTAGACTTTACAATTAAAAAGTCAAAACAGAGAGATGGACAAGGAGATCATTTATCCAATTACCTTACATTCTAAAGCCTCATTATTATGTACAATATAAATTGAGATTGCTAATATAATTTAATATTCAAGTGGTTTTGCCTTAGGAATATATTTCCTTTGATCATGGCAAGTTATGCACCTTTACATGAACATTTGCACTAAAATAAATCATGTAGTGCTATGTGAAAGCTATGTAAAATGCAGAGTGTCACATCAACAGGCTTTGATAAAGCCACATTTTCTTGTTATTACTGCTGGAGCATGGGGGCTGACACACCCCCATCCTCAGTCCTGTCATTTAGCTGCAGGGCTTGCTCTAAGGCCTGGTGCTCTTACCTCCAAGAAGTGATAATAATGCTAGTGGATCAGGACTTAATGAATTTGGAAGTCCTTTGGAGCCTCTTGGATAACAGAGACCACAGAAATTCAAAGTGTTGCCACAAAATCCCTTAGTGCCAGCTCCACTGGGGAGATCATCTGAAAAACCTTTTGTCCTCCCCCAGTCTGTTGTAGAGTAAGTGACTGAGCCAGAGCTTTCAAAGAGTGGATTCATCAGGTGAAAGAACTAGAGAAGGCCTTTGCAGTGAGATTGAAGAAAGGAAAGTACCCTTCTAACTCAGCAGCCTCTTCAAAGAAGGGCAAGAGTCATCTCAGACACATGGATGGGTCCCCATCCACCTGACTGGTGCAGTATCAAGAGAGAAGTACAAAATGATGAGCCAGGAAGGGCCTTTGGAAGAGGCAAATAAGAGCAGGGAGTCGGGACTAGAGACTGGTGGGGAAGGCAGAAGTGTTACAAAAGGGTTTGTAACGCTGTTAGCCACAAACTCTCTCTCCCCTAAAGACAAACAAAAAAGAAAATAGAGAAAACAGTCCCCTCTCTCAAAAACTCATGTACACCCTTGCCTTGGAGCCCCTTTCAGTCCAACTGAGGTTACCTGGCTGTTTTCTTCCAGAGGGCAGATGACTTTGCATGGGTTGTGCACCTTTTCCTGATCAGAGCACATAAACCACAACCTCCTGAGGAAACATCTTCCTGGCAAGCCATGAGCAACTCCCTTTTCCCTCCAGAAGCAGCAGGGGAAATGAGCTGTCTGCCCTGCACACAAGAAGCAGCTCATCTCCCAGCGACTGATGAAGGCAGGCAGGTCAGTGCACTGGGAAATCTCAGTTTTAAAGCTTTAAAGAGTGTTTCAGCCTTCTGAGTTGGTTTATGCCATATTATTCCCTGATCATTTACTAGGCTGTGGTATGCTCTTGCTAGAGTTATTCAACAGTATTATTAATAGATTCCTTGGGCCAGATATCACTTCAATATGTGTAAAACTTGACTAATTCACATGAAAGTAATGACAATAAAGCATCCACCTTATAGCAAATTAGCTGCAATTAGAATCAGGGCTTTTTCGTTTGTTTGTTCTCTGATGGATAGTTAAAACTTTGTGAACAGAGATAAACATTTGTAATGTACCAATAATGTTTTCCTTTTGGGTTTTTTTTTTTTTTTTTTTGCCCCCTAGAAGGCTAATACTTTGAACCCCACAGGAATACAACAATCTCCAACAGAGCGCAGTATTGCAGAGTCTAAAAGCAGACAGATCTTTAGCTGAAGCTGCAGGGGATATTTTAAACTGACAAAGGACTTGTACTCAAATGTGCCTAGGGTCCTGGGAGTAGCACAGGATCTTTACTGATCACTAAGGTAAAGGGCCTTTCATTTTGCTCCTCTCCCCTCCAGCAGCAGAGTTGTTTCTAATGATAGGCTAGAGACCCAAGGTAGAGCTTTTAGAAGCTTCTTTGGGTCAGATGCACCAAGGAGTTAAGATTTCAGAGTCCTAAGCTACCTTTTGTCACTTACTGTGAATTGCTCTTGGCTGTCCATCATATAAATAATGGCCTTATTAAACCCTTCACATGTGGAGTTTGTCACATCCTCTGTAGAACACTGTGGGTTTCTTTTGATAAACTGGAAAACAGCAACCAGAGTTGTTCTCTGTGTGCAAATCTTTCTGATGGAAAATATTCCTTACCCTCCTCTCTTCCACACCCAAATGATGGAGAATTGTCTATCACAAGGTAACTGACTTTGTAGACAAGGGGTGTTTGGTGATAATAGTTCATCTGAGCTTGCTTGCTTGGAGCCATACCGGGGGTCAGGGTGGGCTACGATGTGGGTGACAAACTGGCTGAATTGTTCAGATGGTACAACACTTTGAAGTCTAAATGACTTTTTATGTTTTTCCTCAGGTGTCATGGGACAACGATATTTCACATCTTCATTAACAACCTGCTTGACAGGAGAGAACACACCCTCAGCCAAGTCCCAGGTGATATTTCATAGGCAGGGGAGAGGGAGCTGCTGAAAGCCTGGAAGGTAGGGCTGCTGTTCACAGAGGTCATGGAAAGCTAGAAAAGTAGGCCAATGGGAATTTCAGGAGGTTAAAAGATTTCAAGTGCAAAGTCCTGCACCAGGAGATAAAACCTCCATGCAACAATATTAGCAGGGCACTGGGCTGCCCAAGGAGCAGTTCTGCAGTAAAGGGCACAGCAATGCCTGTGGGCAGCAAAATTAATATTTCTCAGCAAGGCGTCCTTATAGCAGTGAAGGCTGAGTACTGGTCTGGGATAAAAGTGGACATAAACAGCAAATCCAAGGAATTAATTTTTTCTGCTACTTGGCACTTGGCTAAGTTGGCCTCTGGAGCAGCATCTGGTTGTGGGCCACCCATGCAAATGAGACATGGACATGTTGATGCAGATCAAGGAGAGAGATGGATCTGTCAACCTGCACAAGGGGAGGCTAAGAAAAGAGCTGCCTGTTGTTTTAGGCAGGAGTTGGGCAGGCGTTCCTTTTAGCAGAAGAAACAGCCAGACTTCAGTGTGCAGAGAAGGAACAAGAGCCACAACCTGTAGAAAAAGGAATTTCAGTTTTTGAGAAAATCCACCATGGCAGTAGGCCTCAACCAGAGTGCCAAGAGTCTCTGGATTATCCTTCCATGTGGATTTTTGGAATTTAGCTAAACAACACCCCAAGCTACCTTTTCTAACTTTGAGCCTTGTTTTGAGCATGAGACATCTAAAGGGCTCTTCTAAGCTGAATTATTCAGTAAATTGATGTATTTCTGTCCTTTTCATCCAGTTTTTTAGCTCAACCAATTCAAAGCTTGCAAAGCAAAATACTGCCATGAACAGAGACAACTGCAGGAACTAATTACATAGCCAGAACACAAGCTACATTTCAAAATCAACAGATAATTAAGGCAGGTAAGTCGGAAGAAATAGTTCAACAGCATGGTCTTACCACAAAACACAATATCTTGCGTGATTAAAGGCAGGCATTTATTGTAGAGCAATCGTAAGAGTCTCTGTAGGCTGATCAGCCCTATCCTAAAATAAATGTCTAAATCAGAGGAACCTAATTCCTTTCACAGAAGAGGGAACCTTGATAGGTAGCCCCTATTTTACACTTCAGATTTAGGTAGCTCTGCAGAAGTATTACAAAGATAAATTCCACTGTAATAGCAGTAAAGTGGTTCACGAGAAAGTGAGTAAACCTACCAACTGTTGTTCCCAAACAAGCAGCGAGAAGTTCTGTCTCCTATATAGATTGCTAAAATTAAACATGGCTGAGCTGCATTCTTCTGCATTTACCCTTGATTACACCATTGATTTGATGTTGGTTGCCAAAGAAGCTTAATAATGAACTGAAGTATTTATCACCAGAATTGAGTGAAATGAGCTCACTAGCTTTCTTCCAAACCTGGTTCATAACACACAGGTTCTACTCCCTCTAATTTACATTATTTGCATTATTGGCAGCTCTCCCAACAATACTGTATTAGGCTGAGAATTGCAAGTAAGCATGTATTTGTTTTAGTATCACTTAGGCAATTATTCATTGCAAGGAAAGCTTTGCTTTCTCAGTTTAGATATGACTGTGGTTTAAAGACCCTTTCAAAAAAACACGAAGAATCTATTCCAAGTCGAACTGTGAAATTTACTACTAGGCAGAATTTCAGAGCCAGAAGCTAAGGGTTTGATTCATGAACGTAAGCCAAAAAAGGATGCCTTTATATTGAATCTGTCAAATGTATTCATGCTTGTTAACACCATATAAATCTTAGTTAATAGGTTTTCTAATTCTTGTTTCTCCTTTTTTTTTTTTTTATTTAATCCTCTGTCACACTCTGAAGCCACCACCTGTAAGGAGACAGCAAAGAAAAGTAGATCTGGGAGTTGAGAAATTACCATAAACATTCATTTATTTCACATGATCTCAGCATTCAAGGTGAGTTTGGACTGACAATTTTTCACTTGGAGTCATCCAGTGAGTTCCCTGGTTAAGATTAAGACAAGCATCTTCTAGAAAAATTTTGCCTTCATCTTTGCTACCTCCTCTCACAGTATGCCTGAGGACCTCCAGAATGACTGGTCAGAGTGGTGCCCCACAGTCAGGGCTTGATTTGGAAAGCTGCCTGAAGCTGTGCACTGATAATTAACTAAATCAGTAATTCTAACACCCCTGATTGTTTGTTTCCCTTTTGCTCCCCCCTGTACTCTCGCTCCCGTGTAAGCACAGTGTTATTTAATCAGTAACTAGTTTGCCTTGGTTTTCTTTTTATAATAGATCAGCCCTCCTGAGCAAAGCAGGGGTAACAGATGAGTGTACTAATTGGAGATGTCAGGGCATTGGGGATTTCATTAATGACTGAGAAATGGACTGAGAAACATCAAACACTTCCTCTCACCTCATCGTGTGCCTTATCTGTGGAAAAATGAAAAGCTGGTTAAGACCTTTTGTATTTTAGAACAGATTATGACTGGGTACCAAAGGAGGCATCCTGTCAGATAAAGGTACATGAAAACTAAGGTTTTTTTGTCAAACAAAACATTAGAATAGAACCAAATACAGCCCATGAGAGTGCTTTATTCTATGACTGAATTTTTCTCAGCCAAATATAACCAAAATCTCTCCAGAGAAGAAATCAACACATAAATTATCCACACAAGAATATATTTTAATTATTTAGAAACCTTTTAAAAGTCTCTTAGCATTCACATAATGCAGGCCCACAGCAGGAAGAGAGGAATACAGGATTTCCTACAACTCTGGTGAAGCAATGAACTGGGAGACAAGACATGGGTTGGTCTGTGATCTCCACTGCCATCTGACTCTCAGCAGAACAACATTCTTTTCCTAAGTCACTGCTCTTCCATCAGTGATAATAAAAACTTGATTCTCCACTCTCATCTGACTCTCAGCAGAACAACATTCTTTTCCTAAGTCACTGCTCTTCCATCAGTGATAATAAAAACTTGATTCTCCACTCTCCTTTCTATAAAATGTTTAGATGTTTGAAGAGGAAAAGCGTTGCACAAACTGGATTCTTCAAACCTTCGCTGTATAAATCAGGTTCTCTATAATATGTGCTTCATTGGAAAATAAAAACTGATTCGGTGAAACAGATTTCTTTTCTTGAAATATATCAATTGGACAAAAGTTCCCTCAAGTCATATGGAATTTCTGACAAGCAAGAATGAGAGAGATTTCATCCACCATTCCTCACTGCCAGAGCTGCTCCCTCTCATCTCAGTAATGGATTTCAGGTGGCTGCCTTGGCCATCAGCTGGCTGAGACGGGCGGGTGGGTGGCCAGAATGAAGCTCCCTTTGAACAGGGACAGGTCCTGCATGCTGCCAGCTGTGCACATTAACCTGAGTGCCTTGGCATGGTTTGTTCTCTCAGCCCCGGGCAGGAGATGAGCTCTCAACCACCTTTATTTCATCTGTACAATGCAAGGTATGGGTGAGTGTATTTCCGGGTTGAGTGCTCTCTGAAGGGTCTGCTTCTCATTGTGCCCAATTGCTGTCAATCCTTATTAATAATAGACTGTGTATTTCCACTCTGGTTTGTCCAGGAGGTTCTAAGCAGAACCAATACTCTTTTCTATCCAACATACTGAATGAACGCCTGTAAATTTAGAGATTTAATGCGAAATTTTGCCTGGGAATGGAGCTTCTATAAAGTTATGTTTTGTTTAGTTTAGTTTAGACAGCCCTGAAAATGTCATTATCGTGGACATTTCTTTGTCATCAATATGACCTAAGACTATTTATTAATTCACTATAAAATTAATTGGAAAATAAAAACCTTTTTTTTTTTTCCATAAAGGTCTGTCTAAAGTCCAGAGGAAGTTTAGCAACCAGAATTCATCTTCAAATGTTCTGTTTTGACCATTTCTATTTGAAATTGTTTCTTGGATGCTGTTTTAACACAGGGTGATGTTACAAAGAACTAGGTTGCTGTGACTCAGCAAGCAGATAAATTTGCTTTCAAGTTTAAGATAAAATTAGATTTCTTCTCAGAAAGTGACCATTCAAAAAATCGTGGGTCCCTGCTAAGAGTATTACTGGCCACTTTTTAAGAATCAGCCTTCTCTCCAGAGAACTATTAAATCTTTACCTCAATTATAAAACCTTTTCTGTCTGGGGTAACATAAGAGATTTTGTACCAAACTTTGCAGAGACAGCTCTCAGAGATTTTCATTTTTCCAAAGGGAAAATTTAGAGATTAACTAATTATTTTCTGCTATGAAATAATAAACATTTTTAAAAGGAAATGTTTTTCAACTGATAGTAAATTTCCCTGGGGAAAAATGTTAATTTCCAACTTGACTTTTTCCATGAAAAGAAGGAAATTGTAATAATACATTTGACTTCCAAAAATAAAGAAAAAACACCTATCCTTCCAAAAAGTTACAGTGTTTCATATAATTCTTTCAAAACTATACCTGTTCACTGCCTGGTTTAATGAGAAAACCAAGATTTTTTCCACAGAGGTTTTGTTACTGAACTGATTAAACCCTATTGTTAAAATTAGTTAAAATTCCCTCAGATCTAAACTGTGGAATCTTGTCACCATTGAACAATATTGTTGCTTATAGTGTTGAGGTTTTTTGCTAGCCTGTTTTCTTAGTTATGGTTCCAACTTTCACAGTTAGTTAATAATGACCATGTTAAGATTTATTGGAAAGATTAATATTTATTTTGACGAGTCTTCTATGAATATTTTTTCTCCTAATCATAACTGAAATATATAAAATATTCAACTGAGATAAAGAGAGCAGAAAAAAAGGTCACATATCATTGAACAGTCTATCACCATGGCAAATATCACAAAATAGCCTGTAATTGTGGAAAATCAAATATAAGTGAGCCCATAAAGCTAACTTCTTTCTTTCAACATGCATTCAGGGAAGGAAAAAAAAAGCCAACCAAAAGCCACATGAGCTGAAAAATATGTTAATACTGTAATTCAGCAAGGCTAAACTTTATAAGGCACATGATTAAAACTTTTAGGGAGTCTAAGCAAAGCTATGATTTTATACATACCAAATAAAAGTATGTAATAAAAACCACATAAAATAAGAAAACACTAATTTTGATACACTGGCAAGCCCATGAGTGTATCTATACAAGTTCCTTTATTAACAATTCAGGCTTCTTTTAGTAGTTCAATAATACATTATGGTTTCAGATGAAAATCATGCTGCAAAGAGAAAACAGTACTGTAAGCTGCAAAATCAATAATTTCTAACACAAATGAAGGAATTACTTTGACTTGCAGCCCTCTACACCTACCATTCTCAGGGTTAATGGTGATGGGGAGCATCTCTTCAGTATGCAAATTCCGTAAGGCTGAATGAGAGATTTGGATCCAAAAATTAAACCCCACCCCAAACTCTGCATGGTATCAGGCATTAAAGCACTGAGTTCTTCTTTTCTTTGTCTTTCATGATTCATATATAAACTCCAAAAAAGGAGAGAAAGGTCTCTACTCCTCTCTTCAGATATAACTTTATCCTAACTGTGAACTTATACTGTCCTCCTATCAAAAGGGGCTTTCTTCAAAAAAGGTGTCCCCAGCCATCTGTTCACAGGGAACATTGCCAGCTGGCAAATTTGGTTGGGTTTTGTTGCTTTAATTCATTTTCAAAAACTTCAGATTTCCAAATCTGGCAGCAGATGCAGAGTAACAAATTTGTGTCTGTCAGCCCACTATTCCCTGATGAGAGGCCTGTGAGCATGCTGATTATACATATGCAACTAATTAGGACCGTGGTTAGGATAAACTAATGGATTAATTTACCTCTGTATCCAGTTAAGTGGCAACCTCAGGAGCACACAGTGTGGCAGACACTGCCCCATGATCTCCCACTGCCCGATTCGTGCCCCCTGAGCTGGAGGGGCCAGGCTCCCCATCTCCTCGGGCACAGCTTGCCTCCTAAAAGCTGTGAAGGGGGAAAGGTGCTTCAGCAAGGAGAGGGAGGGTAAACAGCCCTCTTCTTAGGAAGGGGAGGTTGTTCAGTGTAAAGCCACTTTGCAGCTTTGTTTCCTTTTCACGAAGCGCTAAAGGCCCCTGGCACTGTTTTAATGGCCCATGTGGTTGAACATAAGCAGCAAACTTTTGAGAGAGTGTAGGAGCCAAATCTTCTTTAACAGGGACCCTTGCCTCTGTGTGCCAACTCTCTGTCACTCACAGTGATCCTTATTTCAGCCTAATGATGAGTGAGGTCCCTGCTCCAGACTGTTCCCCTCAGTGATCCACAATGGTGCTTCAGGGGCAAACTTCCTTTCAGACCGAAGGACATTCTAAGGTAGGTCAGATCAGCCACATACAAAGTGAGTCTATTCTTTGCACTGACAGGGTTCTAGAGAGACCTTCATGGGTAACTGCAGATGCAGACCCCCAACTGTTGGGTTACACCATGGATGTTACAGAAGAGCAGGCCTGAAGGCCTACAAAAGCATCTTCCTAGGCCCGGTGGTAACCATGGAAACACTTCCAGGGCACCTGAGATGGGCTAGAAAAGAGGACCATGGGTCAGTGACCTTCTTGACCAATGGCCCGGGAAGATTGTGGTTAATGACCTTATATGGTATTATTTACACCTTACCATAATAGGTAATAGGTAATATCCAGGGAATACTCCAGGTGACTGGGTGAAATCCTGGGATATGATCTTCCTGTTTATATGAGGTTATATCCTGTTTGTGCACTGGTATTTAGGTAACCTGAGCTGCACAATAAACGCCTTTGCACTTCTCCATCTGGCATGCAAAGTCCTTGCCCGGCGTGAATGCAGACCTCCAGCCTTCCTCCCTTCTCCCTTCCGTGCCACAGAACAGAAGTCCCACAGAGGAGGGACCACCATGGGAAAGAAGTCTGGAAAATAATTTTACTGAGCTCTTTAAGCCTGGCAGGCAGATCCTCAAGTGTACCTAGTAAATTTAGCACAAGGCACAGAAAGAATATTCTTTCTGTATGGCCAAGAGTGGAAAATCCAGCTCTGTTATCTTTCACATACACTCGACCATTCTCTCAACATACAGTTCTGGTAGGAAATTGAGGAATTAGATGTATATTTGTGGGTATTGTACAATGTGTACACACACACACGTGTAACTGCATGTGCATAGAGAGGTCATATCCTGCTAGCTTGGTTTTCCATTTCTCACCAATAAATTTCTAAACCCCTGGTCCATTCCACTCAAGTTTGTCAGAAGAAGAGGGATTCCACTGCCTGTTCATAAATAACAGCAAAACTTTGTAGGAAAGCATCTCTCAGGCCTGTCTTTATTCTATAAGTTGTCAGTGAAACAAATAGCACAAATTTGTGAGGACCTAGTCTTTGTTCTGATTGTGATGAAAGTGTTTCTCGTGATCTGGCATTGGAGAGTAGGTCTAATGATCAGATATCCAATGGCTATGTGTAATCTGGTATCCAGTTTGGGTTTGTCAAGCACTGCCTCATGTAATCTCAGTTCAGTTCCTTGTATTTTGAATGGGGAAAAGCAGCATTTGTGAATGATCCACATGGAGTTGAGATTTCACAAATCATGTTGGGTCTTTAATGAGCAAACTCCTTCTGCAAATGAATGAAATCATTATCACATGATGCAGGCCTCAGAATTGCATCTGCCTTTTTCCCCCCAGGCATTGGCAGTTTCCAATCAATGTTTCATCTGATGGGCAAGGCCTGACAGAGCAGTGTTCTCACTCCTTCAAAGCTGCGTGCTTCTGAGCAAAGCATTTCTAAAGCTATGGCATGAGAATAAAAACACAATATCAGAAGATGCGTTGCACATTAAATGCCCTTCATTAAATATCTACTGAGAGAATAAACTTGCTGTTTCTGATTTTACTCTAGAGCAGTGCTAATGTATACATTTGGTGGACACATTATTCTGTACTGTCCTCCATGATCTATTTAGTGGAGGTAAAGTTGTACATGTCCTAACAGTCACATCAATATATAAGTATTGCACTGAAATGCAATATATTAGCAACGTATTTTAAAAAATTTAAGCTATTAGAAGGGCTGCAGTGTGATTAGTAAACCAGTTCGCAGAATGATTTAGGAAAATGCCTTCATCAGAGAATTTCTTAACTGAAGACCTGAAATACATCCTTAACTGCTTTATTCAACCAGGTCTTCTACAGAGTATTTGCCTGTCTCAAAGTATTAGATGCAACACAGAGTTAATTGAATTTTTTGTAGGCTTCACATTAAATTTGTGCTAAAGGACATTGCTGAATCAGGGATTTAATGGGCAAACAGTTAAACAAAGGAATCATGTGCATGGCTTGAGCCAGGAAGGAGGGGGCAGGAATCCAGTTTTTTTCACAGCTCTGCCTTTGGGAAAGTGAGATTAATCTTTATACTTATAATAGATTTTGAACTTTCCTTAATATACCTTAGGCATCCCAGATATAATTAGAAATAGTAATCTAATGTCAGTCTCATGCTTATTGTACTTAGCAATCATGGGATTTAGTTAATTAGTACGTTTCATGTACTTTGGGGTCCTTGGACAATGAAGGTCGTGTACCTACTTAGATAGACATATGGAAAAATGTAGGCTATTATTATTCAAATGAAGTCTTATTAGTCAGTTATAGAGGGCTGAGGAGGACTGAGGCTGAGATAACCACTCCAGCTGCTCCTGTGGCCACCAGTTCTTAGTGAATAAAGATTCAACATTTCCACTAACAAAATTTTAAAAAAACAAAAAACGACAGAAAACATTACTCATATAAAAGTTGCATTTAAAGTTAGGACAAGCTGTGCTGATAACAGTGAGGGGACGACAGTCAGGTCTTGCTTGTGACAGATCCTGGACATACATTTTTTGGTGCCTTGAGAGCAAAGCTAAAGCTCTGCCCACTGTTTTGGACATCTGTAAGGATTCTCTTTTCTGTTACCTCTCAATCTTCTAAAGCATGAGGGCCAACATTCCCACCTTTAGCACAGTGAGTTATTGTGGAATAATCCCTGTCTCACATTTATATGGCCGCTTATCTTGAGATTTCCCTTGAGACTTTT
>VZRO01001450.1:0-63296 GCA_013397915.1 Daphoenositta chrysoptera | reverse complement strand
GATTGTGTATACATATATATGTATATATATCTGTAAGAAGGTATTTATTTGGCTATGATGTAGATGGTAATAGAATAAGGGGTGGATAATGTCCTGGGTTGCAGTGTATTCTATTGCCATCTACATGAACTGTTGACACCAGGTGGGTGGTGCTTCTTGCCTCCACCCTCTGAACTATCTTCTGTTAATGGGTTTTGTCGCATGACTCATAGATAACCCGTTCCGGACAATATTGTGTTAATGGCCAATCAAGGCCTTACCACATGACTGGCAACATTACATCATCCCATTGTGAGATGCTCCGCCCAGAGGGAGGAGACAAGCATTCCATCCTGGATATAAGCTGAGATTGCAAACACCACAGGCAGCCCTGTCTACTGGCTTCCCAGAGGACAAGAGCTACCACTGGACCTTCAGCTGGAGACCAGACTGCTGAATCACCACTTCAACTGAGCTACTATGTTTGGACTGCTACCACCACCCCAAAAGGGTGTCAGGTTGTATCTGACTTTGTCAGTGTTTTTCCTTGTATTATTTCACTTATTTTTAATTTTTCTTATTGAATTTTATTCTGATTTACGATCTCCCACTGGTTTGTTTTCAAACCAATACACCTTATGATACAACTTTTGATATTAAAGTGAAAGTGACCATTGGATTTGCAATTGGCATGCAAAATGAATTTTGCTTCTTGGATGAGCAGTGGGTCTTAGAAGACAGAAAATATTTTGTGGCTCTTCAGGCATGAGACAACAGCACCAGGAAATGGTATTTTCTAGATTCTGCAACACTGATTTATTCAGCTGTGCATTTTTCTAGAAAAAACCTTTGAGTTTTGTTCCAAGGTGGATTAAACTGTCAGTTAGTCCAAGCAAATATTACTAAAAAAAGATCTAACCAAAGTAAAATAAGAATAAGAACTTTTAAAGTTATACATTTCTGTGCAGATGTAATGAAAAACAAGCAAAAGAAGGAGAGAGCACACCAGTTTTGGACCCTCACTAGAAAGATGTACAAACTGGCAAGAGGTCAGTAGGGGATGGCTAACACAGAGGTTGCATGAGGAGAGGCTGGGCACGCTGGGTTTTCCCTTCAGAGGGGAACACTAAGAGTAGATCTGTCTCCTGTGTTTCTTTACGTAGTGGGGCAGATACAGCAGATGGAGCCAGACTCCTCCCAGAGGTGCAGGGTGAAAGGACAAAGTGCTGGTCACAAGTTGCAGCAAGAGAAGTTTCAGGTGGATACAAGGAGGAATCCACTGTGAAAGTGACAGTCCTGCAAGAACTCGTCCAGAGAGACTGTGGTGTATCCATCCCTGACATCTCTCAGAAATTAGTTTGAGTAACTTGCTCAGAAGCACACTCTCTTAAATTTTTCTCTGTGATTCAAAGGGATGAGGACTTCTGAGACTGAAAAAAAATCAGTATGTGGAAGGAATGGAAGACTTTTGTACCTGTCACTTTTTCCTGTCTCATGTACCTCCGTTCAGTACATGGTTTTATTTAGTTCAGTACAAGCAACAGACACTCACAGAGCCAGTAAAACCTAATCTCTTCCTGCCAAAAATTCAAACTGGATAGTACCAGCTTAAGTGTTTCTAATAAATTTTAAGAGATGTTGAAAAGAGGAAACTGTGAAAACAAGTAAATGTTAATATCCAAAAAAATTTATTAAAATGCACAAATCATAGAACCCCAGTTTGGCTGCTAGAGGTTTCTGGCTCTTTATGTGCATGTGGTAACTAATCAGCAGTCAAGAAAAGCAGGGCTGAAATTCAGTAACATTTTGTGGGTGTCTAGTATGGGAGTTTATTTGTCATATTGCTGATAGTAATCCTGGAGATAAAGTTTACTCAGCAATTAATTATGTATCACGTCTTTACAAATACGTGTTTTTGACTGTGATTTATTTTTAAGTATGTGAACTGAGTAGCTCTTATTTGTGCAAGATACTAGACAACTTCTGGGTATCTTCATGCACTGACCCATCTTTGTGGATAGGGCTAGACAAGTCAGAACGTTTAGGTGCAGCAGTGTGACTTTGATTTTTCCTGCAAAAATACGATTTTTCTTCTGTGAGATACACAGACTAAACAAGCAGAAGTAGGTCAGCTAATGCACACTAATGAAATAGGAAACTTCAAGTATTTTTCATTGAGATCAAGAGCTCAGTCATGTATCAAACAACTAGATTAAGACTGTATGAGAAACTGTAGAGTCTTCTTGCTCAGACTGAAGAAAATAAAAGCATGCTATGCTAATTTTTGAGATTAAATCTACAAAAATACTCAAAAATTCACAGTTAAGAGGATCACATTAAAAGTATGATAAAGAACTAGATGACACAACATCCATTGTCCATCATTACAGAATGCAGTATAGTAAGAAAAAAGGCTGATAAAAGGTGAACCAACCTTATTGTTTTCCATATTCAAGTCTATAAATAAAAACAAGTGCAGAACACTTTTTATGGATCATTGAACAACTGAAAATTAAGATAATCACTGTGAAGAACTTTCACTTCATTTTAATTTCAGAGAAATTCCATTCACTAAATACGGTAGAAAGTATTTTCATTGACATAGAATAACCATATAAAATTGTGTAAATTAGCTGAGAATTAGTTCACTGATTCATAAAATGGCAACAAAGTTTCTGTAAAATTTTTCTATTAGAAGAAAGTAAATATTTCTGAAATTCTTATAAATATATTTAATATTATTAGATTTCAGAAGAAGAAAGCTGATAATTGAGTTTTTCTGAAGTTAAAAAAAAATAATATCCTTTCAATAATATTTGTTAAAATAACATTTACCAGAAAAGTGAAGGGAAAACACATTCCATTAAAAAAAAAATACAACCTGAAGAAAGCTTATGCTTTTCATAACAAAACCCACCTCCCCAACACACAGTTAAAAAAAAAAAAGTTGGAAAAAATGCCATTTGTTCTAATTTTTTATTTGACTCTAATTCACGCAAAGTAAAGTTATCTACCAAAAAAATAATTTAAAAGATGCCTATTACTGCTATTACTTTCACTTACATTCTTTATACTGAAATGTTACGTTTTGATGTTCTCTTCTCTGAGCTTTACCTGACCACGTAGGCTCAGTAATACAGCCATATCACTAATTTTGACATGTTTTTCAATTCTCTCCAGTATGGCTTTTCTTGACCAGTACTGAAACATAATGATAAATAGGATCCCACAGAACCTTTCTATTATTTTATTTGGTGACAGAAACAATAGGTATTACAACTCAGCTACTTTCTCTAATAAGTTATCATTGTGTAAAAAACCCCAAACAACCTAACAAACCAAATTTAATTAAAATTAAACTGCGAATCTGTAATAATCTTATACTTTTCTAATGCTGAGGAATTAAGTACTTATTTATCTATTCAAAAGAAATGCAGAGAATTGAAAAACAACGGAAAAGAGCTAACAATAAATACTAAACTAATAAAATATAAAAATAACTAAAATTTGTCCCATTCATAGGATATATGATTCTGTAATGCAGATTGTTCTGGTTTGTTTTTAAAAGAAAAATTCAAAACAGGTAACAATGAAGTGGTCATGTTTTATTGAGATGGAATGTTTCTACTTTTTTTATTAATACGTCTGATAAAACCAGGACACACTCACCATATTTGGTACCATATGAAGCTAACAGTTCCAGTTACTTCTTTCTGTTTGTTAGTAGCATACATTATTTGAAATGTGTAGAAATGTTTATGTACTCAGTCACTGCCCAAAATGGGGGCTGTGCTATACTGCATTGCTCTGCAAAGTGTGTAACTGGTAGGCAATATTTCATTGTGGTTCTTTTCTGTCAGAAAACTGTTTGCAAGACTGATGTACTTTGTACTAATCTGGTCAGGCCTCAGAAGCAGGACTTGTCAGACTCGTTGTCTATGTTTTCCTTGTCCTGAATTTTATTTTACTTTGTTTATCAGTTGGAGCAGTTTTATAATGAAATTTGTTATTTCCTAATAACAAATTAATTTCTTTTTTTTTTTCCTTTTGCACAGCTTTTAAAGTAATTTTAAATTTAATACTAGTAAGAAGTAGCTTTTTTGTGTGTGTTTGTGTGTAGAATGAATCAATGTCACGATGCAGAAAAGAGGATGGGGATGGGATGATAGGAAGATGTTGGAAACTGAAATAGAGTCACAAGATACCATGTGGGGTAGGCATAGCATGGCATCCTAACAGCTGGGCACAGGAGGATCCTGCACCCCTAAGCCAGTGAACAGCTCATCAGTGGTCAGCTGCAGAACTGCCAACTTAGGGAGATGAGCAAAACCAGCTGTAAGGGTAAGAGAGAACAAAGAGGATAAATCCAGGATAACTCGCACTCTGTGGAAAGTGAATTGAGATTTAATGTAGCATTTTAGAGCAGTGCAGAATAATGGCTCAGGAAGTACACAAAAGTATGCAAGTGGACTCTAGAGTATGGAGAAGGAAACCATCAGTATCAAAGTCATGCTCCTTCTGGTAAAGTATTGAGAATGCTGTAAAGCCCCCAGCCACCCTGGTCTGAAACCAACAACCATGGGATGAGAGGTGGTTTAACAGTAGAGCAAGATGAAGCCTGAGTGAAACTATTTTAATTGCATTCTTATTATTAAGTCTTTTCCTTTCCTTTATTCCCTTACTAATTTCTTTTTTCTTTCCCTTTCCTTTTCTTTCTCTTAAATCAGGCCTTGACTAATAATATTTCTTTGCTTTGACTGTGAAGTTTTCATGTACACTTAGCAATAAATTGCAAGCTTTGCATATAATGTTGGTTTTCTTTTATCTTTAGCAGCATTTTGAATACGTTAAAGTACAAACGAACTTTGTAGTCTCAGGGCTGAATGGATCCAGTTACAAACACAGCAAATACCAGAAAAACCCCTTCACTGTTCCACAGGTAAGATTTGAAAAGGAGTTTTCTAGCAAAACAAAAGTTTCACGACATCCCTTGAGAAAAAGTCTGCAACTGAGCTTGTAGCAAATCAAAACTTAACTAGTTAAAAAAAAAAAATAGTGATGCCCATATTGCCCCCAAAACCTCAACCAAACAAACCTGAGACAAGCCAAAACTGTCTGGTCAGAGCTCATTAATTTTGTATTTTGGGGGAGAAGTGACAGCAGCAATATATGTCTAGTTATATTTATCCTTATATAGCTGAAGTAGTAAATAATGTTTTTACATTTGAAATAACTCACAGTGACAAAGATGTAGGCCAAGATTCTCCTCACATACTTGCATGTGTCAATCAGATGTCGGGCTATTTAAATAAATGAAGTTACACCCGTGCAAACTCACTGTAATTGCAAGGAGGTAGCATTTCCAGGGTTATGATGGTAGAAGGATGTTATGTGAAAATGACACAATTAATTTTCTCCTCTTCTCTCTGGTACAGCTTAGGCAAAGGTGGTGACAGCTCAGAGGTGGGAGAAGATGTGACAAGGGACAAGGGGAGGGAGGAGGAATGGCCAAATGTCCATCAGCTGGCGACTCTGCTGTCAGGCAGCAACATTTGTGCTGGAGTAGCACAAATAAATGGGCAAAGTCGAGGGAGCAGGATTTGAAGGCTAGTTTGGGAAGAACGTGGTAAAGCACATTGTTTAAGTAACCCAATTAAGAGGGGAGAAGTTGTTTCAGGATTTTTGTGACAGATGTCTGGCAGCCAGGAAAGGTCTAGGCCAAAAGGGACATCTGGCTGAATCCAAACACTTGTCTAAATGGACAGCAGGGGTACCCAGACACACAGGCTGTTCTAATGTATTTTAAAAACTCTCTTTGAAAGTGTTCAAGGCAGTGTTCAAGGCCAGGTTGAATGGGACCCTGAGCAACCTGATCTAATGCATGGTCTCCCTACCTGTGGCAGCAGGAGTTGGAACTAGGTGATCTTTAAGGTAGGTCCCTTTCCAACCAAACCAGTCTATGATTCTGCACAAGTAACCAGCCCAGTTTCCTGGAGAGAGGGAGTCCTGGCTCCTTCCAGCATGTCCTGCTGAGGCCCAGCGACTGCAGCAACCATGGCCAGGCCAGAGCCCAGGCTGGGAGGAAAGCCTGCATCTCTGCACATCATTCTGCATTTTAAACACAGAAATTCATCTTTTTGAGAAACATGGGGCAGATCCACATCCCAGCTGAAGCTACTGTATTTTGGTGAGGGTGCAATGATGGTCTGTGCTCTCCAGAGAAAATGGTTTGCAATGAGGCAACTAAAAGGGCAATAAAGCGTCAGTAAAATAGTCAGAAGGGTTGAGATTGCCCCCTGGGGTGCCACAGAGATAAAGAGTAGGCTCCAGCCCCTAATCATTTTTCGTGACAGTGTTTGCCTGCAGAAGTAAACAAATTTAAGAATAGGGAAGATAGAGTGAACTAAAGTAAATAAATGAAATCATGTTCCAGTGATAAACATTTCCATACATCCTAAGCAGAGGCTAAGGTACTCAAGTATTTTGACTACAATTTCTTATCTTGAACAATCATTTTAGGAAAAATAATGCAGGAAGATTATTCTATAATGTATCATTAATTAAACTGTGATATAAACAATTAGATGAGACTCATTTTGCAATGGCTTATTTTTGGGAATTAACTAATTCTGATGAAGTAATTTTTAAAAGTGTAAGTTTTGAAAAGATAAATATTTTTATTCTTCTAAGAATACCTTTTTTTCCAGAAACCAAAAGGAACTTTGACCTTCTTTAACTTCTCCCATTTTCTGAGGAGCTGAAAAATAAAAAGAATTGATATAAGCCTTTTTCAGTCATTTCAGACAGAGAGGTGGATAAACAGAAAGTGGGAATTGCTTCTATAAAAATGAGACAAGCATCTTTGCACAAAAAATACTAATTTAGTCAAATAATTGGATGAATCAAAATTCACATTTTTAAAAAAAATCTGTTTTGTTGAAAGCTTTTAGGGAATATTAAAAATTTATTTAATGAAGACTGAATTATTTCATTTATGCTCACTACCAGGCCATACCAATTACTATTTTAATCTGTAGTTTATATGTGATTGCTTTGAGTACAAACTTAACACTGAGAGAAACTTACCTATTATCTTCTTCTGAGTAGCTCAATAATTTTTAATGAATTAATACCTCAGAGATTCTCTTTCATACATCTTTTTGCCCCTCCAGCTTTTATTAAAGTACTTTTTCCAGCTTGCTTAGTTTGCCTAAATTACAAAACATTACAGGAAGCCACACAGCAAAAAATGCTATATGCATTGTAAAATGCTGTAAAATTACATGATGAATGCTTATTGTAGTTCAATTCCCATGGGAACAAGGCACACAGAAATTGATAACCAGCACACTTTATACACTCTACTACAAGTGAAAAATAAAGCAAGCTCCTACTTATTGAAACAGAAGCAGAAGCAGGTTTGTTGTAGGCATACCTGGTTTTTTTTTTTGCCTTTTGCTACTGAAATTGCTGTACATAGAGTCCCTGACTGATTAGAAGAGAATCTGTAAAGGTTTCAAGGAAACTGGATAGAAGAATTGAAAAAAAAATCCTTTACTTCCTACAAAATCTATATTTTTGCTGAAAACCTATAGCCTACCTTGAATAAATAGTACATTCTCTCAAACAACAGCTTCTTACGGACTGGTCTGAAATCCTTTACAGTTGCAAGTGAAGATTGCACATATCGGTATTACACAGCTGTGAAACACGTGATATACTTCCAGGGAATTATAGGTGCTACTTTTTTTTATAAGTGAAATTTCAGGGATAGATTTAAATTTGTGCATTTATGCAAATTCAGATTTTTAATCCAAAGCAGCCATCTTAAAGAAATGTAGAAACAGTGTCTGAAATCTGCTCTGGTAAGTGCACATTCTGTTTTACATTCATGTTGGGTTGGCAGGACTTGATCCCTCATACAGTGCCAGAGTGACAGAGATGTTTGGCAATAAAGAGCAAATATCCTTCTCTTTTAAAAAGCTCTCTGATGATCACACAGGAATGCAAGAATATATGAAGAAAATCCCATGAAATCTATTTGTGTTCTATTTCCAAATTATCCTTATGTTTTATGTTTGCAGATTTCTATTTCAAAATAAGGAAGATTTAAACTTACATGTCTAACATTCATTATACTTAGATAGAAATGCACATTTATATGGATCTATTGGTCCAGTAGTTCAGTAATACATTGATGGGTTCCTATTCTATGTATGATTACTGGAAAGAAAAATTTATCATAAATCAGATATGCTTAGCTTGTGCTGCATAAGAGAAGTTTTTAACTGGATAGGAAGAGATTGTTTTTAGCAACTATAAGATTAGGTTTGAAGTAAGTGCACTCTCTGCCTTTGCAAGTGCAGCCATACCTGGCACACTGTTTCCCTGCAGAAATGAGGGTAGTCAAGAACACACTGAGTCTTAAGCTTTCTGGACTGCTGTTTTCCTTCTCAGGCAGGAATTTCATTGCTTTTAAGCACAGATGTAGCCCTGACCTGCCTGCCCTGCTGTTCTCAGGTAGCATGAGAAACAGTGTCTTGCATCTCCAGACTGTCATTCACTATCCGTGATCCATATTCCTGACATGCATTTGGATTGGACCCAGACAGACAGATGATAGTGAGTAAAGAATAAGGGATTAGGACAATTTATTTGAAAGTTGATGTATTTAAATCATGCATCTACAAGTCAATGTTCATGGCTGGACTACAATGGCCAGTTCCAGTGGACACTGTAAAATGAGTGTTGAAAAAGGAAGAGCTACAGTATGAGCCAAAATCCGAGAAAATTTTATTTCCTGCAACTTCTCTTCTGGATAAAATGGCTAGTATAATGTATAAAGTATTCTACAACTGAGTGTTTTCCAATACTGTGGTAAAAAAATCAGATGTTACTGGACCGTCTCTAACATAAGAGCCTTAAAAATCATCTCATAGGAAAAGAGTTAATAGGAAAGGACAATTAGTCTGACTTGTTCTGTACAAGCTGCAAAGAAGGATCACTGTTATTATTACAAAAGACACCTCCTTTAAACTGTCGAATCTAAATAATATGAAAACTACGTAATAGCAAAAAGCCTAATTGCCTTTATTAGGACTCTTTTAAGACAAAGAAAAAAAATATTAACCTTCTACAAAACGCTTGTCTTCTTACCAAGTATTTTTTTTTTCTTGGTAACTAATTAACCAAAACTACCATGTTGTCCAATGCACTGTATGTAGTGTTTAGATATATCAACACCAAAAAAGGGACAAAATACAAAGAACTATAGTTAGGAATTACCAAATTTCAGTAATCCACATGATCTCTATGCTTGTTGTAAAAAGGAAGAATAAAATTAGCTTCCATTTAATCATGTGAAAAAAGAATATCAAAGAAATAACTGAAATTATTATCTGTGTTTTGTTTCATTGGTCCATCACTCAAAGTAGTAGAAACTGATTGATAATCTCTGATTTACCTCTATAGGTTGTGTAACAAACATTAAGGAATTTGTGAAGCATGCATATAGTCTCCTGCTTAAGAGAAAAATTTACTGTAAAAGATCTTCAGTGTAAGGTAAGTTGATAGAGATAAATCAGCCATCAGGAAGCCACTAAGTCCTGATTAACCTTCAGCAGGAATCAGAGGGGAAGCTGCTTGACTAAGTTACTGAGTAATCATAGCTGTAAAAGGTTAGATGGTCCAGTTGCTTTTAATCAGTGCTCTAAATCTGCTTCTGAGGACCTGATTAGTGAACATGTTCCTTTGCCCAAGACTTTAACCAAAGCCTGTGGAAACTTGGCAATAAGGAGACAGTTAATCAATTAGAAAGGGCAAAGAATGATCAAAGCAAGAAGAGAAAGTCAATAATGGAGCAAATATCACAATTCTTTTCACAATAGCAATGCCAGTTCATTGCTTTTTTAATATTAATTTTATCAGAAAATTGTTCCTGGTAGAGCCAAGGAATATTTAGCCTATTGAATATTCAGGAGAACATTGTTCATTTTAAGAAAGGCACTATAGATTGGAGTAGCCTTTAATATAAGGTAGTTGTGTCTGATCAACTAATTTCTTTAATCCTGCTTCTTATGTATTTACCGCCTTAAATTTTAACACGTTGAAGTACTTCAGAGGATCACCTGGAAAGCAAGGAAATCCCAAGTCCCAGTGTCTGCATGAGTAATAACTGGCTGTAAAAAAACTTAATCCAACCTTTTAAAATTTCTAGAACCCAAGAATTAAGCTTTGAAATTTAAAAATATATGTAAACGCATTGGTAAAATACTTTTTAAAGCTTTGGTATTTTTTCATGGCAAGGTGTTTAACGTTAACCATTCAATGCTGATTTGCAGGGTAAAGCCATGTTATTTCTAACAAAAGTGAAGTGAGAGCTCAAATCCATGCATAGACCAGAGCCTTCTTGTTCTACTTATTGAGTTTTATTTCCATTAGGTAGTGTTTTATTTTGCAAATGAATTGTATTTATTTTGTGTTATTTTAGAACTGTAGAGTAACTATAATTCTATAACTTGTCAAAGAAATATATTTTCATTCTTGAAAACCACACTTTATTGTGTATTGGGGTTTTTTTAAGCATTTGTTATTATTGTTCTAGGATATTTTAAGCAATAGGAAATAGGAATAAGGATTATTTAGTTGCATATTCTCAACTCTTTGTACTTGCCTTGGCTTGAGATAGTAGAACATAACTTTCTTCCTTGGTGTCAGTGCAGGAGCATGGAGTGAATGTGGGAAAGATAATACTTACCTTTATAGTCTGTGTTTTAAAACAGTGACTAGTGGTTTTGATGGCAGTAACCATTTGTGAAGGTAAAACATCACAAGAAGGTCTGGCTTCAAAGGAATGTGTTCAGATCTTTCAAGGGATTTCCATTATGTATCTCAAACTATAAACTTAGAAGTAGAGAAAACTGAATCATCAGCCAGTTCACAAAGTCTTTGTACAAATGGTTAAGTTTTTCAAAACTGCCAAAATTACTTTGGAGCCCAAATCAACTCATAATATCAAAAGCATTTAAGTCAGTTTGAACTCTATCAAACCTTCCCATCTATAATACTGTATTTCTCTATTACTGCTAGGGCAGCCCAGGATACAAATCTTTGTCTCTATACATACAGAATTCTTTTATCTGCCATGCCTGCTCATATTAATAAAATTTGATCTTCCAGCTTTGTTTTTGTGTTGCGTTTTTTTTCTAACAAACAACTTCAACAAACTTTTGTTCTATTTCCTAACGTTCTTGCCCACTAACAATTTTTTTTTTTTTTAATATGCAGACTTCACTTACTGTATATCACCAGAACTTGCAGTATTTTGATTTAAATGTATGAAACATTCATTTTGTACTTATAATTTATGAGTTTTGACTAGGAGCAGCATGTTGGACTATTCACTTTTACAAAATGTGGAAATACAACGATGAAATATGAATTCTAGGATATCTGAGGAAAAATGAAACTGGGAAGCTGCGTTTTTTTAGTTCCCATTACGAGCTAGAGAAAACAGAGCCTACCTCAAATGTTCACCTTAAAATCATAGAATGGTTTAGCTTGGAAGGGACCTTAAAGACCATCCAGTTCAAAGCTCTCCACCATGGGCAGGCACACTTTCCCCTAGACCAGGTTACTCAGAGACCCATCCAGCCTGGTCTTGAATACATCCAGGGATGGGGAGTACACAGCTTCTCTAGGTAAACCTGTTTCAGTTACAGTAAATAATTTCCTCCTTACATCTGATCTAAACATGCCCTGCTTCAGCTTAAGAACATTCCCCCTTGTACTAACACCAGTACTTTTGTGAAAAGTCCTTGCAGCCTTTTTTTAAGCCCCCTTGAGGTACTGGGAGGCTGCTCTAATGTTTCCCCAATGTCTTCTCTTCTCCAGGCTGAGCAGCCCCAAGTCTCTCAGCCTGTCTTCATATGAGAGGTGCTCCAGCTCCCTGGTCATCTTGGTGGGTCTCATCTGGACTCATTCCAACAGGTCAATGACCTCAACAGCTCCATGGTCTATAAGGTTCTGGAAGCACCTCAGTGACAGTGAGTGAAAGAGAAGGTGTATATGAAAAGAACGTGAATCTGAGCTTGTTGATTTTGCCTTTGAAATGAGATAGGTGTATTTTCTATTTCAAAGAAATTTTTGTACATATCTAAGGCTCCACTGTTTAGTAAGGCTCCATCTTAGCTGTCATGACCAGGAAAACCCTGTTGTGGATATTGTTCTAAGAACAAAGAGCTAAAGTATGTTACAGCCTTCAGAAGCAGCTTGATGCTTCATTGTAAGAAAGAAGGAGCAACCAAAACCCACAATTGTTGGGGAATCCATTTAGTGCAGATAGCTCATTGTGCCAGCTAAGTGTGAGTTGCAGACAGCTCTGGAGGGCAGGAGCCCAAGGCAAGGGGCCGTGAGCCAGTGCTGAGATTTGCAAAGCAGAGGGCACGGGCAGCTGTGCCCAGCCAGGTGACCAGACACTCAGAAACACAGCAGGAGCAGAGGACTCAGCTGGAAGACCCCAGATTTTCACACACTTGGACCAGGAGGGTATAAAACTTAGGGTCCTTTTTTCAGTGTCACTTCTTGAGGGTACTTATCTTGAGCTGTCATTTTTGTATTGCATCATGATTCAATTATTTTAAGGATCAAGAGGTCTGAGACTCTGCTTTGGGTAATCCAGGGTTGAGCTGGTAGGCAAACCTGGTTTGTCTGTGTGAGAGTGGGGTGTGCAGGGAGTCAAGGAGGGACCCGTCAGTCACTGGAGCCACCCCCGCCCAAGTGCCTCTGTCCCAGCTCAGGTGGTGTGAGTGTGACTGCCAGAGTGGCTGCTGGCTGTCAGACAGGAGAGCTTCCGTAACACAACTACAACTTGGCCCGTCTTACAGTCATTATTAACTGTCATTAGAAATGTTGATCCAGTGCTACTGGAAATATTTGCCAACCTATAAAAATACAGGTTGTTCATTGCTGACTTCGGTCATTGCAAGCCCAAGGCAAAGGCCATGGAGATGTCCCATTGCCAGAGATCTTTTGCTCAGCTATATCAAAGTTGCATTTGAAGATTATACTCTGTGCTACAGAAATAAAGGTCCTCTACCAAAACACTGACAAAATCAGTGCATTTTTATGAGTAAGTGCTGATTAGTCTGCCTCACTACTGAAAGACTGATGGGGATGATTCACCGTGAAAAGACATTTCTCATCATGTTAAGCACATGCAGAGTTAGGTTTATTCACAATGCAGCATTTGGCTCTGGATAGACCGAGCTCCCTCTTCTGTGATTGTCGACAGACCAGTGCATCATGCTGAGTTAATCAGGGGTTTAGATCTTCTCATTGTGATGTATTTAGTGCATTGTGATTACTGCTGGCCAAAAGAATTAGAGGCAATAAATTCATAAGCATGGAAAATTTAATTTGGCTTCAAATAGTATCAGACAGTGATAGCTCTAATATTAACAACTGTTAAAACTTTTAATATTTTAGTATGTGCTAAATAAATAATTTTATATTATTGGGCATTAGTGATTTAATGTTTCCATCTGGACCACATGTATGTTGGGAGAAGCTTGGAAAACAAATTTTAATAGTTCCAGTAGGTAGCTCAAAAGATAAAGTAATCATTTGCTGAAATAAAAGCAGCAAAATTATTACTTAGGTTATGAATGGTTCTCTAAATATACCTTAATTTTTAACTGGTAAGTGATGCTGAAAAAGTTTGTTCACATTCTTTTTGGAGAATCACAAAGGTTCTAGTGATGCTTAAAATAAGACACCTTTACTACATGAAACCTGAAACTGGAGCTATACTTGTATGCTTCTGGGGAGATTATGCTTCTAAGGGACTAAGTATTTCAAAATTTTTTAGCTACCTTGAATACCTAACTTCTAGTGTTGAAAAATAATGTTGAATATGTCAAGAAAAGAGAGAAATATGGAAATAATATTTTGCTTTAAGTATTACTGTATTTGTTTTTGTCATGCAGTAAGGCTTAACATTTAGTGTTAATTATTTACTGTACTAGGAAATGCTCACAGGCTTGTGAGACCTTTGAGAGTTTGTCTGAATTATCAGCTTTTGTTGACAATGGCATCTTTCCACCAATTTTAATTATTTTTAAAATAGCTTCTATGTCCTGCTTTATGAGTTCTTGATGGTAGTGGGCATGAATGGCATATAGCAGCTCAGCATTACCATCCTACTGGGTGGGAAATTTGTTGGCTTTTGCCTTCCAGGAGGTGGACTGTTTGCTGCAAATGACTGGGAATATTGCCCAGAAAGCTAAGCAGCTTCAGATATTTTATATAACATTTGCTTTTCAGATTAAAAAAAAAAAAAAAAAAAAAAAAGTAGAAAATCCTACTTTAAAATCACCACAGAAACCTCTTCCTATTGCAGTGGCTGATGTTTCACATGAAGTCTGGGACAGTCTTCTGTCAGGATTAAGCTGAATCCTAGAGCAAAACTAAAGCGCAGATTTTACACTTCACTGTTAGAATCGCAGGAGACCCCACCAGCCCAATACCAAAGGTACAGCAAGGCTGCTGTTCTAACCTTTGGATGGAGCAAGCAGCTGCAGCCAGCGCTGTGGGGAGCAGTGAGCTCCTGCGCTCTGCAGTGGGACACGGCAGGAACGCTCTGGAGCCCGGCGGTGTCTGGGACCGGCTCACCTGCTCTCTGCCAGAGAGCACCTGCAGCTGGCACCTGAGCATCCCACGGCTTGTGTGGCAGGGCAGCCACAGGGGCCACTCGGGCCTGGGAGCTGTCTGGCAGATTCTGGTTGAGTACTGCAGGCAGAAGAAATAGAGGAAGAAACCTGCACAGCCACCAAACTATCACTGGATGTCCCTGGGCACACACATTTCAAAGGACAGAGCTCTGCCGTGTCTGTCACCATGTCCGAAGTGTGTACTGAGAGCACATTTGATCCAGAGGACAATTCAAGGCATTTTCCTTTTGAAGTGTAGGTTCCTGTACAGAGGCCCAGCAAAGTCACTCTTGGTCACAAAAGGCTGAGCAGAAAGACCTAGGTGAGGAATACTAGGCCATGGGAAAATCGGGGTCATTCAGCTTGGAGAAGGCTCCAAGGAGACCTTATAATGGGCTTTCAGTACTTTTCAGTACTTGAAGGGGGCCTCTAAGAAAGATAGGGACACACTTTGTAGCAAGGCCTGTAGCAATAGGGGTAATGGTTTTAAACTGAAAGAGGACTGATTTAGATTAGATGTAAGGATGAAATCTTTTACAATGAGGGTAGTGAAATGCAGACATGGGTTGCACAGAGAGGTGGTGGATGCCATATTCCTGGGAATATTCCAGGTCAGGCTGGAAGGGCAACCTGATCTAGCTAAAGGTGTCCTTTCTCATTATGGGGGGGTTAGACTAGATGACCTTTAAAGCTCCCTTTTAACCTAACCTAGATCTATGACAACAGGTTTAACACAAAGACAGCTAAAGACAAAAGTAGCTAACTTCCTTTAAAGACCCGGAAAATGTGGGTACTGAAAAAACCCCACTGATGAAAAACTTATTTCATTTCAGTTAGTAAGTGTTACCAGTTTCATACTATTCCACTCTATAAAAATAAACCTGTCAATTAATCACCAAGTTACTGTCAAACTACACCTGTTTGACAAAGCACCTGTTTGTGCTTTTGTTGTAATAAGCCCATATAATATCTGACAGACTGCTCTTGAACACCTGCATTTAATTCAATAGCATCGTTCATTGAATTTTAATTTTATTTTAGACTCATGAAGTGTGGACTGGTCATATAATTCACTCATATTTATCTGGTTATTAGTTCTGGTGAGGACCTACAATTAAATCAACATAGGCGATTTCTATGTATAATCAAATATTAATATTGAAACAGTTAAATCCATCTGGGGCAGAAGGAATGAGGAGAAGACACAGAACTGTCTGCATAAAATTTTAGTTGTTAGGAACAGTGAAACAGGTAGACCTGAGGGGTGATGAAATCCAAGCCCCTTCCTATTGCCAGCAACTCAGTAATATGATGTTTTTAATAAATGGCTCTTCTGTTCTTCAGTACATGAGAAGTGAGATCATGTACCCATTTTCCTGCTGCAAATTTGTTTGCATCTGATTTTGTTCACTCTCAAGAACAGAAATAAGCTGACAAATACAAAATACAAATGACTGCATGGGTCCACACAGGTCTCCAGGTTTTGCCAGGATTTTAGAACGATTTAATTGACTAAAATCGCTGCATTTCTGTTTGGTTTGGGTTTGGGTGGGGCAGGGTGGGGGGGGATTTGCTTGTTTGTTTGGGGTTTTTTTGCTTGTGCTTTTAGTCCAGAACTAGGTATTCATAATTTTAAAGTACCTACTATACATTTGCCATTAGGATAGAGCATATAATTTCACATTCTTACTGGATGTTTTTTGTAGATAAACCCATTTTTTTAAGGGAGTGACATTGATAAATTCATGAGCTGATAAAAAAACCAGTTTTAGCTTATTGTTCCATTCAGTCAAATACTTGTTCACCATCTTTCTCTTGGGAAAAAAATTTCCTAATTTAAGTCATGGTAGCAGTGATATTGCCTAAATTATGTAGTAAAAACCATCAGAGATATCCCTTTCTTACTCCCCCAACCTGTTTTTTGTTGTTAAATTATTATTCCTTAGTTGCTATGTTCTCTTGTACACTCGCCTGATTAATCTTGATTGCGACTGATCAAGGATTATTTTTAATAAAATTGATTATGTTTTACTCAAAAACTGTAGATTTATTTGATCTTTTTACAGCACCATAACTTCTAATTGACTCTTAGTTGTGGAGAGCTCTGGTAACACTTATTATCTGAATGAATAACTGCTGGGCTTTACTTGGATTAATCTTTGTTGTGATTTATTGCATACTCACGGTGTTATGCACTTGGCTACACACAGCCTTTGAATTCTCAAGGTAAATTGCAGTTTTAAAGTTGAGTACAGCATATTTTCACTAATAATTTCATTAAATACTATGATATTCATAATATTTTTTTATTCACTTAAATACGGTTTTTAAATTTTGTCTTAAAATACTGGTTGCTATTTTTTCTCACTCAACATGCTTGCTTTAAATTTTATTTTACGAGTCCAAAATTTCATGCTGTCTGGGAGACTACAACCCTATCCTGAGAACTCTCAAGAAAATATCCAAATTCTGAATGACGTAATATGAAAAATATGATAAGTATGTGAAATTTCGAGGACATTGTGGTTGATGTGTTCTGTATATTTTGCGTCTCTACTGTTTATCATCTTTTGAAAATGATGGATGAAAATGCACAGAGATCTACAGACTGTCATGGTATTTAACAACAAAACTGGCAAGCCCTAAAAGTAGAAGGAGCTGCATCATTATCTTAGTAATAAATACGAAACAAGACCTTACAGAGTCATAACAGAGCAGTTCTGCAGAATTCATTAAAATATAGTTGTTAAATACTCTTAAATTTTCCCCAGCACTCATCTTAATACCAACTTGCAAGAAGTGTATTCATAATATAAATAGTATAACTTATGCTTATTCTTTAGTGGTCTAGTGTGATGTGACAGTGGTCTGACAAAAAACACATTAAAAAAAGTCTCTGAAAACTGTGTTTTCATTCATCAGTGGCATGAATATCAAGCCAATCTTCCTTAAATACCAGCAGAAGTCTTGTGATACCTGACAATTATTAGAGTATTAGTGATTTATGAAATCCCTGGTGAGTGAAAATAATTTTGCCTTGTTCAGTCTAGGCAGATGATGAAGATGACTGAGGAGGGGGAAAAGGTCAATGACTTTCCTCGGATTCTGAAATAGATTGTGACTGGTAATTTTATTAGATTTAGGCAGTTAAAATAACTTTTCAATATACTGAGCATAACAAAAGGGGATTGTGTTAATATCAAATCTGACTAGTGCTAGAAAAAGTTCAAATGTATTAGCATTCATCTGTGTCCTGTCATCTTGGCTTTTCTTCATCTGATGTTTTGTGAGGGAGGCTCTGAGTGGAGAAAGAATTGTCATATTTATTTATTTGTTTGTTTGTTTGTTTATTTATCCAAATCCAGTGCAGGTGGTAATGTGTATATGGCCACCTTCCAGAGTTGTGAACAGAACATGTATTAGAGTTTTGAAAGGAACTTTGTAACAAAAGTACCTAAGGAATTTAACTACTTTGAAAACCAGAACTAGAATGTTAAAGCCTTAATCAACAGGAATGATAGTTACATAGTTTCTATATTTAGGATATTTTAGGTTTTTTACTAAGTCACCCAGAAGCCAAAATCCCAGTGTTAGAGGATTTTAACATTCTCAGATATTCATTTCTTTGAAAACATGATATGTGTGTATCTGTATGGGAATGGGACCTGAGACAGGAGAATCATGGCTTATTTTGGTATCAACCTATGCACTTCTACCCAGTACCACTGAACCTTGCAACAAACAGATTGCTGGACACTCTTCTTCAGCCTCTGGTTTTGCTGTAGTGTGACTCCATGCAAAAACCCCAAAATTCTTTTCTTTTGATGTTTTCGAATATCCTTCCCAAAGTGAAAGATTTCTTCCTTAGAGGATGAAGTAAAAATGTGGAGATGTTGTAAATCACAAAACACAGAGGAAATACTTCCTTTTATCACAGTAAAATCAGCCAAACAGTCGGATCATCTGAGTCAGTCATAATGAAAGCTCTTTTTCTCAGTCTATACTTACCTGTACTTTAGCATTCTCAGTCTTATGAATCATTCCTCTCACTAACACGAGAGCTTATAAAGTCCTTATACAGCTGCATGTTCATCAACTTTTTACACAGATCCATGTTAAAAAAAAAAAGCCAAGAAATCTTTCATGAGGGCTGCATCTCTCCCAGTAGTGAAGGTTGCCGTTGGAGAAGTGTGCCCAGCAATCCAGTGTGGGGCAAGGTGTGCACAACAGCAGTGTTCAGGGATGCTCCCCATGGACACACACAAGTTCCTTACACCTTCAAGACAGTCCTTCTGTCTTGAACTCCCCACCCTCACTTTCCAGTGCCCTTACACTTGTGTCTCCAAATATTTCTGTGTTTTATTTTCAAGCCGTTTTGCTTGGCTTCATACTACTCCATGACCCTCCCTTTCCTCCCAAGGAGTCCAGTTTCTCCAGGGGAATCCCAGGAGCAGCTGCCTTTTGTCTGACTGAAATCACATCAGTCTTAAGCTCCAAATCCTTCTGTATTAGATTTCCTTTCCCAAATGCCACTGCCATTTTTCTCCTCCTGCCTTTCGATAGAAAAAACTCCCCCCACCAAACAGAACTGTGGTGCTCCTACATTTGTAGGACGTAAGAGAGTATATTCCAAGAAAGCCTAGAAAAAGCACTAACCTCGCAATTCAAAACTTAAAAATCAGCTGTTGACACCAAATCACCAGGATAGCTGTCCCTATTCACCTTTAAATTGGAAAATAGAAGCTGATTTCTAACAGTAGGAGCAGTATTCCAGGAGAGTCTTTGTGGAGCAGAACTTCAGCAGTTACCAAAAGTCATTCTGTCCTGGATTTAGCTGCTGGAGATGAGAACAGCATACAGTGGTGTAGGATATCCCTTCCATTCCAGCATTGCATCCTGTTCTTCATCCTTTGGATTTTCTTTCTCCTTCGAGTTCCTATATTCTGTCAGACAAATCCTGTGTCTTCTAACTGTTTCTAACACTCCAAGTACAATTTAGTGTGGTATAAATAGGAGTGATATTCACCTGTAGACCACATTAAATACAGTGTAAGCTTCTCAACAGGATGGTTTTATCAGCTCATGTCCCCCTTTTCTTAATAGTAATATAGCTGCATGATAAGCAAGGAAAAATATAGTGTGTGCTTTATGTTGCTAGAGGCAGAATAAAGAGATATTTCTTCACATAGGCTTGATGGGAACTGCTTTGAAATTAGCCATAATAAGCAATGCAAGTATCATCTGGTGTTCTGAGTGTGCTGTCAAATAATGGATGCTCTACAGGGTATATGTAAAAGAATAAGACAGCATAAAATGTTAACTAGAAAGTGGCATAGATAAAGCTCAAAATAATAATAAAAAAACACCCACTATTGAAAACAAACCAGACAAATGATAAAAGTCAATGATAAAATAAAAATACTCCATGGGAAGCTAGCTGTAAAAAGCCTTTTAAATAATGGATATCCACAGAAGTTTCAATTTTGACAAGAAATTTGATTCTTTTAGAGACTGGTAGAATAAACAAAAAATAATACCCCAAATAAATTCAAAGAACAGGAGAGAATAAAACCATACTTTTAAGCTCTGTCTTTTATAAAGACATCTATTATTTTACCATGCCATTAAAAGGCACATCCCTTCATTGAAATATGTGCTTTCTAGACCTGCATTGTCTTTTCTTCTGTAATGGCCAAGAAGCAGACCTGCTTTGATCCTCTCTGATTAGCAGATTCTCACAGCAAAGCCTTTATGTGGCTGAACTATCAGCTTTTGCCTTAAGAAAAGGAAATCTAGAGAAGCATACTTGGAGAAAAATGGATGTTTTTCCAAGCTCAGATGTGAACTTGTATGTTCCTCATTCTTCTCTCCCTTAATTATAATTTACATGTACCTCTTAAAGAAAACCTCGGCTTCAGTGCTGACAGGAGATTAATGCAATAATCAGTTCATTTTTTACCACACCACTGCAAATATACATTTTTAAAAGAGTTATCGTGGTCCATCATGGCCCATCACTTCTTCAGTGGGGCTAAACTCAGCACTTTAAACCGTGAAATTTACCATGAAATTATGATCAACTATGTGTTTGTGGAAAAACAAATTATAAATAAATGTAGCAATACATTGGCTTACAGTATAGTGCCTAACCAGTTAATATTTTGTACTATTTGAATACAGAATGAGGAATTCAGCAACAGTATTTTTTTTTCTTATTTTCCTTTATGCTCTTCTTCTACTGACTGCGAGCTCCTGAAAAATTATGTAATCCACTGCCTAATTTGGCTTATACTGAATTCTCTGACATGTACAACTCTGCCCAAGGGTTTTTCTTTGTTTTATTTTCTTATATGCTTTCATTTCTACTTACTAACATTGTTCAGCCTCAGAGATATAAAAAAAAAAGCTCTGTTATATGTCATACTATAATTCTTCTCTCAAAGATAGTCTTGCATCCCCCATTAGTATCACTTGGGGCTCATGGTTCTTGTTTCACCTCAATGTCACAGGTTACTGAAGTCTTGGCTTGGTTTCCAAAATTGAATCAGCCTGAGATGATACTTTGCTGCAGTTTTAGTTTCCCTTTCTTCTCTTCTGCTTGAAAACACATTTCATTTAGTAACCGTATAATTAGTGGTGACGTTATACACAACACTTAACACTTCTTGTAAGTTGGTATTAAGGTGAGTGTCTGGGGAAAATATTACATCAACAATGGCTTGTGTCATATCTAAATCATGCAGTTCTTTATTCACAACATTGCCTATTAAATCATCAATTCTTTTTTTATCTTTTTTTTTGTGAAAGCTTTATCTCTATGGTATTGATTGCTAACAGTCTCCTGGTATCAGTTATTGTTAGGAGGTGTCAAAAAAGTAAGCATTAAACTGATAGGATATAGTGACAAATTTCTTGAGCCAACCATCTCTTTGAGTAAAGAGATGTGGTAAATCAAAGTTACAGGCTTTATTCAGGAATAAAAACAGAATAATTTTCACAAAAAGAAGATGTGCTTTGTGGGAGAAAACTCAAGAAGTGGAAGAAAGCATGCAAAAAGTATGAGGCTGAGCATGACACAGTGAAATATATAGAACAAACCAAAGATATTTGAGTTTTGCTGTTTTCCCTACCAAAAGAATAGCCTGTGAAACATAGAAGTTCAGTATCTTATGCTTTTTACTGGCTTGTTTGTCCAAAATATGATATTGTTATGTCAATCATTTCAGGAGCTCAAGAGGAAAAAGTCTGCACCATAAATCAAGATCTTTCAAACTGGTAGATGAACTCTGAATAATAATTTTATGCAATGAATTGTGTTCTTAATTTGTTTTTGGAACAGCTCAGGAATAACATTCCAATCCACATTTTTACAGAATTTTATGAGTAACATTAATGTTGTATAGGAAATATAACCTGGAACAATCAGGTTAATACAGAGTCAAAGAATATTTCAATATTTCTTGTATGTTTGGGAAATACATTTAAATGTGTTTCAGAGATCCAGAGACCCTTAGGGATTCATGTGATGATCTCCTGAAGTGACATGTATCCTATGCATACTGAAGCCTTGGACTCTTCTCATAGCTTTTCCTGCACAATCTCTAGTTTGCCAGCATCCTCTTCAAATCATTTAAGAAGGCTTTGTTGAAAACAATCTATTATATTTATCTTACCAACACTGTGTGGAAAAGGACTATCTCCCTAATTATTTCCACCCCATTTTTAAGTGCAGAGTCATGTTAATTATAGGTTTGCTCTGGAATTTCCATAATTTCTAATTTTTTTTTAATTTCAGAAAAACAGCCTTCTCTCCTTTTTTGATGCTTAACACCAAGATTTTCTCTCAGTTAACCATAGCTTTTTAAAATTTCCTTTTCTTGCTTAAGTGACCTCAGTTCCTTCTCCTGTGAATGAACAGAGATGGTTTCCTACAGAAGTTGTTTCATCCAGTGCTAACATACATGAAATGACTGTCTAGAGGCTCCTCTGACTGAAAACCTGCATTTTGGGCAGTTAATGTTAGCTAAGATTACTTACCTCCAGGGGAAAACTAGAACAGTTTTTCATTTGCCTCTATTCAAACAAATTTGTTTGAATGAGTCCAACTTTCCAGGCAGTCTCGCAGACCAGTAGAGGCAGAGCAGTACCTTCAGCCACAAAAACTTCACTCACACAGACTTGAGCAGCACAGGCTGCCTGGTCCTTCCCAGCTGATTTAGTTGGAATTCATGGTGGCAGAGCCCTTTTCTTGCAGTCCATCAATCAGAGACCTAAGTGTTCTCATTTCTGTTATTGTCTTCATTATCTCTGACTAGGCTTTGTGTACCTTAGTGTTCAATTTATTCGTTTTTCAGTCTTTTGACATCTCTTCTTAATTTGAATAGCTCTTTACCAGATACCCTCAAAACCCTTATATGCTCAAAGGTCCTTACATTTCAGGTATCCACCTGTCCTTTACTTTACATATGCATTTACAATCCTATTGTGATAAGAAAAAAATCCCACTTTTTCAGCATCTTTCATTTGAGAATCTCAAAACATTTGATGAAAAATAATGGATGAATAACCAAACTAAGACGTAAAAATCCTGTGGTGCAGACATCTCGTATCTGAAAGGTGAAGAAAAAGAAGCCCAGTTTTATCTTGGCTGAATTCAGCTACGGGAAAAAGAGTACAAATGGTTTGAATTCTGCATAAGAGGTGATGTTTATGAAGATTTCCCAAGTGTCTAAACCCCATGAGATTCCTTGGTAACTAAACATAGTTAATTGTGCCATATTCCTGAAAGACATGATATAAAAATAAGTCTCTTATAACATGTGCTGTAACGGAAACTTGTACTAGAAAAATCTCAGGTTTTACTTTTTTTTTTTTTTTTTCCCTTTCATGGATTGGATTAATTGCATAGACTTAGAAAAACTAAGTGTGGAAGTTTCTTTCTACAAAATAGAATTAATTCCCAAGATGTTAAAGATCATTATGAAAGGAGAGCATTGACTCTGCTGAAACCAGCAATTATTCACAAATAAGTCTGTGAACCTGAAATCTGCCATTTTATGAAAATTAGGAAATGCTCTCTCCAAATTACACAGGTGAAGCTGACAGCCTGGCAGCTAAAGGGCAGAGTGATTTATTCTTGTGTAAAAAATAACTCACATCTGTCACACTTGCATACCTGGAAATCTATATCATTGCTGGCTTATATTAACTGTTTACATTTCTTTTTATGTTTCAGGCAGGTAAACAAGAGAAATAATGGGAGTAGAAGAAAACATAAGTATATAGCACATAGTTAAGCACTTATTAGTAGAAAGTTTCAATGCAAAATCACTGTGTGGTAATGAATAGAAATTGTATTAAAGTTGAAAAAACTAGCTTGAAAATACTTTTGAGCAAATGGCTTCATATGTCAGGTCTGAAATGTACTTGGAGCCAGATTCAGTACCCACTGAAGTAAAATTATATCCTCTTGGTGAACACCAAACAGAGGAGGAGAGAAGGAGTTGTGGGAATCGTTAAGGATAAAGTCAAAGCTCACATAAAACTGCAGAGAAGTAGAGCACAACTCAATTCTGCTTTGCAATTCTGTGCCAATAATGTTCTGGTATGTTTTGCATATCTTCGTATATCCCTGAGATAGCTGAAAAAAAAGCAAATATGCAGTGGAAAAAAAATATTTCTGAAACAGCCAAAGACCCTGCAATATATGAAAGATAAGATCTGTGTGTTTGTCACTGCATTTGGTTTTCATGCACCTCTACAAGAAATTTAGTGGTGCCTTCAAATTTATTGATGCCTACCCACCAATAATTTGCTTTTCTACTTTTACTATAGAGATTATGGTCTTATCTTTATAGTAGAGGTAGTGTTAGAAGCCTTAAATCTCCTGAGCTCCAGTATGTATTGTAATCTCTTTGATGTGTGGGCACATCTTTTGCCTGACTGCTGAGAGTATTTCCTTGAGCCGATCATGAAGGATACGTGTAAGCTCAGCAATTATTTAAACATGAAAAAGTGAACAAACTATAGCAGTACTTGTGGACTACCAAAATGTGGAATGTGTAAAATAGTCACAGCAAGAGATAATACAGATCCTTCTAAGCAAACCCCAGAGAACACTAAGAAAGGTTTGTTTCCAAGTATGAAGCATCAAAATTTTTTCTCTAAAAATTGCCAAGTAGTGGCAGGTTAGCATAGCTCCCCAAAGGTTTTCTGCCTTAATATCAAATCAGGGATGGGATTTCCTGCTATTTTATGTGCTGCACAGATTTCAAGATCACAACTGCTTACTCTAACCATTTGATTACTAAAGGAAGAACGGACAATTTTAAATAGGTAAAAAATCAGTAGTTCAATAAAAATTAATTAGCTGAAAGTGAGATGAAAAAGAAGATGTTCAAATAACATCTGGACATGGTCCTGGGCAACTGACTCTGGGTGTTCCTGGAGGAGCAGGGATGTTGGACCTCAGGAGGTTCCTTCCAATCACAAACATTCTGTGATTTTGCAATCCCATGAACCATAATAAACCAGTATAATCTTGATAGATAAGTTGAAAATAAACAAATGGATGCAAGTGAGCATGACTCCAGTTTCCTCTGAAGCTTCTTAAGGTGTTTTAGAAGCAACTTATTAATATCAGCAGGAGATGACAGATGTAGAAATACATCATCAATTATCTGCTCCCTATACTTTCTGTTCCTGCAGCATTTTGAAAGATTCATTCAAGCCATGCAAACTTTCTGCTCTCTTGACAATTTAAAAGAGGATGCAACTGTTAAAACTTCCTTCTGGATGTCTTGTTCAATAGATAATTATTTAGAGTTTCTCCCAAATGTGCGTACTAGAAATTTCAGTAAAATATAATCTAAAAATTGATCTCCATTGTCTTACTTGAAAATCTATTCTGTAAAACACACATATCCTCATACACATAACAACAGTATCCATTCAAAGGTACAAATAAACAAGCTGTAAAAGAATTATTAATACAATGCTTATTCTTTCCCTTTTTTCTTTACTTGTGTCCACGAGTCAGTAATTACCTCTAGCAGTAAGATTCTGTCTTTTATATTTAAAATAGCAAGCAAAAAAAATTAGACAAAAATGATAAAAGTTTTGTAGGTCTGCAAAAGATTTTCTCCCTCAAAGCTTGAGTATGTTATCTAAAATAGATGCATACAGTTCAGCTTCACATTCTGTTCAAATGCAAATTCATAAGTAGATGTATTTAGAGAGCTGAGATGCTTGACTGATAATTCACAGTAAGAATTTGTTCTCAGTAAGTCTGATGCATATAATGCACATACTTGCTAAGCTAAAACCCCCTGTCATTTCTCAAAAGAATATCTATCTTTAGAAGACCAGTAAAAGAATTTCTAATCAACACAAGTCAATATACCATCTGATTTCCTTCTTTTCTCTTTGCCTATGTCCTAAGCACAGCTCTCTGCTGCTTACGACTCTTTGAAGAGTGTATTCAATGACTTTAATATCCTTCTTTCATCTGCAGGTTCACTAAAATATTTTAATATCCATGTATGCAGTGGCTTTGATGTAGTCTTGTCTGTCATCATGTAATGCTACCTCATCTACTAAGTGGGGCATGTGACATTACAGAATACTGGAAAATTTTTGACCAGAACCTAGAGGATGTAAACAATTACAGATAATTAAGAACCCTATCCAAGGAGGAAGACAAGTCAGCAGTTGACTGAGGAAGAGAAGGCAGTAAGGAGTCTCTTTGTCTTTGCCTGAAAGGAGGGTCATGCTAGCCTAGCTTGGTTGTGCTCAACACTGCTTGCAAACAAAAGGGGAGATTATGTTTTTACATAGTTCTTCAACATCTTGATGACCTAAACAAAATTACAATAGAGAAGTTATAACAGGGGAATTAGAAAATTTACAAGATTACAAAAAGGAAATATGCAGTAGAGGCAGAGGGAGATGTAAAGAGCTGGAATGTGAAACACACAATTAGGAAGAGTGCAAAAAAAAAAAAAAAGGCACACGTAAAAGCACATATAAACATTAGGGCAGAGAAGGAAAAGTGGAAAAGAAGGCTAAAAGACAGTAAATACTCTTTGTCACTTTTTGTATTTATAATGTGTAAGATTTCCCCCTCCCCTCCTAGTGTGTTCTTCACCAAAATGTAAATTGAAAAGAAGCCATCTAGTGTCTCTTGGTCCTTTTTATTTAAAAAAGGCTTAACTTTCATAGCAGTCAATACTTAAATCATGGAGTAAGTAGTGGAAAAGTAGTTTGGTGGGAGAAAATTTTCATTCATAATGTCCCACATTTGCCTTAACAGTTAACGATTCTTCAGTATTTTGGACCGGGTCTTTTCAATGTAAAACGATCACAGTTCCTCTTTTTCTAGGGAAACAAAGGTCTAGAAGACTTTCATCAATCAAACCCATTTACATAAATAAATTCCCTTGTTATTCATTTGGAAACTGTAAGTAGTTTAATATACATGAGAGGAAAGCGACATGCTCAATTCTAAACCCACATTAATTAAGTGCACACCAACATATAATTTTTACCATATCAATATCTGCTTATGCGGAATCCCAGACCTGAAAAAGGGAAGATTATCTTTCAGATATAATTATGCATTATTTATTATAATATTTTAAATTATTTTGTCTTAGCTGTGCTTGTAATAGGTATTCTATATTCTTTAATTTCAGCTCTCTGACATTTACTTTGTTTTTTAAAAGGTATTAAATTAATCTCCAATTCAAGAGAGAATTGTGCATCACACTGGCAGACCTTTAATTTCCAGAACAGTGCCTGTTTTCTTCTGTGCTGCTTCATAAAACAAATTGCTCCCTATAATCTCCAAAACAATAAACAAAATTATTATATCTTAGCCCATTCATACTCTACTACCCTTCTTAATATCATTTTGTAAATCAAGCAGTGAAGGAAATTGCCAAGGTAATGACAAGGAAACAGGAGACAATTATTTTGAAGAGATTAAAAAAAAGGAGACTATAAATTAAGGTTAAATGAAATGAGAATTGTATTTATGGTATGACTTAATTTTAAACTAACTCACTTAAACCTTAATTTAAAAAATATTCATGAAAACAAATACTGATTTAAAATTATATATTAATTGCTTAGAAGAGCATTCATAATCTGTACAGGTAAACTAACTGTGCTGGTAACATTTTTTTATATCATTGGTATAGCATGAGGTTTGAGAAAGGGCTAAAAAAGGATAAATATCCCAGAAAAAAAACCCCAAAAAAATCCTAAGCAGACAAAACATAGTTTAGGGTTTTCCTGTGAGCTATTTTTTAATGTCTAGGTTTGTGTTTATCCTATTTTGTCTATTTAAATGATAGAACTGCCTTTCATTTCCTTCATTTGTTCAGTGTCACCCACATGGACAGGAAGACCACCCTCTGACAGTAAAGGCCTACAGAAAGTCTCTCACTCTAACATTTTTATGTCAGCTCATCTTCTGCAGGGCCCCTTGCCCACATCCCACACACATCCTTGCACAGGGGTCTTACTTGACTATGAATGGGCAAAATTGTAATAGTGTACAAAAATGCAGTAAATGAAAATGTGACCTTGAGCTGCCTGTAAGAAAAACATGTGCATGAGAACTGACGTGAGCTCTGGTGTGTCCGAGGAAAACTGCCCATTCATTCCTGCAGGGGGAAATTGAGGAGAAACCTTACACATGAGCATACTTTGATGATTTTAAGATCATCAGCATTGTGTTCTTCAACACTCTATTAAGGTTGCTGCTCTGTGAAGGCCTAGGACAGGCAAAGCAGAGTTGCTGTCTAGAACAGGACGTGAATCACCCACAGCCTTTGCTCTGGAGCTCGTAAATCTGGAGCCTTCAGGCAACTTCTGCTCTGCTCATTCCAGTTCTGGAACAAGGTGCAAATGCATAGGTTGCTCTAGCTTGGTTGGCTAACAGCCCTGAATGCAAAGCAGATATACGTGATGATTGTTTTAGACATTATCTGTACTTTTTCTAAACAAAAAATGATACAGATTTATTTTGAAGCATTGACCTAATGTACTGGCTAAATTGCAATAGAGCTTATGTTCTCTGCCTGTCTACATTTCTACTGGTTTCAAGGGAACACAACATTTCCATGTTAAACATATTGCCTTCTGTGTTTTAGTTGTAAGTGTTACTGATTTTCACCCTAGGGTTGTCAAGATTTCAGTGATGGGAAAGTGATCCCTGTAAATACAATTTTTAATCAGTTTGTAGAATTTACTGACGTCTTTGCCTGGAATATGTCAGTTGTTATTATTGCCATGTCTGAATTCAGACTAAAACATATTTATCTTAGATATTTTAAAGATGCCTTTGGAAGCCCAGAAGAGGAACCGTAATACTTTTCTTATAATCAGACATAATAAACTCACCCTTTCTATTCAGCAGTTTGACTTATTCTTTGATTTTAAAGCAAAGAGTATATTCTAGCCAGAGGGAAACCTTATGAATTTTTACCAGCAAAATTACACTACTGCATCTCACTATTCCCCTAACAACTTTAACATGTATAACAAGAAAGCATTTTTCAGCCCCTCTACCATTTCAGGTTTAAAATTGTGTTAAAATTAAATTTTTTACATAGAAAAAAAAGAAAGTTATAGACACAGTATTTACTTGATAACTGACTCTAACTTCATATTTTCCAATCCTGTCCATCTCAATGATTATGGAGCACAAGCTGAGCTATCAACATGCTACAGCCTAAACACAGCACAATGTTTAAGGATCAGCTGAGGGTGACATTTTATTGCTCAAGGTAGAGGCCCATGTGAAAAATATGCTGAAGTGTAGGAATGCCTTCAAATTGAAAATTCTAGTTCTTACACTGTCTATATCGCCACAAAATGGAGGGCAAAAAAAGCTTAACTAGAGCTTTTAATTTAAAGTTCTTGTTAGAAAATATGTCCAACTTATCCTTCTGAGAAGTCAAATCACACAAAATCACGACAAAAAATATGGAGAAACTTTTACTCTAGAAGGGATGACTTTTCTTTGGTAAAAGAATACCAAAACTTGCATCCATGTAAAAAGTTGGAATGTATTTCTTTATTAGTTAATAACAGCATTTTGAAAATTTGATTTTAGTAAGTTTTGAAATAATTCTGAGGACTAAATACATGCATATGTGAGTCTCAACAAGGCTGTAAAACAGTTTTTGATAATTTACATTATTAAGTCTGGAATAGCATAGAAAAGTTTATTCTTATAGTTAGTTCATATGAGTTATAGACGATAAAGATTATTTTGTAAACCAGTTATTATTAAAAAAAATCACATGATTATGTCAATAAACACTGTTTTAACAGTCTTGTGTACTTCTTGGTGAGGTATGAAAAGTAGCAGAATTTCCTTTCTTGGTTCTTATGGGATAGACGGACTTTAAATGCATTTTTAAATGCATGATCTATATGAAAATCCAAATCCCGTAAGTTTAGGTATATAAATGCCATGTAATGAAGACCATATTGAATTTGCTGGAGTTTGTCTTCAGAGGTCTCTGGGAACTGTATAAAAGAGATGCTGAGAGTCCAGGGCACAGGCAGGACTCCAAGTGTTTTATGCCTTTCTGTGTAAGTTTAAGCAGAATTACAGCTCTAGATATGCCTATTTACAGCTCTCTACATGCTCACCACTCCTATCTTTTCCCAAATTGCCTCATAGAACTTTTTGAATGTCTGTGATAAAATCACAGACTTGTAGAAGAAAACTTCCATATTCTTTGTTCCCAACAAGGCAGAACTCACTGTAGTCTTGTCGCTTGTGCAATGCAGAAGGTCAGACAAGATTCTCACAATGGCCCCTGCAGGCCATGAAATGAATGTAGTAGCATTAAAATGTAGAACATTTCTTCATTTTATGTTCTGCTGAAGCTGCAAAATTTGTAACAGGCAGTTCTGAGATAACAATCCTTACTCTTTTTAATAAGCATAGTGTATTTGAACCAACTCATTATTTTGCCTTAGGTTCTGCTGCTTATGTTCTAGTTTCACAAAAGACTAGGACGTGTTGGTTTATAGATACTTCTTCCTAAATCCCTTTTTACTACTTGCTCATTCAAACCTGTCCTGCTCAGAAGTTGGCTTACATTAAAATATATTGGTATGACCCATGCTGTATGAGATTTCAATTATGCAAAAAATAGATCATCGTATTCTTTTAATGTTTCAAATTATTCTATAAAGGCCATCCTTCTGTTTGGTATACAGAAGTGTCTAGAACCTTCCCAAGGACCTTGTTTTAAATATTATAGCACTAAATTCTAGTTCAAGATTTTAATTACATTATTGAAAGACATACCAGGTGGTAGCTACTCTAAACTGACAGGAAATTGAACGTCCTTTTTTATTTATAATAAGTAACGTCATTACTCTGTTGAAATCAATCTAATTATTTGGTTTTTATTGTTGCAGGCTTACTAGAAATAATGGATAGAAAATAGTTCTTGATTTTGTAAGAGTATTTTTAGAAATTAAAAAGGAAAATATTGTGATAATATATTAGGGTTGTTTATTTCAAAGCATTCCTCTAAACCATAAGTGCATTTGTTAAAGATCTGGTATAACTGTAAGAATCTGATTTGTGGATTTGACTGGGTTTGAAGTGGAAAAATATTGTGACCTTGTAAGCAAAACACTCAGAAGAAGACCACTTTTTTAGTATTACTGCTGTATTGCCAACATCTGTTAAAATAGATGTTTTAGGAAAACATTAGGAAGTCGAGTCCTTGCTAAGTCTTCCTCTGATTTTTGAGATGAACTTGCCCGAGGAATTGCTATGAAAGGTAAGACATACAGAAAATTTCATCAACACACAGGAAATTTTTCAGTGGAGGGATTTTGCTGAAAACCATTCATGCCAGCACTGGCTATGAAACCATACAGAAGACGATAAATAGTCCTAAAGAAAGAAACTCGAACTGCAAATAAGCTTCCCCACAAATCGGCAAAAAATGAGCACTAGCTGTTTTTTAAATTCCAGGGCTTTCCTACTTGCTCCTGACCAGTGACTGCCTATGTGCTTGCCCTGGCAGTGAAGGAGAAGCTGTGCCCTGCATTTCTGTGTTGGTCTGTGCTGCTCTGGTCACGACTCTGCTCTGCCTTCACAGAACAGCGCCGCTTCCCTGCCAGCAGCCAGTGTTGGTAGTCAAACACTGTCCACTTCACCTGGAATAAACCTGATCAAACCCAGAAAGTGTAACTGCTTTGAGAACACAGCCAGTTTTCTCCTTAACTATTAGCTGCTTGTACTTAATCACCACAATCTTGTGCAGTTCATGTGAACTGCCTAAATAACCACAATCTCTGCCTTGCTGTCTATGGTGAGACTGAATATTCTCTATTTTAGTCTATTTTTCAGTTTATGGGTACAGTTGTCCTCTTTGAATTTTGGCATTCTCTTTTTATTGGTCACTGCTTTTTGTGTGCTTGTTTGTGGTTTTTGAGGTGGAAAGAAAGAGGATTCTGTCCCATACAACACGGGGTTTTTTTTTAATCTCGGAAAAATCTTCTTCCTTATGTCATTACTTGGTTAATACTTCAGCTTAGAGCTCTAGTAAACACTTTCTGCATGATGAGTTGTGTTTCTTGTCACAAATTCTTTGCTAGTCTTTTTTTGGTTTTGTTTTCTTGTTAGTATTGAAACATGGTTTTGCCTAGTCTTTCCAGTCATTTCTCTGCTTGCTTGCTTACTTGCTTCCTCCCTTTCTCCCCTTTTTTTTCCTGACATCCTTTCTACCTTTCTTCTTGCCACCCTTCCCTCTCTTCAGTCCTCCTCAGCCTGCCTCCTTTTCTTCCTTTTTTTAATTACTTGACCTCATAGTGACTCGTGGCAAGAAATCAACAGCACAGCATGATTTTTGCATGTGGTCATTATGCAGTTTGCAGCTAACCTCCAGCTTCAGCATATGATCATAAATACGGAATCTCAACAATTCTCAGGGCAGTTTTGTCGTCTGCTAAACTGTTATTTCATGTACCATTAAGTTGAATTCTGTCCATTTTTATGTTTAGACAAAAAAATCCATTTGCTCACGTCCAAATGAGTGTATTTTGCTCATAAATGCTGCTTCAGCAGCACACAGGGGGGATTTGGAAACTTGTAGAAAGTACATTTTCTCAGCTATTCAACCTGAATATGCAAAATGTAAAGTCACTTGAGAGCATTTTCTCAGCCAATTCCAAGGAAAGCAAGACAGTTTCCTGCAGGAGAGTCATTGACAAGTAACAACGAAGGGCCACAAATATTCACACACTGATAAACCATGGAAATGTCTTTCAATAATGCTAGTGCTGAAACTGAGAAGACTAATGATCAAAAAATTACTTAAATGAACTATTAATAGATACTGTTTGTAATAACAATCATGTCACAGGAACGTTTTCCTTTGTTTTGGTTAAAAAAATTTATAAATAAATGTGTAAATAACAAATAAATAAATGTGTAGATGAAATAAATGGTAGGAGTCAAAAAGGTCAGGGTTTTAAAAATATAATTTAAGGTTTTTGGACATCTGTTTAAAATTTTATTAGGGCTTATAGCCCAATTTAGTTGGGCTTTTTTCCGTTTTCTTATTTCAATGCAATAAAAAACCTGCTCATTAGCTAAACTGCTTTATGAGATCACATGTATGATCACAGTATACTCCAAATACTCCAGGCAGAAGGAAGCACTTGCACATGAAACTTCTTTAAAACAGAACAAATTGCACAGACTTTTTTCTTACCCTGTGCCACTGGTGCTGGTTGCAACCTTCTGTGTGTCAACTCAACTCATGTGGAAGAAATGTCTTTTTTTTTTTTTCTCTGGATTATTGGTTGCAGGATTGGTGAGTTGAACTGGCACAAAGAGATACCTAGTGAGTACCAGATAAGCTGCTTCAGGAAAAATAAAACTCCACAGATGTGGCTATACAAGAGAAAAGCACAGTAAGAGAGCAAAGAAGAGAGGCCTATTTTTCTTTGTAGTCATTAGTTGCTAAATTGCCTCAGATATCTCTCTTAACTTCAACATCTGGCTTTATCAGGCACAATTTAACTTAGAATGTCACCGTGTATGGGAAAGGGAAGGGTGATAACTTTGCTGAATGGAAAAGATAAACTGATGGTTAATAAAATATTTAGAGAACATCATTTGAATTTTATCTTATGATGTAGAACAAGCACCCAACATCTTAGATTTTCAGATATATTTTCTGCAATTGGGAAAAATAAATCTAGCATTTTCTTGTTGAGGAAAAAACAGCCATAACATTATCAATGTCCAGGTTAAGGCAATCTCAAATATGTAAACGAAAACACCTTCACCTTCTCTGAAGAAAGTCCAAACTTCCAGGATATTTTTTTAAAATATCCGTCAATAACATTACACATATTTCAGACATAAAGGATTAGTTCAGCTAGCTGGCACTTTTCACTGCAATTTACTTTAAATTTAGGAAAAAAAAAAGCTATCATCTATAAGTGTTTTATCATTTGTCCTACAAAACAAAAAAAAAAATATTTCAAAAAACAAATTTACAGTGTGTTGAAGGAATTGTTCTGCTCTGTGGAAAAAACACAAGGCATCTATCTGTCAGGTTTTGCCAGTGTGAGTTGTTATTTGAGAAGCTAATGAATAAACTGCATGTTTCTGTGTATCTATGCATGTTTCTACTTCAAAGAAGTAGACACAACTGTGAATAAGGGATAAATCAATGTGAAACGATTTTAAATTTTCTGATCTCTATTCGCATTTCATCTGTCTTATGCAAGAAAGCAGATGTACCCTCCTGAACTGAAGACCTCTTAAACCCTTTTTCTGCAAGTTGGTAGTCCACCCTTGCATTCTGTTTTACTTTTTCACAATAATATTCCCATTTACTTCTCTACTTTGTGGATACTTGCTAAAATTTGAATAAAACCCAAGAAAATGTAAATTCAAGAATCTAGTTTGGAAGTTTGTAAATGCTAATGTGATTAAATGGTAATATGATTACAAGAATCACTTGAAGAAAAATGCAACAATGTAGGATTGATTAGAGCATTTTTAAAAATAAATGTGTTTTTCAAAGAACCATCCAAATGAAAACCTTGGAATCAAAAACACATCACATAATAACACAAGCACAATAGCTGTAGAGGTAATATGTCCACTGCCACAAATAGCTCCCTGACATTATCTTAGAAACTATTGTTGGAAAGGAGATTATTCATTTTTCATGCTGCTTCTGAGATCTCGCAGTGTATTTACTCTTTCAAATACAGTTCTCATTACACAGACAGTTGCTGTTTTGAATAGGGGTTTTGAATTTATGAACGTCTGAATTTTTATCTGAAGAAAAACCAATGCACAGGCATGGACCACTTTATCAACATTGTTTAACAATTTGCAATTGCTTGGTTAAAGTGCAGAAAGTGAATTAATGACATGTGCCAATGTGCCATCAACAACTGGCTCCTGATGAAGTCTGCAGGCATTCTGGGTTTTGTAATCAATTTGCAGAGTATTTCCAGATGCTTTACAAAGTGCAAGCAATCCACTGACCACAGGCTAAGTGATTCTTTGCTGACTGGGCCCACTTACAATTTTCCTTTATTTATTTTCAATACTTCTTCAGTCTTAACAATCTTACCCAAGGTACATGACTTATTAACTACTGATAGATGACAGACAGTAAAGGCGTGTTACAAGGAGTACAGTTCTTGTATCCTAGACTGTCAATAAGTATCTTTTTTTAATGCCTTAATCTATATGTACTTATAGGATTGCTTTAACTAAACTACCTAACTGTTAAGTCTTAGTTCTAAGGAATTTATTCTATTTTCTCTATAATTTACTGAAGGAATCTGGGTTCCCAGAAATATTTTTATCCCTTTCTAAAATAGGCAGGAAAAATTAATTTCTTTTTGGGATAACTGTGATGGGTATGCACATCTTTCCCCTCTGGCTTCTTTCGTGTAGAAAGAGCCTAAAACAAGATGTTTGGTGGACTTAAACATGACAGCTGATTTTACGATTGTATCTCTCAGCAAAATAGCATAAAGGATTTTTGCCAGAGCCAAGGCATAGGCTGAATATCTGATGAGAGATTTGCCTACCATTATAGCAACATTACATCATGTTATAAACACTTAGAGAGTGTTTCTGTCAACTTGGAAGTATCCTTGTATGTGAATTTTTGACATTTATGATTATTTCTCCTCATCTTGTCTGTCTCCTGCTCTGTAACTCAGTCCAGTAGGGTCCTACACATAAACAGAATGTATTTCTCACAAAGACCGAGAACACTTGATAAGGAAGAAGTATGAAGATTTTTTTAAATTGATTGGGGTTTTTTTGAGCCAGTAACACTAGATGTTTGTTTTCCACTACAAAGCAAATACAGTAAATATCAAATTTAATTGAATTTTTTGTTGTGCATTAAAAACAGTTTGCAAATTCTTTATACTAAAACCACTTAATAAAGACATTATTTCTAAGTGCAGCTCAAAGTAGTAGGGTGTAAATAAGAAAGACCACAATTTAGGAATGCATTTGGGAGGAGAGGTACTTGAGGTTTAAAACGCTTTACAGACACTTATCATCTACGAGAAATTATATGTCTAAAAATAATTAAGTTCCAAAGTAATCTAATGGTCATGGCGTAAAGCATTTATCTGTACAATAAAAAAAACTACCTTACTTTTAAACAGCACTTCATGATAGGGGTGTCTGTAGCAGGGTTTGAAGATACAGAGTTTTCTGGATATTCTCCCTCTCTTAGGAATATAGAGGGAGAGAAAACTATTTTATTTCTATCAAAATATAGCATATTCATTGCTCAAATTGTTGACTGCAATTAAGAAAAAGCATGTTTAATGAGTAATGACTATCGGTATGAGTAGGTGCCAATGAGTGTGAGCAGAGTGATGTCAGACACATTAAGTGGGCTCATTTCTCATTTCTCTACGGTTTCCTGTGCATAGTTCTGCCACATAAGGAGAAGCATGGACAAACTTTCTGTATCTAAAAATTACACACCTGCCTTGTTAAGAGCAATAAGATACACACAACCTAGTTCAGGCTGACGGAGAGGGAGAGTTGATGAGCTGGTTTCATGACAACCATATCTAAAAAGCCCTGGCAGTCTGTTGTAAGGCTGGACGTTTTCTGGCACAGCCACTGGTGTTGTTGGCTCACATCTCCTTCGTACTGGGAATTTGGGTCCAACTGCTGGCCATTGTGCTACCCACAATGGTCTGTCTGCTACTGTCTTTCTAGTGTAATTGCTGGTGGAAACATCAGTGCGTTTTTGTTAAAGCATTAAAAAAAGCATCACTGGGAGTTGAAAATCGGTGATAGCAGGCATTCACATTGTGGCCCTGGCTCCCCTTTGGGCTGTAAACGAGTGAGAGGCAGCAGAGATCTGTGACCTTGGGCGTATGCTGCAGCAGACAATGCCACTGGATTAGATGTATCTTTGTTTCAGGGTTTTATTTGGACTTGCTGAATGTGATCATGAAGCATTGAGAATAAAATAAAAGAATCATCACCATCTAATTATGCCATTCATTACTCTTGCTCTTTTTATCCAATATTGGGAAAAAACCGTGATAAAATGGCTTCCTTTAAAAAGATATGTCGTAAGTAATGACATTTTACACTCCTTTCTTTTTGTGTGTATTTGTGTGTTCACCTTATTCTCAGCACTTAAACTGTGAAAGCCCTCAGGTTATGGTACTTTTCAAAACAAGACAATTTTTGGAATAGATCCAAGGGCATTCTAGTCTATGAGAAACTTTATGAGGCTGTTCTGGCATAAGCAGAATTTGCCTAGTGTCCATAAGCATCTGCGTTTTGTGTCTTGTAAAAGTACTCATTGCATGTTTACGTTACCACTGTTTAAAAATTTAGGAGGCTGGACCAGGAATTATGAAACTACAGTATCGAATGCTTAAAATGAATTTATCCAAAATGAACTATTATTTTGAAAGCTATTATTTTTAATTGTGCCACTCAACGTACAGTTTTCTGTAGGTTCATGATTTGGACGCAGAAACCTCTGAATGCTGGATTACTTTCTGTAAATGTTGAGCATAACTTTCTATCAATGCTTTGACTCCTGCCGCCTGTTTCTAAACAACTGATATTACATTATTGATGTCAAGAGGAATTTACCAGATGCCTCAATGGCAACAAGACAAACTCACAGAAGAGACAAACGAGAGTTCCTACATTGCATCACTGAATTCAGACTTGTATTTCAAGTTCCTGTATTTTACTGAAATAAGTCTTCACACAGAAAATCAATCAATGCCTGAAAGTACAAAAACAGGTTTTCCTAAAATGTTAATCTTTAATTTTTTAATCTTTCATTCATTCTAAGACATACTTCTTGAATCTAACAGAAAGGGAAATTAAATGAAAACTGAAAAACTGTTCTCAGTTTATAACTGTCAAGGGAAACCTTCAGTCTCTCTTGCTCCATCACTTCTCATGGGATGTTGCTTGGTCAAGCAGAAACAGCTTTCAAAGTCTCTTTTTAAATGATTTTTAGTGTTAAACCCCCCTAAAAATTATAAAGGCATTCAATAAAATTATCACTGTATTTTAGCTGGTCAAAATATAGCCCAAGAAGCAGAAAGCATGTTTAAGTTGGAAGGGACCTACAACAGTGATCTAGTCCAACGGCGTGACTGCTTCAGGGCAGACCAGAATTATATCCTGTTGTTAGGGGCATTGTACAAATGCCTCCTAAACACTAACAGATTTGGGGCACCCATCACCTCTCTAGGAAGCCTGTTCTAGTATTTGACTACCCTATCTGTAAAGAAATGCTAATGTCCAGTCTGAACCTCCTCTGGTGCAGCTTTGAACCATTTCCCATGTGGCCTATCAGTGGATCCTATGGAGAAGAGCTCAGCACCCACATCTCCACTTCCCTTGCTAAGGAGGTTGTAGACAGTGATGAGGTCAGTCTTCAGCCTCATCTTCTCCAAACTAGACTTCCACCTCCTTTGCTGCTCCTCACAGGACATTACTTCTGGTGAAGAAAGCAGCTGATTCCTGAATAATGATATTGCCTCTACACTACTCTATTATTCCTGGTTGGCATATTCCCATCCTCAACATATTATTTATAAAGATCTGTTAACATGTAATAGGCCAAACACTGGCAAGAATAAATTATGTCTCTTCTGTCTTAAAATTGAGATAATTTCTATAGAATATTTGATCTTTATTATCAAAACATTGTAGAGCCATACAACTTAGACATAGTTTGGACTCGTTTCCCTCATAAGCATATTTATAAACTTCTGGAAGTTTCTCTTAACAGAAGTCCTCCCCAGTTCTTACTGTTCTTATGCCTCCTTACTCCTTACAGGAGCTCTTCCCAGTCAAGCTTGGTCACCATTCCATTAAGCCCAGTTTGTCTCGGGTGTTTTCAAAGAAACCCAAGAGGTATTTAATGGGCTGCTCAGTGTACTATGGTCATATTCTATGACCATTATTTTACCATCAACAAATCAGGCATAAGTACCATATGTGTGCTGTAAATACAGGCACTGAAAATGGAGTTTGAAATTTAATTTTGAAAAATTCAAAACATGGTCCTTCTGAATGCCTGTGTCCATGAAAGTAAAGGCTTACAAAAAGAAACTAAGAAAGTTTCATGACTTTAGGATCGTAGGACCATAGAATCATTAAGGTTGGAAAACACCTCCTGGAGTCCAGCCTTTGACCAAATACCACCATGTCAACTAAACCCTGGCACAAAGTGTCACACCCAGTCATTTCTTGAACACTTTCAAGGGATGGTGACTCCACTACTACCCTGGGCAGCCCATTCCAGTGCTTGACAACACTTTCAGTGAAGAAATTCTTCCCAATGTCCAACCTGAACCTCCCCTGGTGCAGCTTGAGGCAATTTCCTCTTGTCCTATGACTGACTGCCTGGGAGAAGTGGTCACCCCCCACCTTACTACAATTTTTGTTGTCCACTTGAAGTTGAACAGTCATGTAAGGGTAATCTATTTATTTTTAGAACAACTGCAATCTCAGATAAGTGATCTAAATTGCTACCCAGCAACAGTGATAGAAAGACTGAGCTGACTAGAAGGTTAGTATCAGGTAGCAGAGATTGTGTACTGTGAATTACAGTGCTTTATAATATGTGTGGTTCAGGGTATTTGAATCAGCAGATCCTAAAAATTTTAACAAAACCAAAATCAAGTACAGTGATAATATTTTAAAGCTGTCTACATTTTCTCCATCTTCTTTTTTGGTCTGTTTTATTAAGAGTTTGTGTTTATATTTTTCAATGGGCTTCTGTGTGCAGTTGCAATATAGACTTTAATGAATGTTTTTATAAACCAGTTGTGACATTTTTGCATATTTCTCTATTTCCCAATAGTCTTCACATTTTGAAAGAGTTGTTACCAAAGTAAAGCAATGCAGCTTGTTTAGTATCTCCTGTACCTTTTATGCTGAAACAAGTTCTGTTTATGTTATGAGCTAAGTGACTCTTTGCAAAGGGAATGGTATTTTTTGGTTTATTTTCTGTGAGAGTTCCAGCTGTGCCAGTTAGTGAATCTGTGCCATTTTTATCACCCCCATCTGATAAACTCAGGCAAATAACACAATCAAAACTTGTGAGTTTTCTGCCATTCACATAGGGGAACCTCATTTGTTAGAAGCATCCTGCTGGATTCTCCTGGGACTGCCTGGTACAGAATTATCCCACTGTGATGGCTTGACCTTGCCTGGATGGCATGTGCCCACCAAGCCACTCTATCACTCCCCCTTCTCAGCTGGACAGGGGAGAGAAAATAAGATGGAAAACAACTTATAAGTTGAAATAAGGCAGCTTGCTAAAGCAAAAGTGAAAGGCTGCACAAGCAAAAAGAAAAAGGAAAATTTTATTCTCTACTTGCCATCAGCAAGAGATGTCTAGCCACTTCCTGGGAAGCAGGGCTTCAGTATGTGTAGTGGTTGCTCCAGAAGGCAAACATTGTAAATGATGAATGCCCCCCTTCCCCAGCCTTTTCTTACCTTCTGTATCTGAGCTGACATCATAAGAGATGGTATACCCCTTTGGTCATTTTGGGTCAGCTGGCCTGGTTGTGTGCCCTTCCACGACCTTGCCCACCCCCAACCTACAGATGGGGAACAGAATGTTGGAGAGACAGCGCTGATGCTGTGCCAGTGCTGCCCAGCAGTTGGCAACACACAAAACAGTGTTGTGTTACCAGCACCTTTCTAGATACCAGTGCAGAGCACAGCACTGTGAGGGTTGCCATGGGCAAAATGAACTTCATCTCAGCCATACCCAATACACACAGACTGACACAGCTTCAGAGGAATCATCTTCGTTAGTGCAATGTCTTCCCCCACAAGGATCGGTGATTTTTCCGAAGTTGTTACTTACTGCTGCAGTATCAATTTACATAACTGTCACTCTCAGTCTAAAAATTTTTAGTTTCTACTATTTCCTTTCTTCTAGTGGAAAAAAGAAAATAAAACCTTAACTGACATTAAAGTCTGGAAAAGATACAGGTTAAAACTTATTGTTGTTTAAGGTATGCATATTACCTAAGGTCATTATGAAAAGAGTGCCCACAGATGCATATACAGCCTTTTCCCTCTACCCTTCCCACTCAGCAGTAACCCAGAATATGTGTAAATAATGAACTAAATACATAGAATCATAGAATATCTTGTATTTTAAATGACCTATATCACCATCAAGTCCAATTACTGCTACACATGGGACTAACTAAATCTTAACTCTTATGATTAAGAACATCATCCAGATGCTCCTTGAGCTCTGACAGGTTTGGTGCCATGATCACTTCCCTGGGAAGCCTGTTCTGTGACAAACCACTCTCTCAGTGAAGAACCTTTTCCTAATGTCCAGTGTGAACTTCCCTTTATGCAGCTTCATTCCATTTCCTCGTGTTCTGTTGCTGGTCACCAGAGAGGTATCATGCACCTCCCTCTCTACTGCCTCCTTGGAGCGAGTTCTAGACTGTGACCCTTCAGCCTTCTCTTCCCCAAGGTGAACAAACCAAGTGACTTCAACTGCTCCTCGTAAGTCTTGCCCTCACTGCCTTTCACCCTCTGGGTCGCTTTTCTCTGCACACACTCTGGTAGTTTGATGTCCTTTTTATGTTAAGACACCCAAAACTGCATACAGTACCCAGGGTGAGGCCACACCAGTGCAGAGTAGAGTAGGACGATCTCCTCCCTCAAATGGCTCCTGTTGCTGTGCCTGATGCATCCCAGGACACTGTCAGCCCTTTTGACCGACAGGGCACTGCTGACTCTCATTCAACTTGCCATTGACCAAGTCCCCCACATCTCTTCCTGCAGGGCTGCTTTCCAGCCTCTGGAAGTCCACAGCCCCTCTTAGTCTAGTATCATCAGCAAATTTACTTAATGTACATTCTGTTCCTGCACGCAGATAATTTATAAAAAACACTAGAAAGGCACTGACCCTGAAACTGAGCTCTGGGGAAGAGCCACTGTAGCTCTTTGAGACTGACCCATCAGCTAAATGATCACCCAATGTATTATGGACTTGTCTAGAAGTGTGCTGGACACATCCAGAAAGATAAAGTGAGAGACAGCATCAAAAACTTTGCTGAAATACCCCGCCCCCGCCNCACACATCTGCTCTCTTCCCTTGGTCAACTAGATGAATACCCTTGTCATATAAAGAAATTAAGGTGGTTGACCAGGACTTTCTTCTCACAAACCCATGCTGGCTACGACCAAAGAATGAATCGTCTCTCAAGTGTTTTTCAAAAACTCCCAAATCAACCCTCTCCATAATTTTACCAAGCACTGAAGTGAGATTGACAGGACTGAAATTACTCTGGTCCTCTTTAATTTTCCTTAAAATTAGGATAACATTTCTTAGCTTCTAATTGACTGGGACCTCTCTAGGTACTCACAAACATTGAAAAATAATGGAGAGGGCCTGCGATAACATAAGCCAGCTATTTCAGGTCTCTGGGATGAATCCCATCAGACCCCATATACTTATGTACATCCAGCTGGAGCAGCAAGTACTGAACAGGTTTAGTGTCAGCTGGAAGTTTGTCATTCCCCCAGCCATGGTCTTGAAACACAGGGCTACAGGGCTCCCAGAGGCCATCACAGGCATTAAAGACAAAACCTGAGATGGTATAGTGGGGAAAGACACGTCAGGTTGCACTTCTGTGGAACTTGGTCTCATATTATTGGAATTACTGAGTATTTTAGCTCACACATGTAGGTATGTAAGCACATATGTGTATGCATGTGCATGTGCATATATCAGTCACACATATATGTCTTAAACACAGAGAGATGCAGAATCACAGAACCATTATATCATCGAATCAATGAATGACAGAATCACTGAATGGTGTGGGTCTGAAGGGACCTTAAGAAACACAGAGTTTCAAGACCCTCTTCCCCCAGTATATGCATATACGTGTTTAAGTATATGTCCATATATTACAAAAACTCAAGGATTTCCCTTTCTCAGCCTTGCACTTTGTTGAGATTTAGCCCAAGAAAATTATCTGTAGCCTTAGGGCTGGAGTTGGGTGGTGCAAAGTAGCTGACAAAAGAAAGGAAAAGCTACATTAAAAAATTATCCCATGATAATTTTTTTCATCTGTTATAGGCCTGACTGTGACCATATTTTTTTTTAGTCCATACAAAAATTTGAGTTTAAGATGAGTCTTAGCAATTCAGAATAGGAGAGAGTCAAAACCTAGTATACCATTTAGATTGGAGCTAGAGAGTCTGCTAAAGGAGAGGAGGTTGCACATAGTACTTTCTCTGATAGCTGTTTAATCTGGGCCAGGTCAGGGGGTCCTTGGCTGAGGGTCAGAATATTTGTGGGTTTATGGTTAGGGTGAGGATAGGGAGGGCAAAAATAGCTGAGATGGAGCTGTAGTGGGGCTGTAGAGGGTCTGTCACAGGAAGGCTTAGCTGGTAAAAATAATTTCTCTTGAAAAAATTTCCAAATGGATCCTTGGCTAATACTGAGTGCAGGTTGAAAGTTTAAAACCTATGACATACATAAGGGTCCTTGGCAATGGCAATGGCAATGGCAATGGCTATGACCATGCCTGGAGTGTTTACCTTTAGTGTCTGGGAGAGAAAAAGATCAGACCTCCATTTGAGTGTAAAGTCACTAATTAAGGAAGGCTTACGCTGCTGAAAGACATCCTTTGCTTCAAAAATAGGTCAGATCTTTGGTAAAGAATCCCCTCCTAGGGGAGGATTTGAAAACCACTAAGTAACTTTAAAAGTATAATTCTTTTAAGGAATGGTCTTACTTTGTTTTATTCCAACTATTATGTTGATTTATATCTAATATTACATTATTTGATTTCTGTATGTATATGAGTTCATGCAGAAATAATTCCGTGTTTCAAATAGTGTGTTTGAAACTCAGCAGAACACACATTACTACTTCTATGGTCTGGGCAACTGGAGGACTGGTTTTTTTCTTTTTCTTTGTCTCTTGTTCTTAATCTGAGGCATGTAGGAATTAAGGTCTAGTATACCTATAAACTGCTTTGTGCTATGTTTGTTCTAGCTTGACTGAGGAACATAAATATTTCACCTCCAACAAATCAATTAATTATATTTGTGGATTAGAATGATTTGTCTCCTTACTGGTTGGCTGTGTAAAGTGTGTTTTTCTGTCCACAAAAGCAGCAACTTTTTCCCTCCAATGGTGTAGACTTGAGCACTAAAAAATTCTACTTTTAGACCAGACCCTGGAAGTATATTTCCTTTATTCAGAAAAGAACATTCCAGAGCTGGATTGAAAATTACCTGTATCTCAAAGAATGAATGGAAAGGAATTAGCATATTAATCAGCAAAATCCCAAACAACTGTTTTTGAGAGAGGAAAACCAGAAATTTAAGTTTTTCTTTTACTACAGTTTATTCTAAGCACATTTCAGTGCAGCAGGGAACATTACTGCAAACCAACAAGGAAGTCTGACTTTTCTAAATGTGAGTGACTGGCATTCTGAAAGCTGTGTGTGCAGTCTCTTCACCTTTTACAGTAAGTCAAGCCATTCCTTTTATTATCCATAACTACCTAATAGTATTTCTGGTGGAGAAGCTTTTGATACAGTTCAAAATATAAGCAACAACAATTACTACATTTGAGGTATGAGACCATGAAGATTTTAATTGTCTACCACATAGCAAGAAGGAGAAAAGACCGAACTGAATTTCCACAAGATTCAATCTCATTATTTTTCTCCTTTCCATGTTGTCATAACTTTATTTAATTCTTCTTCTACAAAAGGTTAAAAGGGAGAATTATTTGCACTTTGGCATATCTTTTCTAGCACATTTAGGAGTCTGACTTTGTTTTTCGTGTTTCTTTGTAGACTGGGTTCCTGACCTGGCCTTCCAAGGTGGTTTGCATCTCAAAGGATGCCGAATGTTACTGACTAAATAGGTGTGACCAAAATAGTTCTACCCCAAGGTGACATGGCACTGCCTCACACAAGATACCATGAAACATTACAGGGGGAATCCTGACTCTTGGTCATTTAAATTATTTGGGTTATTCATGTAAATGGACAATTGACTAAGAAGATTGAAATGCCATCATGTTTCTCGTGTACTGATAGGACAAATGATCTTATTTTGACTTGGGTGAGGAACTGTAAGAGAGGAGCTGTTTAAAGTCACCCAGCTTTAACCCAATAGGCCTCCCTGGCAACAAGTGATTTATTCTGTCTTAAGCACTGTGGGAAAAGCAATGTCAGAGCTGCTAAAGTGGACAGACATCTGTCTTTGGTCAAAGATGTGTCATGCTCACCTTAACCAGCTGCAACACAGGCTGACATGGGCAGTAGGACTGTTAAACAAGAGTGTTTGGGTAAATGAGCAATGAAGAGAAGGCTGGAAAGGTCTGGGTAAAAGCTAGATTGGATTATTTACTTTCCCCTTTGAGAAGACTAATGCTGTGATTATAAATGCCCAAGGCACTGGGGCATTTCTGCTGAAATAATCTTAAGTTATTAATTGTTTTCCTCTTAGAATTTATTCTGAATTTCTTTCTAACTCTTCCTAAACAGTAAAATTATCTATTTCCAAGCCTGGAACAATAACCTTGTAAAAGATACTACTCTTAGGGGAACTCAGATAAAGTCACTTGTTTTTCCATGTTAATGAGTAGACTTCTCTTCTTTTTATGATTTCAGAAAATCACTTCTGTAATCAAAACCAGTGCCTTATGCCATCAACAAATCATGGCAGAAAGTTACTTTTTATTGTCCTGCTTTTCAGGAAGGAAAACAGGCTCCTGGAGATTGCATAAATTTTCACAGAGATGCCATAATGAATTATACTTGCTGATTAAAACTTTGGAGGCAGTTTTGTCATCCAGCATTTGCACATAAGCTAAATCTTAATTAGAAATTTTACTGAATTAGCGTATATCAATGCTACAATTGGAGAATATTTAAACAGAGCAGAGAATTCAATGTAATCAGGGAGCAATTCAGAGAGTTTTTACCCAGAAGATCCTACACATCTCAAGAAGGGCAGGAAGCTCAATTAGCCACCCTCTGAAGCCAGTGAACAAATTCCCTTCGACTTCATTGACTGCAGCAGAGAGCTGAAGGGTGAACACCACAGCACTGGGTTTTGATGACTTAATGAACAAATCAGTCATCAAGAAATAAGCTTGTGAGTTATTCTGTTCATCATAGCTACTGGTATATATTTTCTGAGCATAAGCAATAGTTAAGGATTTATCAGTTTAACATACTTTAAGTAAAAAGGTCCGTATTTCACAAGCAGGGTTTTTTTAACCAATTCATAGATAATTGTAGCTATAATTCCAACAGACATTTAAAGTAATTTTCATGCAGTTGTAAATGGTTCATTGTATTTGAAATGTGGATTTACAGAAAGTGACAGATCATTAACCAAGTTAATCTCTAGGCTAGGCATGTCCTCAGTTTCATGCACAATCACTGTAATTTCTCAAGACTTCTGACTTCTGATCAGAATACCCCTTTCTGCTTGTACACGTTATTGTATCTAATAAACTACAGGATAAAACTGCATCATTATAATTTGCCCTTGCTAACTTAATCCACCTATATGATGGAACACATACTGAAAATTACAATTTCTTTGGAAATAAACTCTACAAATATGTTGATAATAATCTTTGTGAATTTCATTGTTTAAGAGTAAGTAGGACTGCAGCTGCTCTTTGTAGATGCTTACTTAGCAACTTGCACTAGAACTGATAAAGGTTTCCAGTATTCAAGAGTCAGAATGCTGCAAGATACCATGATTTAGAATTCTTAAAGAACATACCATATCCATCACTTTCACAACAGCTAGGTTTCCAATTGCCAGATATATTAACTCAAAAACTACCCCAGCTGTCCCAAATTAAATACACTTTAAGCATATTGCTGAGGTTTGTATGGGTTTAGGCAGGTGGACCACTCAGAAGTCAGAGCAGCTTCAATGCCTATAGATGAAAATCTTAGATATTTCCAGAGGGCTTGACATTAAGAATTCCATTTAACAACCTTGAATAACATAGATACTAATCAAAATTTTATCCTAATATTCCTTTGATGAACTGCATATATCTGAACTTACGATCTTTGTGCCCTCTAGGAAAAAATTGTTTGAACTTGCAACCCATCTCATCACATCTTCAATTCTGAAAGAGAACTTCAGAACTTTGGTCTAGGAGTGTCTATCCACTGACTAATGACCATGTGGCTTGACTTGTCCAGATATAAATACCCATGATGTTGATAGCTAAATTCAGGAGCAAACTGCCAACAGAAAGAAGGTGAATTTAGAGATTTTCTTTTTCTTTAAATAGCTAAAAGTAGACTTAACCCTACAGTCTAGTGAGCATTTCTGAGATGTAAGATAGCACAAGAATAAGATATCTTACCCCAGATTCCACCATGTAATAAACAAACTGGACAGTTGGACTCAATGATTTTAAGTGTCTTTTCCAACCAAAATGATTCCATGGCTTTATGAAATAAATAAATAAATAAAAATCTAGTAACAAATTGAAATTTATATATTAGAGGGTGTGTCTAGAACAATGCAAATTTGGAGTTTGAAAACTCATTCTTTGCCAAGACTTGCCAGTATCTTTGAGTAGCCTACTTTATATGTTTTTTAGGACAGTTCTGGTACCTTTTTTTTTTTTTTTTTCATATTTCAGGACACATGAAACAAACCCGTGCAACTGAAACAACGAAATTCCTTGTTCTGCAAGATGCTTCACTGAAGTCAATATATATTGTTTACGTTAAAAAAAAAATATTATCCTAAGATAACAGTAAGGTAGTTTTCTTGTCATTTACCTTCTTCAAATCAAAAGGAATTTCTGTGGAGATGGAGACATGCTTGGATTGCTTGTGTTACCACAATATACATCATGCTGAGCAGTGACATCCAGCTGTTTTACCTCCTATAGATGCTCAGCTGCTCTCTTCACCACACACATGGAAACCCCAGAAGTTTGGCAGTTTCTGGGCAGTTTATAAAGAAATTCAAAGAAGACCATCAAAAGCAACTCACATGGCACCACCCTTATGTTTTTGGCAATAAACAAAAGCAAATACCTTGTTTTATATAGATATGATAATAAGCATATTATTTTCCAGTAATATTATTTGCTAAACCTGAAAAGCGTGCAAACTCTCAATTGCAAATACCGTAGTTCCCTCTCTGTTCGGATAATGTGGAAACCTATTTACATATTTGCATATTTGCATATTCATGAATCCATTATTAATTTAGCCACAAAATGATTGGATGATTAGGAAAACACTACATGACATATGAAGAGCTTTCAGAATGCTGAAACACAGTGTTCCTTAAGGGTATTCAAGGAATTTATATGGGTTTTTTCTGAGTCATGAAAATGTACTGTTTTAGTAGGTGGGAGCCAATGCCTTTGATCTGAGAATATATGCTAAGAAATTCAGTGTCTGATGAGATGGAATGTTTGGTAATTGAGACCACAAAAATGTAATACCTTCAAAAAGAATATTCTTTTCAAATATTCTCAACATGTCCTTTTTATCTTTCTTCCTGTACAATCTGAACAACATTTGTATATGCTGTTCCTGTTGCTGGTGTCTTCCTTTGTGCAGCTGCTTTTCAATACAAAGGCACTACTGGCCTTAAAAAGCAACATACTTTATTAAGTAACACTTTAAATCAAGTAAAGCAACACTTTAATTACTTAATATTGTCTGACAAATATTTGGCATTCTCACACTTTCTGTGGGAACTGCTTGTGTGCACTTAAATCAGTGAATCCTTATGAACAAGGCAATAACAATCTCTACTAGAGGGAGGAGAAAAAGAGGAAACTTTATGAACTATTTTGATATTTATTTGCACGAAATTGCATTGTCCACAGAATGGAAGTAGATGACAGAAACAACTTCTCTTTAACTTCTCATGTAGGTTCCTTCCACAGAGGTTATTTTCTTTTCTGTGTATAATCCATATGCATGGGTCTACATACACATTTTAGTTAAAAGCAAACACATGAAGGTCTGTTTGGAATCAGTTGCAGTTGAAAATTCAGTATCCATGAGTCTCTGGTCTCAAAATAAAACTCATTTCTGGCCTAAAGTTAAACCCAATTCTCGCTGCCATTTCAGCAAGCACAGGGATGCACTAGGTAAGTCTGTGCCTCTGTAGAGCTTTTTGTTATAAAGAGCCTTCCACTGAATGAGCCATTTTGCTGCACTTCTGTGCTTCTGTTTCACTTCTGTGAAACCCCTTTGATTTCAGTGTCTACAACAGCTGGCTGTTTTCCCTTTCTCATTTCAGCTGAGAAGCATTTTCAGTACAGAGTTTTCATCACCTCACAGCTCAATCCCTGGCATATCTGCATCTATTACTGACTGTACCTGGATGGGACCAGGAGCTGGCACTGTTTTCAGCAGGCTTTGAATCCAGAGCTGGGATCACTTTTGGTTTGACTTTAGAACTCAATCAGACAATTCAGATCTTCCCTCAGTTGCATGATTTTTATTCACATTACATCCAGGGTGGCACACAGCTAGCATGGAAATCTCACAGACTTACATATAGCATCTAAAATCTTGTGAAAAAATTCATCAGCCCTATTTAATGCTGGCCTAAGAATCATAAAAATAAATCTGTTTTTAAAAATGAATAATTTGATTAAACGTTGATCTTTTCCTGGCTTCTAGATTAATATTTCTGTGAGTTGGATTATTGCTCCTTTTTCTCATCTGAATCCCACAGTCCAGTAATCCCACCTATTGTGCCAGCTTTTAGTTAGAATGTGCCAGTGGAGGAGAGACATGCCAATAACCATTCGTGTTATATTATTAAAGTGTACATATACAATTATAAATTGTATTTTTGTTTCAGTCAAAAATATCTTTATTTTATGGATTTTTCTGATTGCTAAGTTGCAAAATGGGTATATTTTAATTTACAGGATGGGTTTTTTTTCCAATTTATATGTAATAAAATTTATGTTTCCCCTTTTCTTGAAAATAAAACTGTTTGCTAAGGAAGGGAAATGTTTCTTTTCCTCTTTTGAAGAAATGCATTGCAACATTATGATAAATGCATATATTCTCATTGTTTTGCTGTGTTGAAAAGATTAAGGTACTTGAGACCTAATACTGTAAGATTTTACTGAATAATGAAGGGTATACTCTGCAGGTGAACTCAAGTAATTATTTTTAAATATATTGTGCTTTCCATTGTTTTTGTTTCATGGCATGAAAACCAGAAAGAGAGCAAAGTAATTTGATAGAACAAAACAACAGTAGTGGTTTGTATGTCAGTAAACACTCTAACAAAAACTGGGGGAATTTCTAATAGAAAACTTTCTATCAAATTAGTTTTCTGAGAAGGAACTTGATCCTTTTTTGAATTATATGCTTCACTTTAAAAATAGAATTTTAATAAAACACATTTATGCAATGCTATGTCTCATTCTCTCATCTGATTAGAAACAGGGGAATTGTCTTTCAGGCTCGTATTTCACTGGGCTGCATCTTGATATCCATAAATATTATTCTGATTCAAAGCCTCTGGAAACAAGAGAGAAGATTAACACTTGCACTTCTGATCTCATATAAGATAGAAGTCAAAAAGTCATCAAGTTTGATGATCTTCTGTGATGACCCATCTTTGAGGGTGAAAATAAACACAGAAGGACCCCTATATATGTGAGGCAGGTTAATTTAAAAACAAGGTAATTAGAGCAGAAAGGAAGTATGTGACCATTTTGGTTCTTTTCTTTAAAAATTAAAAATGGAGAAAATATCTAAGGAAAGGAAAAAAAGGGAAGGAAAGGACATGAGTAGACAGAGGAAAGATATCACCACCCATGGATCCAGCTGTAACACCTGATCTTTGCAGTTTCGATGTCCATGGCCAGACTGATGGCCACAGTTTTGATTCACCGGGGGTGGGGGTGGGTGCAGCAGAGTTCTGTGGGTTATGGACATTCAGGCTTACGTGGGAATGCTCCAGAGAGGCTTTACCCTGTCTGCGACTGCCCTGTGGAAATGAGCTGGGGGAGCACTCAGGGGCCTTTGGTGGTTTATGGCCCCTTCTTATGACATGACATGGCAGCTCTTTGGCCCTGCTTCTTGTGACTGTGCAGTTGTGCCTTAGAGCAAGGGATGAAAGGCTAATAAATGAATGAATCATCTAATACATGGAAACGGGAACAAAATTATTATTTCTAAGTGAGTTATCTGAAGGAGGGAACAGAAATATTATTTAGGATACTTTGATGCAGACAATAGGCAGAAGTAGGACTGTAAAATCTATCCATTCTACATGAAGCTTGTCAGGGCATGAGCACCAACTTGACGAGGAGTGTTTGTAGTGAGTTTGATGTTTTTCCGCTAGATCTTCTGTTACTAACCCCAGAGTATTTATAAAGATGCTTTGCAGAATATGAATAATTCTCTAGGGGCTATGCAGCTGTTAAATATTGCATGCATGGATAGTAAAGTGGCTTTCCACACACAGAATGCAGCTTGAGCTAACTACAATACAGTCCACAGAAATGGTAAAACAAATTTTCTGTGCTGGAGTGAAAAGTTTGCATTTGGTGTCTAGTGCAAGTTGTGAAATCTTATTTTGAAAAGAAAAGAAAAAAATACATTTTTATCTACACTGACAAAAATTGCAGATGTTTCTAGGTTGATCTACTAGTAGGTCTAAGGTGGTAACCTAAGGGGTACAAAAATCAAGGAATGGTGACAGAAGAAGTAAAAGGGTGCAATTAAGTTAGTGAATTTCTGCAGGTCATTTAAACTTGGCAGTATTGGTATTTTTCAACAAAAAAAAATTCCCCCATACCCACATTTAAGCTATTCTTTATATTCACTCAATCTTTAAATTGAATTCTGATTTTCTGCTTACTTTCAGTTTAATCTAGGGAATGCTCAGATTTGTGCTGTGAAAAATACTTGAACCAGACAAAACACATTTCTTTTCCTTGACAGATGCAGGAATTTAATTATGGAAATATTATAGAATAGTGGCTAGATTCAATCACTTGCAGCTTCATCTGTATGTCTCACTTGAGGTGACATTTTTGTGACAGCTGTCTATTCCACTGCTTGTAAGTATAATCATTTAATAAAGTTTATGCAATAGGTCTGTCTATTAATAACATCATACCAAGTACTAGGAATTTTGCCCAAATATGTACTGCAAGTCAGATTCTTAAGCTATTTTGGCACTTAAACAAACAGACAAACAATCAACCTATCAAAAAGAGTTTTCAAAATCTTTAGGTGTATGCACAATACACCTAAATTGAATACACAGAAGCATAAAACTTGTGATTGCATCTTGAATTCATGCCAATAAATTACACGCTATTGCATTTATGATAATGTAAAACTAATTGTTCCAGAATTTATTGTCCCTTTCCAGTGCTTTTGCAGTATGCTAGACAGGCTAAAACAGGTGTAGTAGCATGTAGATATCCCTCACTTTATTATATTGACGTAGAATCATAGAAAGCTTTGGATGGCTTAAGGATCATCTAGTTACACACACACAGACACACACACCATGGACAAGGACACCTTCCACTAGACCAGGCTGCTCAAAGCCTCATCCCACTTGGCTTTGAACACTCTCAGGGATGGGACAACCACAGCTCCTCTGGTCAACCTGTGCCAGTGCCTCATCACTCTCACAGTAAATAATTTCTTCCAAATACCTAATCTAAACCTGCCCTCTTTCAGTTTGAAGCCATTCCCCTCTTATTCTGTCCCTATGGGCCCTTGGAAAAAGTCCCTTTCCAGCTTTCTCACAGGTCCCCTTTAGGCACTGGAAGATGCTGTAAGGTCACTCCCAAGACTTCTCCCAGATGAACAACACCAGCTCTCTCAGCTTGTATTCATAGGAGAAACATTTGTCAATAAAACATAGCACAGTGCTCAACTCATTAATCTGAATTTATCTGCTATTTTGTGCATTTCTGTTATTGTCAAATTTGACTGAACACCTACATCATAGAGGAAATTTAAATGGAAAAAATGTTTACCTATATTTTTCTCTGTGAAATTAAGAAATTAATTGTTTTCACTATATTAAATAATTAATCACAAACCTCACATAATTAACTCAAGAGAAATTCAGATTTTGAATTATTTTCTTATCTATAACATACTGAGTTTTATTTGAAATAGAGGCCAGGCAAAATATCTAGAGATCAGTGTCGAGGTGATTCACATTCAATTTCTAGATGAGTTAGAAATAATCCATTCATTGTCAAAAAGCAATCCTAACTTTAATCAGCCTTAAGTGGAAAAAGTAGTTGATAATTAAACGAAATGGCTTGCTTTTTTTCAGCACAAAATTTGTTCATATTTGATCAAATTATTACCTATGTGTAATATAAGGTTCGGTAGAAAGCTCCTGCCTGCTTGCTTACTCTTTTTAAAGAATTCGTAACACAAGATTGCAGATTCTTTTTCCTGGAAAAGCTTTCTCAGGAATTTGATGTCTAAAGGATACAAACTCATAGCAAGTCCAAAGAGAATGTATTGTGGCACCCAAAGCTGCCCCCAGCACTGGAGGTGAGGCTGCCCCAGCCCAGAGCAGAGGGGACAATCCCCTCCCTTGCCCCGCTGGCCATGCTGGGCCTGGTGCCCCCAGGACACTCTTGGCCCTCCTGGCTCCAGGGCACTGCTCATTCATGTTCAACTTGCCATTGACCAGGACTCCCAGGTCCCTTTCTGTGGCACTGCTTTCCAACATCTCATTTCCCAGTCTGTACAGCCAGGGCTGGCCCATGCCAGGTGCAGAACCCAGCACTTGCTGAACGTCCTATGGGTGGTGATTGCCCAGCTCTCTGATCTGTTGAGGTCTCTCTGCAGGGTCCCCCTGCCCTAGAGCCAGTCAACAGCTCCTCCCAGTTTTGTATCCTCTGAGAATTTGCTTAGTATCCCTTCCAGTCCTGTATCCAAGTAATTTATAAAGATATTGAAGAGCACAGGGCCTAAGTTACTTTATTAAGCCTTGCAGAATTAATATCTTTTTATGGAAATAAATTTTATTTTAAACAAAAATATAAATAAATACAAAATATGATCTTATAATCATGCCAATTATTAATTTTTTCCATGATACTCCTAAGGTACTATTTACTTAGAGAAAGTATAACAATTGTTTTGAATATCTCATGAACACTAGTACAGCCTCTCCCAAAATCAGATGTCTGCTCACCAGATTCAATACTGTCATCTAAACCAGACGTACCTTTGTTCATTTTACTTCAATTATTAAGCCTCATTTAAGTAAGGCTACATTGAAGTGATGCAAATGAAAATTCTAATCTGACCCATTTTCTAGACGTATCACTACTGGTGAAATAATACCTGCGCATGCCTCAGGACAAAGCAAATCACACATGCAGATATTTCTGAATTTCTCTGTTGTCTACTACACGATTCCAGATTACCATTTCTAACTAGATGCCAAAGCTCCACAGAAGCCAAAATAGGCCTGGTGATTTACTCTCATTCATGCATACCTGTTCTTAAACGAGGTTAATTATTCTATTGAGCTACTGAATCAACTGAGTTTTTTAAAGTGAGACATTTCAACAAACAGGTTCTCCAGAGTATTTGCAACAGTCTGACTTTATTTAACTATGAACCCTTCAGACCCAGTCCAATACTCTCTTTCTGTCTGTATTATTGAAGCATCTTGAGCATTTAACAAATTAGTGAGTCAAGATTAAAGACCAGAGAGTAAACTGAAGCAAATAAATGATTATTAATATTTAAATGACTGAATTTTCAGGGGCCAGAGAGGAAAAGCACCGAGCTGGGAGAACGTTTCCAAAATTTTAGATATTCTAAGTAAAATGTATCTCTTATATTTTAGCTGGTTTTCTTTTGAACCATTCATGAAATGTGAATTCTTTGTGACTTGTAAGTCAAGATAAATTTCAGTTACTATTTCAACTAAGTCTTTCTTTTTCCAGTAAACTATTTTTTTTCCTTTTCATTATCGTCTCTGAAGATCAAGAATTCCTGATTAGTCCTAACTAAAATTACCTTTTTCTGGCAAAGTATTGTAAGAATAATAATAAATCAGCTAATGAGTGCTGCAATGAGAGAAAAGGCGGTGGCCCTAATGGAAGCTGAACAGATATAGAAAGGTGTTGAAGTCAGACATTGCTGGATAATTCCTTGCAGACTATGGAAGTTTACAAGATGCATCAGATACCAGTCAGGTGTAACAGATGATATAATTGTATTCTTCTTCTATGACACAGGAACATCAGGCCAATATATACCACCATAATATAAATCCATTCTGTGATAGGATTTTATAGTTCTATGTATTCAGCTTTGCAGTGGAATATATATTTCATTATTTCATGCATAATTAAGTATTACCTGATACAATTTTTTAATCTGGCATATTGAAAGTAAAGAGCATCACAAATACTATTTACATTAAAATATATTTATGATCTTACCTCAGAGTTGTTCAGGTTGAAAAAAATACTTAAGATCTTCAAGTCCATCTGCAAACCTAATACTGCTATGTTCACCACTAAACATGTTTCTAAGCGTCCCATCTACACACATTTTAAATACCTCAGGGGATGGTGACACCACCACTCCCCTGGGCAGCCTGTTCCAATGCTTGAGAATCCTTTTGGTGAAGAAATTTTTCCTAATATCCAATCTAAACCTCACCTGGAAGAACTTAAGGCCATTTCCTTCTGTCCTTCTGCTTGTTACCTGGGAGATTAGACCAGCACCCACCTGGCTACAATCTCCTTTTAGGTAGTTGTAGAGGATGATAAGGTATCCCTGAGCCTCCTTTTCTCCAGGCTAAAAAAACCTCAGGTTCCTCAGCAGCTCCTCACATGATTTGTTCTCCAGACCCTTTACCAGCTCGATTGCCCTTCTCTGGACACGCTCCAGCCACTCAATGTCTTTCTTGAAGTGAGGGGCCCAAAACTGGATACAGGATTTGAGATGCAGCCTCATCAGTGCCAAGTGCAGGGGGACGATCACTGCCCTGCTCCTGCTGGCCAAGCTATTGCTGATCCAGGCCAGGATGCCCTTGGCCTTCTTGGCCACCTGGGCATGCACTGGCTCATGTTCTACTGGCTGTCAGCCTTGTTGAACCTCATACAATTGGCCCTCAGCCCATTGATCCAATGTCTCCAGACCCCTCTTCAGAGTCTTCCTACTCTTCAGCAGATCAACATTCCTGCCCAACTTAGTGTCATCTGTGGGGGAACTGACTGAGGGGGCACTCAATCTCCTTGTCTAGATCATTGAAGATATTGAACAGAACTGGTCCCAACACTGAGCCCTGGAGAATCCCACTGGTGCCAGATGGATATAAGTCCTTTAACCACCATTCTCTGGGCCCAGCCATCCAGCCAGTTGTTCACCCAGCAAAGATGGCACCTGTACAAAGCCATGAGCAGCCAGTATCTGCAGGAGAATGCTGTGTGAAACATTGTCAAAGGCTTTAATGAAGTCTGGGTAGACAACAGTCACAGGCTGTCCCTCATACGCTAAGTTGGTCACTTTGTCATAGAAGTACATCAGGCTGGTCAAGCAGGACCTGCCTTTCATAAACCCGTGTTGGTTAGAACTGATATCCTGGTGGTCCTGCTTTAACCACATGAAGACACATAACATGATCTTCTTCATAATCTTCCCCAGCAGCAGATCTGTTCCCCAGATTCTCCTTCCAGGCCTTCAATTACCCAGCATTTGTAATGACATCTTTATGAGGTTGCTAACAATTTGTTTTGGAATAGAAAATGGTTGCTTACTAGTAACTGAAATAATTAATGATTTACATAGAAATAGTTAATAATTCAGAATTTACATGTATTTCCTTTTAATTTTTTCCCCTTTGTGCCAGTTTGGCCAAATTGGAGGAGAATATCCTCTGAGGAAAGGCAGGTTAGCACCACCCCCTCCCCCAAAACAGATTCAGGAAAGAAAAGAATTCTTCCTTGAAGGAAAGTGAAGGATATAAACACTACTTATTTAACAAACACACAGAAAAGGATAATAATGCTAAATTAGAAAATCTCTCACTGTTGAGAGAAACCTGGGAAGATTTCAGAGTCCTTCTCTGGGTGTGGCCTCTCTCCTCCTCAGAGCTGGGTCGGTGGGCCCCTTCCAGGGGCCTCGGAAGGGAAGTTCTCCCCCGGTGTGGTCCGATGTTGTAAAACAGTCCCGGAGAGAAGAAGAAGAAGGAAAAAAAACCCAAAAGTCCCAGGAAAACTCTCTGCGGAGAAAAGGAGCTGAGAGCTGGCTGGAGAACAAAGTCACTGCCCTCCACACTCTGCCACTGAGCCCAGAGAATGCTGTGTGTGTCCTTGAGAAATTGTTTTGAAAAGTTTGCTCAGTTTTTTCTCTCGCACCCAGTCTTGAAGACACAGAAAAGCACAGGATTCATCTTCTGGGCATAGAGTGGTGATATGGGATACACATCACAAAGTCACCCCAAGACACCCTTATATATGGTAATAATGTTTGATCACACAGAGGCATAGTTGAGAATTTTTTATCTGAGATATAACTATTACAAATTATGAAAGTCTATTCTATCTTTTTTTAATCTTGCATTTGTTTTGCTCCTCCATTATCCCAATTTCACTCCAGCCTTGACTGATTTAAAAGGATAAAATTATTATTTGAAAGAAGAATCAAGACTACTACTGTTCTGCTGAAATCTCTACGAGAAGCAAGCTATATCCAGTTTTCTCTGTCTCTGCATTCACAAGAGATGCACCCCAACAGAAATGTATTTGAGAGTGATACAGGGTGCCAAGAACCCAGAACTGACACTGCTTACATTTCAGAGGGTTTTGTTACAGTTGGCCTTGAATAGTCCTATGGTCCTGCTTACAGTTTCCTATTGAAAGTTTTAAACTATACTTTAAATATTCAGAATCAGGTCTATTCCCCATCAAAACTCAGTTTACCTCAATACAGTTTCAAGCCTGTTGATGGCTGTGTTCATGACTTTGCTGCAAGGAAACAGTACAAAGCTCTTAGATACATGGGAAAATCCAGTCCTATATCGTACCTTAATTTATGAGCTCAGTTGTTAATCCTGATTACTCCTAGTGACTTAAACAGTTTCATTGCATTCTTAAATTGGACAGAAATACTTTGCCTCTCCTTTTATTAATTATGTTTGTCAATACGTTTATCATTGTACATGTGTCACACATGTGAAATTCCACTATTTACAGTCATGGTATTTTTGTGCCTGTTGTTTTGCACTGAGTTTTGTTTTGGAGTGAAACATCTTGTTCCCTCTGAGACAGGTCAAGGACTGATTCTGTAGAAGTTTGTTAAGGAACAGTTCATGACAGAAAGTGTTATAGAGGTATAACTGAATCCCTTTGTCCTGCAAGTTCTAATGATGGGAAAATCAAATATATTTATAAAAATGAATTATTTAGTAAGACAAATGATCATATGAAATATAACAGACAAAAGATCTTAATCAGAAATACTACACAGTATAAAACTACAAGGACTAATAGTAGATTACCGCATAACATAAAACAATGCACTGTATCAAGGTACCTATATTAAAGCTAGCAAAAGAAAGAATATTGATTAGGAGTTGAAAGTAACTTACCACCAAAATGAAGATAATGTACACAGATTCCTTCACTTACCCCTGGGGAGTGACCATGAAATAGGCATCCGTACTCACAGGAGAAACTCCACACATTTTCAGAAAAATGCATGTAAGATTTCTGCCTTGTGAAAGTTTGGTGTGACTTTTAAAGTTATAAGGTGAGTGGCTGTCAGTCAAAAATTCAGCTTATCTTGTCAAATCTCATTTCAAAAGTAAGATGTTTATTGGCAGCTGGGAGATGCCAGACCAGTCTTAACCCCATGGTGCCAAAATAACTCACTACAATACAATTTGTACTGCTTGAGTTATTTGATCAGTTAACAAACAATAGATAAGCTTTTGGGATGCCCTGCTACACTGGGTCTTTGTGCCCTTTGACAGTACAGGTAAAGCCCCTGGCTGGAATCCCTACTCTGATAGAATGACTTAAGTCACTTTCAATAAGTTGTTTCCTTTTCATGTACGATAGACTCAAAGCAATTTCTGACCGCACAATGACTTCAGGAAGATGAATTTGAGGGCGGATGGGGTCTTCTCTCCCTTTAATAGGTAGTGACCACTAGTTTTCCATCACACAAGACACAGATTCATGAAAGGGGCCATCTTCCAGGTGTCTGCAGAAGAGCTCCCCAGACCTCCGGGGACAGATCTGTCACAGAAGCCTTGTCAAGGTAACAGATGCTGTCCTGACATGCCACTGCCATAGCAAGGGACCCATGTCTCCCTCTTCAGCTGCTCTGTCTCACTCCCCAGCCACCATGTCATTTCCGTCTGGTGGGGAGCAGTGCTGTGACAACAGGAACGAGAAAGCACATTAATGCCACTCCCCTGGTGACTGCAGACGTGTCAAATGGCTCAGTGGGTCGGTACCGTGGTGCTGAGGGGAACTATAAATGGGCTGATCTTCATAGTTACATTTGTAACTACATCAGGACACCTAGATTTGTAGTATTTGGACTGTATTCCAAGAGCTCAGAAAGAGGCCATTAATTAAGCCAATAAATGGGAATTTGAATGATTAATTAGTTCACCTAATGCCTTACTGGTATTAATAATGCATTCTTAAGTACTCTCCTGGTTAAAAGCTAGGGACTTGGTAATGAGTAACATATCAACCGGAGAACGCTATTAGGCTCAGATTAAATACTGACTAACATGATGAAGAATACCTCTTGCCCTGTGTAGGAATGAATTCAACAGGTATTTAGTTTTGCTATTGTTGGGGATTCACATGCATTGTTTGTCAAGATGAATATCCTCATCCAAACCAGGAGAATTCAGTCTCTATATATTCTGCAGGAAAAGGAGGAGGAGGAGGAGGTGAAGGCAAAAAGGATGTTACTGACAGGTCAATGCCCTGGCCCATTTTACTGCAAGAACACCATGAGTCATTTGCCCAAAGAAGTCAATCAAGTAACCTAAGAAATAGAGGGTGCTTTGTCTCAAGCAAGTGGCTTGTTTTAAATCTCCTTTAGTTTTTTTTCCTGGTTGCTATGTGGAAAATAACTTAATACAGAGCTCTCTAATAGAGGGCCAAAAATGAAAGTACAAAATAAGAGTATCAGTTCCTGCAGCCCATATTTGTTTGTCACACTGAGGGAACTGTCTCATACAGATATTGCTGTTCAAAAGGTGACTTTAAAAGTTTAGAAATTTTAAGAGAAAATGCTGGCTAGAAAACTCTTACAGCTTTATTTCTTGGGTTCCTATCTCAGGCCCACACCCCTTCCCCCAAAACTACCCCTCCCCACCTAGTTTGGCTTTAAGGCTTTTTCAACATCACAGAGTGCTTTTGCCGAATAATTCGTATTTTTCAGGACAATGGCTTGGGGGTTATGAATTGTAAAGTGGATACTTAGGTACACATTGGAAGTGAAAAGCGTAATTCTATATGCCTGTCGGGGGTTGGGGGCCTTGGAATTTTTTCTCCATCCCTGTTACTAAGAGACAAATGACTGGGTGCTCAGAGCTATTAAGTTTTTTGTAAAAGTCAAAGACTATGGGCTGGGTGTGGTGAGGACGAGGCTCGGTGGCTGGGGGGCGACACCTCGTTGGGACCGACAGTGGTTTGCCAGACACCGGGAGGAAAGGGACTGCTTTTCTGGGCTCTGACTGCGACCGCAGGGGATCCCACCGTGCTCTGCCTTCTCCTTCTGGCTGGGTGAGCTTTTGGCTGGGATACAATTTTTTTTCCACACCAAGTGTGCGTTTTTTCCCTGCTGCGTTTCGCAGCAGCTGCGGCGGGGGGGACCCCGGCTGTCCCCGCCGCCCATCCCATTTTCGCCGTATGAGACCGCGGCGTCTGCTGTGACTACAGAGTCCCTGACACCTCTGGTCAGCCCGAGGCCGCCCCGTTTCGCCGCTTCGAGCTGCTTGCCTGCTTTCCCAGCGCGCCCGCCATTACCGANCCACAGCGCCCCTGCTGCTGCTCGGGAGGCACCGCACCTGCCCTGCCCGGCTGGGAGCTCCACAGCGCCCCTGCTGCTGCCCGGGAGGCACCGCACCTGCCCTGCCCGGCCGGAGCTCCACAGCGCCCCTGCTGCTGCAACCGCGATTACACCACACAGGAAAGTGCGCGGCAGCCCAAAGGACACCTGCTACTGGTTTCTGGTTTTGTTTGTTTGTTGTTATCCTTGTTATTGCTTGTTTACTCTGCTATATATACTAGTAAAAACTGTTATTCCTTTTTCCCCATACCTTTGCCTGAAAGCCCTTGATTTCGAAGTTCAAATAATTTGGAGGGAAGGAGGGCCACATTTTCTACTCTAACGGAGGGTTCAACCTCTCTTAGCAGGCACCTGTCTTTCAAGCCAAGACACTAACCCAGAAAGTAGAGCTGAACAATGGAGATGTTCAGCCTTGCATTAGCTCCTTTCTCTTACCCTTCTTTTTCCTCCCTTGCCCTGCCTGTCCATACATTCTAGATTTTGCAGTCACTGCAGAGTGGGGTTTTTTCATTTTCTGATAAAACCTCAACAAATAGGCTACAGTGACACAAGTGCACACATTATATAATCTTACATTTTCAAGAATGGTAATGAGTAGTTTTCACCCACTCATAGTACCAAATTTAGAATGTGACTATTATATAGAAAAAATCACTTTATTTGTAGCCATTCCCACATCTACAAATTACACCCTTTTGATTGTCTGCATATTTTCTGTTTATTTATCTCAGAGACTGAACTGTCAGGTGGCATGATTACATGGATGGATAATTACATGTACAGCTGATTTGAGATTCTCAAATAAAACAATGGGTAAAATATATGCATTCAATAAAACATCTGGGAAAGTGACCTGGTTATGGATGAAGTAGAGTTAATTTTCTTCGTAGTTGGATTTAGGATGAGGATAATGTTGATAACACAGTGATGTTTTCATTGCTCTTGAGCAGGGGTTACCCAAAGTCAAAGACTTTTCAGCTTCTCATGCTGTCCCACTGCTGGAGAGGTTGGGGATGCACAAGAAGCTGGGAGGGGACGCAGCCAGGACAGCTGACTCCAACAGACCACAGGGATATTCCATACCATATGGCAGTATGTTCAGCATATAAACCAAGAGAAAAGCTGCCTGGGGGGCCTCTGCCTGGGAACAGGTTGAACATCAGTCAGTGGGTGGTGAATAATTGCTTTCCACTTGCAACACTTGTTTTTCTTGGAGTTTACTCCTCGCTCTTTTTGTTATTTTCCTTTTCTTGATTATTGTTGTTATTATTATTATCATTTTAATTATTAAACTGCTCAGTCTCAACTCACAGATTTCCTCACTTTTATCCTTCTGATTCTCTCCCCTATCCCATGGGGGAGGAGTGTGCAAGAATCTGTGTGGGGCTTATAAATGTGCTATTAATGAAATATAATGCAAGGCAGATGAGAAAGAAAAACCTACACTTTCCATAAAAGCTCAGTTTTTAGAAAACTTAGATTATTATAATTCTAAAAAGCATATTAACTTAATGGCAAAATACAGGTGAAAATCCACTTTGAAAAAATTCCAAAATATTCTGCAGTTTATCTCAGCCACATCTCTGGGGGGGTTTTGAGGTGTGACATGTAAGAATATTTGGCAAAATTTCTCAGTCAGAATTTATATTAAGATTTGCTATGAGGTATTAGTATTAGAGGTTGATAGTTCTTTTCAAAAATAAAAAGGCCTTTCAGAGACTTAATGGTGTTCACATGATGGTTTTTAATATAAATTCTGGTGAATTTTTTGGTACTCTAACAATCACCCATAATCAAAAAGATTCTGATACTAGTTCAAATAGTCAATCTCTATTATTTTCCAGTGATCAGGAGAACGGGAGAACTATTTTTTATTTGTTATGATAGTGTCTTCAGCAAAATTTTAATAACATATTGATATAACTAGATGGACATAACGGTTGCGGTCCGCTTTTAGGCTTA